>CM065468.1:725500-1325500 GCA_032872505.1 Leptopilina syphax
AATAAACACACGTTTTCTATTATTTCCGAAAGTATACGGAAGATGGTTTTAAAAATTGAGAACTGAATACTCTTCTGTCTCGATGTAGAGGAACTCATTATTAGACAATTTTTCACGCTAAAATAGGAATAGAAATTATTCTATAGAGATTGTAAATCTAATTCAAGATTGCAAGATTAGAAATTGTTGTACTCGTAATTTCCATTACAGTTACTGTGTGTGTGGAGAAAATTAGATGCAATGATTTTCTGCATATTTGGTAAATCACTTGTTTATCTGTGTATGTCTATGGTAATTCAGACGCAAAAAAAAAAAACCATTTAGAATTGTGATGCCAAGAAATACAGAAATACAAGAAATTATATCCTATTTTGGTATCATCAAACCATACTATATGTAATTTATATAAATTTATTTATTATCCACAGTTATTATCGATTCTCTATTTATCTCTTAAATGCAAATAATTTGAATGAAGATTTATTTTCCGTGAATATTATGCAAATAACCTAAAACTGTTAACTATAGTTATGTTACTTATAATATTGATCAAACATTCTTCGCGGAATAGAATTTCAGCTAATATCATAAAGGCGTTAAAAATCAATGAAGGTCGACGTAATACGTAATTCTTGACACTTTCGCTAGTACTTATGAAAATAACTATATAGAGGTATATCATATTGATTTATATTATACAGCTTGTGATGAAATAATATTCTCTGCTTTTCTAAACAAATATGGAAGATTTGTCATACTTTTCTCTTATATATATTTTTTTTTTCGCCGCGGCTATTTTGTCGCGTGATTTTTAAACATAAAGTCCTACTTTGATAATACATATTATACTGGTTTTGTGATAAAAAATCTTTATTAGGATGTAATTTAAGAGTGATTTTATAAATTCGTGTTGTTAGATTTTAATGAAGCATAAAAAAACTGTTATTGAAAGTGTAATATTTAAAAAAATCAATCTCTTCAGCTTGGGGAAAAGTTAACACGATGTGGAATAATGGAGCTCAATGGGAATGTCTACGTCTATATATGTAGTCTATATGAGAGATTTTACATTGGCATGTCGTAATTGTTATCCCTATTAAAACCCTTACTAACTAACTAACTTTTTTTCCTTTGTTTGGAAACTAATTCAAAAATTTCTGAACGAAATATTTTTTTTACAAGGTTGCTATAGGTCAGGGAAATCAGAAAATTTAGGGAAAAGTCAGGGAATTTTATCAAAAGTATACTGGAAAAATATTCAAGTTAAGAAATTTTTGAATTTTTTAGTCAATTTTAATTTTTCGACAGCTACTTTTTTACAACTTCTTTTAGTTTGTAAGCTACTTTTTGCTACTGTTTTAAAATTAATTATCGAGTGTGAAGTCTGAGATTTTAGAAATTTGAAGTTAAAAAAGTGCCCTGATCGTTTTTTAATTCCCAAAGTGAATATGAAAAAAGCAAATTAGTGACATTTTGATCTCTAAAAATGGCAAATAAAGTTTTGAAAACTAAAATAAACATCTATAATATAAATAAAACACTTGTTCTATTGCATACTTGTAGCATTGTATCCCAATATATTTTATATAGCAATGAAGTCTACTTCTCGAGAGTTAAAAACTTGCATGTACACATAAAGTTTTATGTAGATTTGATAACAAGGTTTATTTGCCAGTGTGACTGTAGTTTTCTGTATGCATGTGCGTCCAAACTTGTATCTTTCAACGTGTCCCAGATTTATACCTCGAAAGTGGGTAGAATCCACGTTTTACATGTTTTACACGTATTTGACAAGCTTAATGCGTATGTATACAGAATACTGTGCGCTGTGCACAAAAACGGAAATAAATATCGAGCTTACTTGTAACTTTTTTGTCTTTCGAGTTTTTTGAATATCCTGCTTTACAGAGGCTTTATACGTGTTACTCAAATACTTCACAAATCAAACTTCTTTTTAACATTTTTATACTCAACTTTTGCACATTTACATTTTTCGGTTATTTAACGAAACATGATTAGAGAAACTAGAGGCAATTTATTTATATAAAATTAGTAATTTTAAAAATAAGAGAATTTAAAAATTTTCTAATTTAAATTTTTGTTGAAAACACTAAAAAAATTCTCGTGAAAATCCCAATTATCTTTGTAAATAACAAAATTATTTTCCAAAGTTAAATTATTTTCATAAATGTCAAAAAAATTCTTATCCTAATTTCAATTATTTTCAAAAATAAAATGCATTTTTCTAATTTCAATGATTTTCCATATCTACTATTTTCATAAAATTTGCCAAAAAGAATTCAATTATTTAAAAAAAAATTTAATAAAATTGTATGCAAACATTTAATTATTTTCATAAATAATAAAAATTTTACAAGAATTCAATTATTCTTATAAATAATAAAATTTTTTTAAGGAATTCAATTATTATTTTCATAAAAAATAATTTTAAATTCTAGAAAATAATAATTGAATTAAAATGATGAAAATAATTTTGATGAAGTTACAGTAAGAATATTCTTATAATATAAAATAATGATTTTATTACTTGGTCAGCTTTAATTTTATTAGAAAACATGAAGAAATCGATCACTCCGAGTCTTCGATTCGGAGCAATCGATATCTTCATGTTTTATAGCAAAAATACTTTTATAAGTTGTTTAATTTCAAAAAGGTTTGGATTTGAATGTTTTGAATGTCATTTCCTGTGGAAAATCCTGTTCCAAAAATAAGATTAAAAATAAAAATTGTGCAAATATTTTTCTTCTTTTTCTAAAACAAAATAATAATTTTGTTAAAAAAATTGTGATTCTCAAACAAAAATAATGCAAAATAAATAAATTTTCTATTTCTTAATCACAGTTGTTTAACAATTTTCTAATTTTCTTTAGAAGTAAAGAAAAAAATCAAATTTCAATTTGACAAAACATAATAATTAACAAAATTTTAGTCTTTTAATGAAAAGAAGTGAAAAAAATTCTTGATTTCTATTTATCATTACAACTTTGAATTAATTATAAAATAAAAATATTTGTAACATTAATAATAATAAAGTAAATGTTCCGGTAATCTGTTCGCAATTTAAAGTTAGTTGCTTACTTTTTTGTTTCTTAACTTTTTTATACTTTTTCTTTTCAAATATTTTAAATTTTTAAATTAAAGTATTGAAAATCATCAAATTGTTGCAAAGAATTTTATCTAAAGCTTTGATAATAATAGAATTCCTTCGAGTAATTTTATTATTTCAGAAAATAACTAAATTCTCGCGAAGAATTTTATTAAAAATTTTAAAAATCTTAATTAAATTCTTTTGATGAATTTCTTTGAATTTTTTTTAAACTAATGGAGTTTCTTTAATAATTTCAATTGGAAATTTTGAAAGCAATTGAATTTTATGAAGAAGAATTTTATTAAAATTGTATTAAAAATAATTGAATTGCAAAGAATTTTACTATTTTTGAAAATAATTGAATTCCTGCAAAGGATTTTACTATTTATAAAAATAATTGAAATGTTTTGAAGAATTTATTAAAATTTTAAGAAATAATTAAATTGTTATGAAGAATTTTATAAAAATGAAATAATGAAATTTTTTCGAGAAATTAAATTAAAGTTGTTTCGAAAATAATTGAATTTCTTTAAAGAATTTTATTAAAATTAAGTATATTCAAAATTTTGAAAATAATAAAATTCTTTCGTGTAAATTTATTTAAATTGGATTAAAAATTATTTAATTCCTGCAAATAAGAATTTTAGTATTTATAAAAATAGTTGAATTGTTTCGAAGAATTTATTAAAATTTTAGGAATAAACAATTGAAATTTATGTAAATATTTAAAAATATTTGAATTCATCCGAGGAATTGAATTGTATTAAAATCAGATTGTTATTTCTTTGATAAAAAGTATATATTTATCATAAAAATTGTAAATAACAGTTAGGCATTATCTAAACTCACAGAAGTAAAATTTCCCAGATTTATCTAGGTCTCGTGTATGGTACTACTTTCGCAGTGGGTGTGACATTCGTAATAAGTGTATAGATATGTCATAATTGTATAGTTCTTTTTCGCGCGCGTATTTTAAAGTGTTGTGCGTTTATCTTCTCGAGATTCTATACAATTATTGTGTTTTTTATCTACTCGGCTAACTTCTCTGCATAAATTAAACTTAAATACTTTATTGTTTTGCAGTGAAAAACATATAATGAATGAATTTCGAAAAAGCAAAGTGAATATAAAGAACTGAAAAGCAGAAAAATATTTTAAAACAATAGCAACGTCGATTTTTAAAGACTTTTGACTTAAAAACATCTCTTTACGTTGGTTAACTTGTTCATCGTCAACGAGTTGGAAGGGAAAATATTGATCTATTTTAATTTTTGTATACTTCTCTATATAGTTTTTTGATTAATAATTAATTTTCGAAAGTCATTATTTGAGATTTTTGGAGATGAAAATGCTACTAATTTTATTTCTATCATTCACTTCGGAAGTTTAAATATTTATCAGCGTTGATACCAACTTTAGGGACCTCAATAATTTAGAAAGGAAAAAAAAATATTTTTTTTCGGTATGAAACATATTTTTTTTCTGTTATTAATCGTTGGGATTTTAAAGTGTTGTGAAACTCAATAGATGCAAATTAATTCAGTAATTTGATACTATTTTTTTCTTTTTTGAAAATACTTTTTTGGCATTTGTAATACTAATTGAAATTTGTGTTTGGTAGAAAAAATGAAAGTATTTTCTTTGTGTACTTTATGCGAGTACAAACACTTAATCCGTTTAAAAGCTTTCGGTTGATTGCAGTTGTCATTGTCTACTTCCCGTTACCAATATCCTTATCAGCATACTGGATGCTGAGTTTTATTATGTTTATCTTATATATTATCAGCAGCTTCCTCTATGCTATGAGAGATTGTATTTAGCATTTTCATTATTCATATATATTTTTGAAATATATCTGCATTTTATGGTTTATCAGATTTTTCCATTTTTTAGTTTAATTATTGGAAAATTCGCTAATTTACTTTTCAGTCTTTCATGGTTCCTACAGAATCTGGAAATCATGGAAATGGTATGGGATTTTTAAAAGGCTTCTCGAAATCAGAAAAATCATGGAAAAGGAATGGAATTTTAATTTCGGATTTCTGTAGGAACCCTGATGTTGTATTTTAAGAAATTCGGTTTTTCGAATTTTTGATATTTTAGATTTTTTACCAAAGGGTGGAGACTATTAAATGAGTAAAGTTTTTTTGAAGAGCCCAAAAATATTGAGGCTAAATGCCATAAAACAGAAGAAAAAATGATGAATTTTAAGAAATTCAGTTTTTTAAATTTTTGATAATTTTAGATTTTTTACCAAAGGTTGAAGATTATTAAATAAGTAAAGTGTTTTTTAAGAGCACAAAAATATTGAAGCTAAATACCATAAAAGAGAAGAAAAAATGATGAATTTTAAGAAAATCGGTTTTTCGAATTTTTGATAATTTTTGATAGTTTTAAATTTTTTCCCATGGGTGGAGACTATTAAATAAGTAAAGTGTTTTTTAAGAGTCCAAAAATAATCAAGCTAAATGCCATAAAACAGAAGAAAAAATGTTTTAATTTTAAAAAAGAATTCAATTATCTTTCCATAAAATCAATTATGTTAAAGGAATTTCAATAGAATTCTTTTCCAAAATTCAATTATTTTGATAAATATCAAAATTTATAACAAGAATTTAATTCTTTTGAAAAGTAATTATTTTTAAACATTTTAATAAAATTCTTTGAAATGTTTTCAATTATTTTCAAAAATTGTTATAAAATTCTTTAATATAATAAATTTCAGTAAAATTGTAATTAAATTCCTTTAATGAAATTAATTATTTTCAAAAGTTGTTAATAAAATTCAATTATTATTCAATTATTCAATAAATTATTTATTTGCATTTTATTTGTATTTAAATAATTGAATTCTTGTGGAATTGTCTAATAAACATTGATTTTAAAATGAATTTCGGTTAAATTTTTAGATAATAATTTAATTTTAAAAGCTTTAGAGCACACACTGCTGGAAATAATTGAATTTTGAAAAGGTTTGAAGTTCAAGACAAATCTTTGAAAATCTGAAATTTTCATACTTTTAACTAACAACTCTGATGTAGAATTATTTATTTTTTCAAAATTTTAATTCAATTTGTTTGAAATTATTCGAAGTTTTTATTTTTCTGTCAACCCTGTAAAAAAATAATCCAAGTATATTTAAATCGTATATTTAAATTTAAATGTTTTGATATACTTTTGTTAAAAACTATGAAGATTTAAAGGTGATTTTTTTATTTGTCTTTCGTAATTATGTGTTCGATGAGAGCATTTTTGCTGCTTTTTAAAATTTTAATGCTACCTTTTCGATACTTTCGTTTTTTTTCTTTACTAATTAACGAGTGCAAAGTGCCTGAATTTTGAACTTTCATAAAATGAAAATGAGGATTGTATGACTATTCTTCATGCAGAAGTAATATAAGTTTATCGACTAGTGTAAAATAAGAAAAGAAAAGAAACGAAAAGAAAATCGACTGTTACCCATCGAAGACAGAAAATTGGATTTCGCACGTGAACAGTGGTAAGGACTTGTCGAGTTTTCAATCGATTTCCATCTTTTCAAGTATTGAAGTTTGATTCTTTGAAAAAATAAAGTAATACGACATTCAATACATAGCAGTACAATTAGTTTGTTTAGTTTAAAATTTTAAATTCATCTTTTATATTGGACTCGAAATTTTTCAATTTAGCTTATTGATTATTTATTTTATTAATTATTATTTTTTATTTATTAATTATTTTTTATTGATAAATATTATTATTAATTGTATATTAATTTTTAAAATTAAAAATTTAGAGGTGAGACAAAAAAAAAGTGGGAATTTTTTCCCGACACTTATTCCTCAATTTTTCTTTCTATTTATCGCTTGTCTCGGGCAATTCAGACCATGTGGATATGGTAATCAATCGAAGTAGTTAATGTCACAGTTCTAACGGATAACATGTGGAAGTGGTTTATTATAGTTTCGTCTCAGTATAAACTTATTATGTGTGGCCATATAATAAACCATTTTGAAATTAATAGCCATTATAAGTTAGGGAATATTTATTCGTGAGATATACTGTCTCGGGCAAAGATGTTTGCAATCAATAAAATTGAAGTATGAAATATTGAACAATATACAATTTATATGTACTTGAAGTTGTAAAAAAATGAGTATTGATTAAACTGTAAATAGTTTATGGAAATATTTGTGTACGAACATATAAAAATATCTTGTTCAATATTTTCATCGAGAGCTTTTAGCTTTATGGTAACTTTTTGACAGAATATTTTTTTTTCCTTAAAAATATATTATTTTTTTTTATTTTTTTATGTAAATGTATTATAACTTGTTCTTATTTGGGAGTTTATTTATTTCTTTACTTAAAAAAAAGGATTTAAAAGAATTAACAAAATTTTTTAATTTTAAGTCCGGAAAAATAAAATTTTTGTGGCAAAAATTCATTTATTGGACTGAATTTATATTTGGGATTATATATTAAAGGAATTTTCTTTCGTAAATACCTAGAGGAAGAAAATATCGATTCTTTGATTCTTATGTGCACCTTTCAATTTTTTTTCTTTTATATAAACTTTTTGTTTTTCCAAGAGAGCGAAAAGTGCGATGCCAATTAAAATTGCTTTTCTTTCGGACGCAGCTGGTGCAATGAGAAAAGTTTTTGAATTCTGTAGACTAGTCGCTAGCTGAGTTTTGTTCAACGCCTTTTGTCAACATGTTGTATAAAAATTTTTAAATTTTGTCCATTATTTCTTCTATTTGCCAAACAAATTTCAACACAAATATACCAACACAATGAAAAACCTGATTTTTTTGCCTGAACTTGAAAAGTTTTCCAAAGTAATCAACTTTTATGATACAATTATAAAACTCGGAGGTATAATTTTTGAGTTATTTCTCTGTATTGACATTTTCTCCTCACTAAATTTTATACATAATTCAAAGTAAAAGAAAGAAGTTTTATCGAATTTTAAATTTGTAATAAATGCAGAAGAAATATTTCTTTATAGGAAAAATTTTTCGGTAGAAAGAGCAAAATAATCTTAGAAGCATTTTATCTTAATGTATAATGCAGTTAACTTCTTTTTTTTCCTTACTATTGAAATAAATGTTGAAAATTTTCTCATTGTCACCGGTGAAAAGTTTATAAGTCGATATGTATTCAAGTTTAATAAAGTTGATCAGGAAACGTTGCGATAATGTAGAACAAATCGAGTGTAAATTGCAAGAGTTGGAAAAGCGATCGATGTGAATTAAGAGGGAGTTTCAAGAACTTAAGCAAATAACCCTTCTTCTGACAGTGCTTTCTGAATTGTCCGAGCTTTTCTATATTTGTAATTTCGTGAGCAACTATTAATTTTTTTCTTCTTCTCATTTCCGAGTGTTCCAGGCTTCGCACTCATCTACTAAAATCTACTATTTACTATTTTTTTACGTTATGCTACTATTTGGGTACTTTTTTATATTTCATCCACTAAAAGATACTATTTCTATTATTTTTAAAAGAATTTTCTCTACTTTAAATTCGCTAATACAAGGAATAAAAAAACTATGTACTCTCAAAAATTATAATTAAATTCTTTAAAACGATTCAATATTATTTTCAATTTCTACTATTTTCATAAAATTTCGCCAAAGAATTTAATTTAAAAAAGAAAAATTGATAAAATTCATGCAAAATTAAATTATTTTCATAAATAATAAAATTTACACAGGAATTCAATTAATTTAGAATAGCATTTTCAAAAAAAAATTCGAAAGAATCAATTATTTCACAAAGTTTTTATACAATTCTTCTCAATAATTTTATTACTTTCACTAATAATAATATTTTCCATGGAAATTCAATTTATTAAAAAAAAATTTTGATAAAATTCTAAGAATTCAATTTTAAATTAAAAAAAATTTTTTAAAAATTTAAATTTAATTAAAATTAAATTAAATTTTAAATTCAATTTTTTTTTAAAAAAAATTTTTAAAAATTAAAAAAAAAATTTTTTTTTTAAATTTTAATTTTTTAAGAATTCAATTATTTTCATAAATAATAAAACTCATCGAAGAATTTCAATTATTTTTAATACTATTTTAAATTAATTAATAAAAAAATTTAATTATTTTCACAAATAAAGTTTTCTACAAGAATTCAATTCTTATAAAGAATTCAATTATTTTCAAAATTAACAATTTTTTTTTGTGGAAAATTTGGTTGTTTTTAATAAAATTTTTTTGCAATAATTGAATCAGTTTCATAAATAATAAAATTCTTCTCAGAAATTAGATTATTTTTAAAACCTTTAATAAAGTTCTATTCAACTATTCAATTATTTTCATAAATAATACAATTCTTCGAAAGAATTCAATTATGTCAGTAAATAACAAAATTATTTCCGAAAATTCAATTATTTTGAGACATTTTAATAAAATTCTTTGTAAAATTCAATTATTTTCATAAATAACAATATCAGGGTGGCCACATGTCAGTAAAGTCAGGGAAATGTGAGGAAAAATTTTTTTGTCAGGGCAATTAAAGAAATTAAGACGGTCATGCAATACATTTTTTGCTCTAAACAAAAAAATTTTTGTCAGGGAAATTCGTTGTTATGTCAGTAAAATGTCAGGGAAATGTCAGGGAAATTGATAAATTATTTAAAAAAATTCTAATAAAAATCGTTCGCAAGAATTCAATTATATTCATAAATAATAAAATACTTTTTAGGAATTCAATTATTTAAAAAAAACTAATAAAATACCACACAAACATTCAATTATTGTCAACAATTTTAATAGAATTCTTTTTTGTTAAATTTAATTATTTTTAAAACCTTTTCGCAATTCAACAATTTTCAATATCTTCCTACCATTTTCATAAAATTTCCAAACAGAATTCAATTATTTAAAAAAATTTTTGTAAAAATCTTCCTAAGAATTCAATTATTTATTTATTTTCATGAATAATAAAAATTTCTCAGGAATTCAATTATTTAAATTAGAATTTGCATAAAATTAGTCGAAAGAAATGAATTATTTAAAAATTGTTATAAAATTCTTTGCAAGAATTAAATTATTTTCATAAGTATTTAAATTCTTTCATGAATAATAAAATTTGTTGCGGGAATTCAATTTATTATCAGTAGGATAAGAAAGAAGTAAATATTTTTGATGGAAATTTGGAAAAAATCAGAAAAATAAAATATATATAGAATGGAATTTTTGTCACATTATTGTGAACTACTTTTTTTAGTTTGAAAGACACTTTTTTAAAATTAATTATCGAGTGCGAAGTCTGGTGTTCTTGTAAAAACACAATTTACTATTATTGAGGTTTGCATTTATTTTATATGACTCAAAGTATGCAAAAAAATAGTTCTTCGAATTAATTTCTCAATTTGAATTCGAAAAGAAGACGTAAATTATAAAATTAATTTAACGTCTAAAAATTTTTAAATTTTAAACTTAAAAACTTTGCTGGATAGGTATTTCATTTTCTTTTCGGTATTGGATTACGATCACGATTTTATTAAACATTTTATCAGGATATTTTTCTCCACCATCACGAGCTGATTTTATGAAACATGTTGTTAAAATATGACCTCTCAATCTCGATGAAACGTGAGAATTTTTTAAGTTTGAGAAACTACTTTGGGTTCTTAGTTTCAGAAAAGTTGGCTATTTTATTTTTCGTGAATAATTTATAAAAATGTAAAATATGTTTTTTAACAAAAATGTATAATTTCTATTATGGTAATTTTTTCTAAATTGTTAAAAATAAGTAATTGTTAGTTTAATTTTAGCTGGATTTTTGTTTATTTTTTTAAAAGTAAAAATTTTGAGGTATTGGATTTTACTTTACAAGCGAGAGTATAAATTTTAAACCATGGAACCTATAAAGCATGTCACGTGTTCCATTATCGTAGAATCAAATTTTGGCCCAATAGCCATGTACGATTTTCTTGAGGTTCTATCAGGATAGTTACAAGGTAACCAGTGGACCAAAACTTAATAAGATTATGTACAAGGCCACTATATAGGTCTTAGTTTTGAATGACCGAGACAAAGTGGAGAGACCTTAAAATTTAAAGTATCACCTTAAAATCTAGAATAAAATTAATCTAGAGTAAAATTCGAAAAAATATTTTTAAAATATTTTAAAAATATTGAGAAATCAGTTTTAGTGAAAAATTTTAAAAAATATATAAATCTATTTAGTTTTTGTTTTATTTTTGACGAACGTTATTTAGTATACCACCTATACATAAAGGCGGCGAATTTCTAATGAGCTTACCGGAAGTAGCTCTTCCGTATTTTCTCAGTCACCTTGAACAATTTTAATATGAATCACCGAGAGCATAAAATATTTTCATAGTAGGTTGCTTTTAATTATTTAATTTAATTTTCGATATCAACCATTTTTTTTAATTTAAAATTTAGAAATTATTTTTTAATACTCGACGTAATATTATAATAGAATTTGAATTTTTTAAACAAATACGTTCATTTGATCGTTCAAAATTTTTGGGACCTTTCCGAAGGTTTAAATAAACGGCATTTATTTATTTCTTTTTCCAATTCAAATATTATTGAAAAATAATTTTGCGTCACATAATTGTGACGTTTTCTCTGCTTCTTAAAAGTACTTTTTTTCCAGAGCGTAACAAAAATTATAGTTTCTAAATATTAAATTTAGATTTATAATTTTTATTTGCAATCTTATTTTTGAAAATAATTTTAAGGGAAATTTAGTTGAAAACTTTGGCTATAATAAAATATAATACAAAACTTTTTCAAACTTTTATAAATAAAAAAATAAAAAAAAATACACCTTGATACTTATGAGTAAATAAATATTATATTTAGCTGAAAGTAAATAATTTGAAAATTTTTGAATGAAATTTGAAAATAAAAATTTTTCAACATTTTGTTCCCTTTGGGGAAAAAATTCTACATATTTATCATATATTTGATATGATAATACATTGTTGATTTATGCTCTTTATTCGTTTACTGTTGCATTTAATTCAGCGGCACTATATTTCGCATTTTCTATACACACATATCTTTCTAAATTTATTGTTTATAATAATTTATGAGATAAATTAATTCACATACTTTATGTACTGAATAAATTATTTGCTGTGAACCACAAAAACTTTTTTTAGCATAAAAATATATTTCGAAATTTTCTGTATTTACAATGAAAAGAGAAGTTTGAATTAAATTGCATTCTTTTTGAACTTTTTTTTAAAACAAAAATGGAGATATTTTTGAGATTGTTCAAAATTTGTAGTTTATTTGTTTTTATTCATTTTTATTTGTTTTTATTTATTTTTTATTTGCTTTTTATTTCCTTTTCTTTATAGTTTTTTTATTTTTTTGTTTTATTGCATGTTTGTTAATTTTAAAATATGGGCCATTTTAAATTTTTATTTCTAGTGGAATTTTTTGTTTTATATTTTTATTTCTAGAATCTGATTTTTTGATTTATTTTATTTTTTTTAATATTCAAGGTATGTGTTTAAATATAGTTGCAACTTGAATTAATAATTTAACACCAATAATATACTTGTATAAATATTGGATTAATCAAATTTTTTATTTGTATTATAACTGTCAAGTTTTTTTTTTAAAAAAAACCAAACTCATTTCACTCCAATCGCAATCTAGCTTCAATGAATTTTCCCTGTATTCTCAATTCAGAACATAAATTTCTCTTTTCGTTTTAATTAAAAACTGTTGATAGACGTGACTTAAATTTTTTAATCGAATACGGCGCTGCTTTTACATCTGTTCAAGAATGTTATCAATCTATATAATTTCTGTGATCATTTTTTTTACCAAATAAGTTTTGAGACTAGTAGGAAATTTCCAATTTCTCAAATTTAATTTAATTCAAATTTTTTCGAGTTAATTTTGTTTTGAATTTCTAAAATTTAATTTTAAATTCAATTTAATTTTCTTATTTTCAATTAAATTTTTTAAATTGTGAATATTTAGATGAATAAAATATTTTCGAAAATTACTGATTGTGATAAAGATTAAAAAAATGAGATTTTGAAACTTTATAATTTTTTTTATACTTGACGTAAAATTATTGTAATAATGTTTTAATTTAAAGAAAAAATTTTTTTTCTTCATTTGAAGGCTTAAAACTTGAAGAACGTTAAATAAAAATTTTAAATTTGATTTTCTTAATTTACTTTTAAATTTCTCAATTCATTTTTAAATTTCTCAAAAGTTAATTTAATTAAAATTTTAAATAAATTTTAATTTAATGTGTAATTAATAATAATAATAATAAAAATAATAATAAATATAATATAATATATATAATAATATATAATATATATATATAATATTAATAATTTATTTGGATTACAAAAAGATTCGTTTCCGAAAGATTAATTCCAATTAGAATTAATTTCTGCATTAGGTGAGGCAGGAACAAAAGGCAGTCACCTTGAAATTAAAAAATTTGCAGTTACCTACATTTATTTTTTTACAACAAGAAGAAAATGTTATTTGTTTTTCTTCAGAAAACAATATGTTACGTAAATAAAATTTTTAAACAACTACAGTGTTTGCCTTGTCGAAATGACAAATAAGATTTTTTAAAAATTTCCTCATTACGTCACAATATAAATAATTGGTAGATAATTATTTAAATTTTCGGTAGATGATGTTAAGAGAACTTTAAAGTTTCTCCTCGAATTTCTGTAAAATGATTAAAAAATATTTTCCATAGTATGAATAATTTAAAATAGACAAATTGTAAATCGAAGAATTTTATTGTTTTTCGGGGATGAAAAATATTTTTGTTGTGGAATTTTTTTATTGAGTCAAAGTCTAACAGCCCTTTTGCAAATATTATATAATATGGTTGTAAAACAATGGCATTGTGTGGACTGCAGGTAGACAAACATTAGCTCATGTATATTCTTGAGTTTGAATAATTACGTGATAAGGATTCAGACTTTTGTCCACATTTATTCCTTATAATTTTCCAGCTATTTATCTCAATGTTTTGCAACTTGAAACTTTCCAATTTCTCCTCTTTTTTATGTTCCTAAAAGTTTTGAACGTTCGAATGAATCAAAATTTTTTCTTACTTTTTGTATTATTTACTTAATGAATGTCAAAATTTATTTTTTGTTACTCATTAATATGCAACAATTTCTTTTCTTGTATTAAATTAAAAATTTCAAAATGAACTTTTAATTTCTTTTCGGAAAACTGATTTGTTTTTAAATGTTATCTTCTTTATTTTTTTCTTTTTAAAAATTTTGATTAAAATGGAATTAAAAATAGTTTCCAATTAGTTGAATGAAAAAATGATGCAAAACAGAAATATGCTTTGTTGCTGCAAAGTGCAAACAGATTGAAAAGTAGGAATGAATCTATTTTTTATTCGGAATTATTATGTCGTCGTTTCATCGAATGCTCATTTCACACGTATAAGATATGAGTATAGTACCTTTTTCTTTTAGTATGGAATAAAAATTCACTTGTTAAATGTATGAAAATTTATGATAGGTACATATTGAATGAGGAGTAGGATTTCGTGGAATGATGTTGTACAAAGACAAAATGGCCTCGAGCTTCGAGTTTATTACCTTTCTTCACAGAAACAGGAATGTTACAATAGCATTTCAAGTTTCAAGTTCTGCTTCTGACTTTCCTTGGAAAATATAATTTTCAGTTCCTTGAACAATTACACATTTTTTTCATTATGTTCATTGGATTGCTTTAAATAATATTAATTAAAAATTGTTCGTTTCAAGATGCAGGCATAATGCCAGTTTATTATTGACTTTTATTTTAAGCATTCTCTTCTTTCGATTTTTTTTATTCATTCGCAGCAGAGAAAAAATGTTACGCTCTGTAGTGATAATAGTAATAATAAAAATAATAATTATAAAAACAAATAATAGTAATAATAATAAGAATAATAATAATTGTCGAGTATAATTGTCATACGGAATAATGTTATCTATAAATGATTTTTTCTTTGTTTCTTGTTCCAAAAGATAAAATAGACAAGTTTCAATAATTATTCCTGTGGCTGAACTCAAATTATGCATTATACGAATATGTAGGTTAATGCAGAGTGAAATTGTTGTGCGTGATGAAAGGTTCATTAAGGTAGTTATCTCACACTGTGTTAGTATCCTTTATTCACTGTCAATGTCAGGAGAGGAAGAATTAAATTTTTAATTAGCAGTTTAAAAAGTATTTTTTCAAAGACAATAGTCACTTTTTTTTTATTTAAAGTATCCGTTAGTTTTTCCTGACAGAAAAAATGGTAAAAATATCTGACATCAATTTTACGGACAAAGTGATAATAAACTATTGTACAAAATAATATATGACAATCGAATGTTCAACATGCTTGGTCACCATGGTTACATTAACAACATTGTCCCAATATTCTGTCAATGTTAATATTGAGACAACATATTTTTTTCATTAATTTGCATTTAATTGACTACGATCGAAAGTTTATTTTGGTTTATTTATAGATAATTGACAGGAAAGTGAAATTTTTTTCTCTCTTTAATATTTAAAAATTTAATTATGGGAATAAAGAAACAATTAGATTAATGAGATAAGCTGTATTCTTGAAAAGTTAATTTCAAGGAAGGTTTTTCACATTATGTGGTGAAATTGTGCAGATGAAAGTAAAAAAAAAAAAAAAACCGAGACGTCTATTTCAGAAGAGGAGATAAAAAAAATGAAAGAGGGTTTGTCTCAACGCCTCATATTGGGCGGGTGGATGATACTAGGAAAGTACATACTTGAGCGAAGTCTGCGGATAAGTGCTAAAACCAACTTTTGTTCCATTCCTCTATCCCTTCACTACCCTTTTCCTCTTTCAGAGGGTAGTAAATAAACTGAGAGCGTAAGTCAAACTCGTATTTTTGTAAAACGTCATATAATACATAAGGCAAACAATTGTTTCTAAGTCCACACTCTTTTATATACCGAAAGTTTTTCATTTTTTTCCAAAAATAAATTAGTTAATAACAAAAAAAAAATTATTTCTAAATTTAATTTTTTTTATTGACACAAAAATTTGATTTTCTTTTTCTCTGATTTTTTCCCTAGTCCTAAAAAATATTTTAATTCGCACTCTAAAAATAATGATAGATTCTAAAAAAAATGTTTGTCATACATTTATTTTTGAATATTTTTAATGCAAAATAAAATAAATAAATATTTTGAGCAAAATAAATAGAAGAGAAAATAAGTAGGGTGAAAAATTCTATAACAATTTTCAAGGTGAAGTTAAAAAATATGAAATGTGACATAATAATGCGTTAGATGCATCGTTCTCACGCTTTCTCACATACACACAGAGACAAACACATCGTGTATCTTGAAATAAACGTGTACTAGAATATGCAATGGTGCAGAACCAATATATTTGAGCTCAACACTAACGTGCAAATGTCAGGGATCCTCTGGCCTTCTCAGAAGATCTTCCGGGTCGATTCGATCTTCCTCAGGATCGTGACCAACCAAACATAGAGATAGTGCACATACAGAAATGGACAGACATAAAATACACACATACTTGTCATTCCTTATAAATAATAAATGCCCATCATCTACATTTTGATTAGCAAAAATCAGAAACAAATTTCACATTCACTTCACAAAGTATAGACGTATAAATAAAATTCGTGCTTTTCTTTTCAAATAAAAAAAAACAATATCTGGATATATAATTGTGTATCATTTTGAATAATTGTGAAAGTTATTGATACTTTGCTTAAAAATGCGATTAATAGAAAGTTTATTATGTAAAATTTACTATAAAAATGTTTAAAACAGGATCGCAGTGATTTTTATGATCCACAAGATTTGAACGTTCAAATGAACCGAAATATTTATTCATATCTGAAGTTACCATCAAAATTGCTATATTTAAGGTTTTTAGAGTTATAGTTTTTAACTAGTTTTTAACTAAAATTAGCGTCGACGCTAATTTTAGAAACCTAAATGTTTCTTTAGTAAAAATACTAGCAAAAATTCGGGCGCTAACTTCTTACTGCCTTTTTTAAAATAAATTAGCAATTTTAAAAAGAATAGAAATTAAAAATTTTCTAATTTAAATTTTTGTTGAAAACACTAAAAAAATTCAATTTTGGAGAAATTACAAATAATTGCAAAAATTCAATTATTTGCAAAAAAAGAATAAAATTCTTCTTATAAAATCCAACTATGTTCAAAATTAGAAAAAAATTCTCGTGAAAATCCTAATTATCTTCATAAATGTCAAAATTATTTTCCAAAGTTAAATTATTTTCATAAATGTCAAAAAAATTTTTATCCTAATATCAATTATTTTCAAAAATAAAATGCATTTTTCTAATTTCAATGATTTTCTATATCTACTATTTTAATAAAATTTCCCAAAAAGAATTCAATTATTTAAAAAAAATTTAATAAAATTGTATGCAAACATTTAATTATTTTCATAAATAATAAAAATTTCACAGGAATTCAATAATTATTTTTATAAATAATAAAATTTTTTTAAGGAATTCCATTATTTTCATAAAAAATAATTTTAAATTCTAGAAAATAATAATTAAATTAAAATGATGAAAATAATTTTGATGAAGTTACAGTAAGAATATTCTTATAATATAAAATAATGATTTTATTACTTGGTCAGCTTTAATTTTATTAGAAAACATTAAGAAATCGATCACTCCGAGTCTTCGACTCGGAGCAATCGATATCTTCATGTTTAATAGCAAAAATACTTTTATAAGTTGTTTAATTTCAAAAAGGTTTGGATTTGAATGTTTTGAATGTCATTTCCTGTGGAAAATCCTGTTCCAAAAATAAGATTAAAAATAAAAATTGTGCAAATATTTTTCTTCTTTTTCTAAAACAAAATAATAATTTTGTTAAAAAAATTGTGATTTACAAACAAAAATAATGCAAAATAAATAAATTTCCTATTTCTTAATCACAGTTGTTTAACAATTTTCTAATTTTCTTTAGAAGTAAAGAAAAAAAATCAAATTTCAATTTAACAAAACATAATATTTAACAAAATTTTAGTTTTTTAATGAAAAGAAGTGAAGAAAATTCTTGATTTCTATTTATGATTACAATTTTGAATTAATTATAAAATAAAAATATTTATAACATTAATAATAATAAAGTACATGTTCCGGTAATCTGTTCGCAATTTAAAGTTAGTTGTTTGCTTTTTTGTTTTTTAACTATTTTTTAATTTTTCTTTTCAAATATTTTAAATTTTTAAATTAATGTATTGAAAATCATCAGATTGTTGCAAAGATTTTTTATCAAAAGCTTTGATAATAATAGAATTCCTTCGAGTAATTTTATTATTTCAGAAAATAACTAAATTCTCGCGAAGAATTTTATTAAAAATTTTAAAAATCCTAATTAAATTCTTTTGATGAATTTCTTTGAATTTTTTTTAAACTAATGGAGTTTCTTTAATAATTTCAATTGGAAATTTTGAAAACAATTGAATTCATGAAGAAGAATTTTATTAAAATTGTATTGAAAATAATTGAATTCTTGCTAAGAATTATACTATTTAAAAAAATAATTGAATTGTTCTGAAGAATTTATTAAAATTTTAAAAAATAAATAAATTTTATGTTAATATTTGAAAACTTAAATTCTTTCGAGGAATTCTATTATAATTCTTTTGAGAATAATTGAATTCCTGCAGAAGATTTTACTACTTATAAAGATAATTAAAATGTTTTGAAGAATTTATTAAAATTTTAAGAAATAATTAAATTGTTATGAAGAATTTTATAGAAATGAAATAATGAAATTTTTTCGAGAAATTAAATTAAAGTTGTTTTGAAAATAATTGAATTTCTTTAAAGAATTTTATTATTTTTTTTAAAATAATTGAATTCTTTTAATTTTTTTGACAAATAAATTTAAAAATTGATTTGAGTAAAAATTAAAAATTTACATTTAATAACTAAATAATTGCACTATTTTATTATTATTATTATTATTATTATACATTATATAATATTGAAGATAATTTTGTTTGAATCAAGTATATTTTGTTCTCAGTGCGGAGGAATTTTGTTAGAAAATAAAAAATAAGGGCCCGGCGTTATTTACGATCGAAAAGTTTTGCATTAACATAAAAATTTCTGATTTGTTCTATTAATTTCTGAATAGAATTCTTGTGTTTAAATAACCTTTTAAGCATTATTCGATCATTGCGTGACTAATAATGCCAAAGGGCGTATGCCCTGCGAATTATTCAATACAATTTTATGATTTTCGTCACGCGATGAAAGAAAGAAAGAAAGAAACTTTTCCAAATTGATGTTTTTCGTATTTGTACAGAAATTAAAAGTTAAATTTACACATTTGTAAACAGAAAGAAAATTCTAATTAGTATAAATTTTGGTATAACAACAAAAGCCAAACATATATTTACTTCTATTTTTATATATTAGGTAAAAAAATAGTATTTTTATTATTTATTATTATTATTATTATCTATTTATATTGTTACTACTATCAGACCTCGAACTCACGCGACTATTTATATACTTTTTTCAACACATACAACTATTTAGTTATATTATTTTTATAAATGAATTCCTAATGATAATTATTTCGTTAAAAAAGCCACTAATCTAAATTTGATTATAAACAATTGTAGAATTAGGAATATTGACGAAAATCTTGAGATTCAATATGGGGGCGATGCTATTCTCCACCTGAGAACGCCAAGGTCACCGCTAGATGTCAGTTGAGTTTTCTTGGAATTTCTCTCGCCACCTGGTGGTGACCTTGGCGTTCTCAAGTGGAGAAATTAAACCACCATTTTATCACTCAAAAGTCAAAACTTTTTCTATAATTAATAAAATAAAAAAAATGTTGTGAGAATAATTTAAATGGTGTTTTTAGTGCACATTTATGACGCTTATTATTCTATTTTGAGCATTATTATTTTTGGTATTATTTTCGTTAATATATTATTGTTATTGTTATTATGATGTTGCTTGGAATCAGTGAAATTTCCTTTACTCCTGTAAAAATGGTGAATTTTAAAAATGATGAAAAAAGACAAACGACTACGGTCCAGATGGAATATCGTAGGATTTGCGAGAAATTCTCATAGCCAGTGAAGGGATGCAAAGACGCGGAAGTTTATGTGCTGCAGCATGAGCATAAATTCAAGTTTGTTGGCTATCCTCCACTTTCTTTCTCTTCTCGCCATTTCTTGTCCGTTACACCTTATCGCCAGGTACCTTCTATCTATGCGTGTACACTTGGACAGTTTTATAAAAATGAATATATCCTTTCTAGCTTGTAGAATCCTTCTTTTATATACACAAGTCAATGTTCGAATATGTTCAATATTCTTTTTTCTCTCTCGTGCGCAAATTTTTACATTTCTCTCAGAAAATATCATTCTATATGTAAATATATAATTGTATTATAAATTTACTATAGGTATGATTGTTAAAAGAGGATTTTTGATAATTTAGAATAATTTTGAGTTGGGAATTTTTGAATTTTTCAACTTCAGTGATTATGTAATGGAAGGATTCATTATTCATTATAATAGAAATTGCCTTATGTATTGGAACGATAAAATATGTATAGTAAGGACGTAAATTTTAATTCTTGCTCTGCTCAATAATTTATTGCAGAATTTGAACTCTTTAACCAGCGCAATTCGTTGATGCTCGTATGGAGCGTATTTATGAGGCGCGCGTGTCGACATAGATATAATACTTGAAGAGTTGGAAACAAAATTGTTCAATTCAACCTGGATTCAATTATTAAAGGTTTTTGCTATATTTTTGATAAATGTAGTAAAATACCTTACGGTTCAATGATACGGATTTTCCATCAAGCTTTTTTCATTCAGAATTTTACAACATTACAGTTTTGAAATTTCACAATTTTACAATTTTCTCTCATTATAATCCTACAGGGTTGACACAGGTCAGAGGGAAATCAGAGAAAAGTCAGGGATTTTTATTAAAAGTACTGGAAAAAATTTCATTTTTAGAATTCATAAGAAAATTCTGAATTTTTGGGGCCTCTTTTTAAAAAAATTTTTTTTTTTAAACTATGAAACTACCACGAATTCTATGACAAAATATTCAAAATTTATCTCTATTTCTGACAAGAATTAATTATTTATAATATTATTTAATTATTTCTAAAGTTTTAGCGCAATTATCTTGATAAATAACAAAATTCTTCACAGAAATTCAATTATTTTTAGAAATTTTAATAAAATTCTTTGCAAAATTCAATTATTTTTATAAATAACAATATTCATCACAAGAATTCAATTATTTTCAAAAGTTTTTCGCAATTCTATGATTTTCAATATTTACTATTTTCATAAAATTTATCAAATATTTTAATTATTAAAAAAAATTTTGACACAATTCTACAAAAACATTCAATTATTTTCATAAATAATAACATTTCATTTAGGAATTCAATTATTTTCATCGCAGAATTTTAAATATTTTTAATACAATTTTAAATAAATTCCTCAAAAAATGTAATTATTCTTAAAATTTGTATTAAAACTCGACGAAAGAATTTAATTTTAAGAAACATTAAATTATTCAATAAAATAATAAAATTCTTTGCAAAATTCAATTATTTTCATAAATAACAATATTCATCACAAGATTTCAATTATTTTCAAAAGTAATAAAATTCTTGGAAGAATTTGAATTATTTTAAAAAATGTTAACGAATATTTTGCCAAGAATTCAATTATTTTTATAAATAGCAAAATTATTCGACACAAATTCAATAATTTTCAAACATTTAAATAAAATTCTTTGCAAAATTTTTATTTTCAAAAGTTTATCGCAATTTAATGATTTTTAATATTTACTATTTTCATAAAATTTACCAAATAATTTAATTATTAAAAAAAAAATTTTGATACGATTCTACGAAAACATTTAATTATTTCCATAAATAATAACATTTCATTTAGGAATTCAATTATTTTCATCGCAGAATTTTAAATATTTTTAATAGGTACAGTTTTAAAAAAATTCTTCGAAAAAAGCAATTATTCTTAAAATTTTTATTAACCTTCGGAGAACACATGGGTTTTTTTTGACCCCACGCTTTTTTACGAAAAGCTTTTTATCTTTTTTTAATATTTTTAATAAGGACTTTCAAGTATACAGACTTATACTACAGAGTTTAATCTATAATTAAAATAATTCTTTAGCTTGATTAGATGATCAGTTTAAAATTGGTTGAGCTTTGAAAAATAGTCTAAAAAAGAGGTGTGTTCTCCGAGGGTTAAAACTTGACGAAATAATTCAATTCTAAGAAACATTCAATTATTCAAAAAAATAATAAAATTCGTTGCAATAATTAGAATTATTTTCATAAATAACTTTTAATTAATTGCAAAAAATTAATTATTTACAAAATTTGTAAGTAATTCTGCAAGAGAACTCAATTATCTTGGTAAACAACAAAATTCTTTTCATAAAATCAATTATTTTAATGATTTTAAAAAAAATTCTTTTCCAAAATTCAATTATTTTTATAAATAATCAAATTCTTCTCAGGAATTCAATTATTTTTAAAAATTTTTTGCAACTATTCAATTATTTTCAAAAATAATAAAATCCATGGAAGGATAAATTTCATTAAAATTTTAATTAAATTCCTTAAAATAAATAAGAAACATTCAATTATTGAATAAATAATTTATTTTTGTATTTGAATAATTGAATTCTCGTAGAATTTTCTGTTAAAAATTCAAAATTGATTTAAAATTGAATTTCAGTTAGAGTTTTAGATAATAATTTAATATTGAAAGCACAAATTTTTAGAAATAATTGAATTTTAAAAAGGTTTCAAATTTAAATCTTTGGAAATCTAAATTTTTTTTGCTTTTAACTAAAAATTCTGTAGTATTTATTTTTCTGAAAAAGTTTATTTGGTTTTTTTTAAATCATTAAAAATAATTGACTTAAAGCAGAATTTTAGTTAAAAATTCTATAGAAAGTAATGATAATTATGAATTTAATGATGAAAATAATTTCGAAGAAGTTATTGATGTTTTCGAATAATTTTAAAATTTCAGAAATTCGCAAATAAATGTATTAAGAATATTTTTTTGAGTATCTAATTATTTTTAGAGTGAATCAAAATATTCTTTCGTGTATATATAAGGGAAAAAGTGAAAAATTTAGTCTGGAAATCAGGGAAAAGTCAGGGAAAGCAAAGTTAAATTTTTGTGGCAACCCTGTTTTAATTTGCTAAATTTTTCTTTCTAATTATATAAATTATATTGTAAATATTAAGAATTCCGTTTGTGAATAGCAACGATGGGAGACGATTTCAACTGTGGGGGAGTTGACGGTATTTCGGTGCTCTATGTAGGTGATCCGTTAGCCAATCACAGTCTCCACTTGCGCTCTAGGGATCCTCAAAGTTCTATGTTTCTGCAGATGATTAATGCTTCTATAGGCCTTTTTAATTAATTTTCAATTTTGCTACCACATTGCAAATGCAGGTAATACTATTTCTGTCAATTTCTATTGTTTCTCGAATAATAATCAAATTTTGCACTCGTTATTAAATAAAATGTAGCTAAAAATGGCAAAAGTAGCTTTAATGTTGGGAAAAAGTATCAAAATAAATTGGTTGAGGTATAATCGATAAATGCTAAAATAAACTGAATTTTTTGAATAAATAATTTTATTTTACAATTAAATTATTTATGGGAATGATATGATAATTTATAAGATCTAAATTTTACTTATGACAAACCAACAAGATAAAATACGACAACTGGGGCATGTTATTGTTTCTTAAGACACTGACTTTCTTGACAGTTTGATGGATCAATAATGATTAAATAATTAAAATAATTAATAATTAGGTAAATAATTAACTGCAATACAGTATAAATATAGCTGAAAATAATATATATTTAATAATGATTAAAAGCTTCTGAAAAATATTTAATTTAAGTTGATAGATTTTGGTTAGTGGTAGAATGATCAAATGCGGATATTTCGTTAAAATAGAAGAGGAGTAGACAAAGGAGAATTGGAGGAAAGTTGTTTTGATTTTCTCTATCTCTTTAAACGAAGTAAATTCCTACAGTGGAGGCTTTAGTCAAGAGCATTCCTTTGGTGAAAGCTTTAAAGCTGTCTCAGGATACCACAGAGTCACAGACTCTGCCCCAAACGCGAAATTCCTGAACCATGAGATTGTACGTTGCAAAACTCTGTACGCACGCATTCTTAAGGTGGTCCGCTCACATATTCTATTTCTTTCTCTTTCTTCAACTTTTTATTATTTTTCCTTTCTTTTTCTCTCCTTTTGATTCTATATTATTATTGGTTTTTATTTGTTTTTTTCTTTCTTTTCTTTTTTTTTTTTTTTGCTATTCTAACCACATTTGTCTTGTGTATCACATATTGTTTTTGTACCTCCAAAGTTCTTATCATTTTTTGTTGAAAATTCATGTCGGGTTCGCAACTTGTCGAGGAAAATATTTATTTAATCTCTCTAAACTCTCTAGATTTACACACTTTTTCTAAAGATATCAAATTGAGACGAAAAACGAATCAAAACGTTGCTTTAGAACACTTTTGTGTTCATGGTGATTTTGAATTTTGAAAAACGTATTTAAATCTTTTCTTACCATTTTTAAAAATTATTTTTTAAACCTTTTTTTTACCTTTTTTTTTTACCTTTTTTACAGTTGATATTTATTTTCATTCAATTTTCTTTGTACAATTTTCACGCATTCGTTGAACGTATTTTTCAGACACGTTTCTTAATACTGAAATGAAGCTAAAGTGTTCCTGTTATTATTACTTGTTGACATCATGAGACGTGATAAATTGACACGATTTACGGCCTCAGCGACCTGACTCTGCTACAAGCGTGTAGCGAATAAAATTGCACAGTAGTCCGAAACCAATACGTAAACCGCGAAAAGTCTCTGGACTCGGTCATTTATTCTGTTCGCGAACCGCAAATTGAGCAGTTTGTTTGGGTAGTTTTGAACGTAAGGAGAGAGTAAAAAATTCTAGTCAAGCAAAATGAGTATAATTTATTTCTAGAATAACCAATATGTAGTCGTTCGGAAAAATCATTACTAGAATTTTTTTTTCTTCCCTTAGAAAAGGAAAATAAAAAATATTTAATGAATTAAATAAATAAAAATTTCACCCCGTTCAAATGAATCAACTTTATTTATTTTTTCTTCAAATTAAATTTTTATTACAATAAATTATCAAGAAAAACTAGTTGTAAAGTTTCTTAAATAAAAAATTACGTTTTCCATTTTGATTACATAAAAAAATATTTGGAATTTATGAGAATATTTTTGAATAAAAAAGATTGCGTTCATTTAAAAGAGTTGAAAACTTGTGGAGAATTAAAAATTATTCACTGAATGAATTAAATAAAATATATTCAATGAATGAAGTAAATAAAAATTATTTAATGAACGAATGAAATGAAAATTATTTAAATTAAAATCTAATTAGTAAATTGTAATTATTTCTTAATTAATGATGTTTGTAAAATTAATGTCATATTTATATTATTTTCTGCTTCATTGTAATTTTTAAAAATAATTAAACAACAAAAATTTTTCGTTCAGTTGAAGTTGAACTTTTAAAAGTTTAAGAAAATACTCAGACATGTGCATCAATTTGATGGTATTAAAAAAGTTAATAAAACTAAATTCCAAGTCTTTCATAATTTTTTATGAATTTTTATATATGAATTACAATATTTAAATGTCAAAAAGGTGTTTGGACGACGATTTTAGAGTAAAATTTTCCATTTATTAAAAATTTAGATAGTTACTCTTCTTTACCATGAGAAACTTTAATGTTCTACTGGTAGAAATATATAACTTTTATTTAATTTTATCATCATTGAGTTAACGTTTCATGAAATATATTATAAAACATTGATAACTATTCGTAAATAATAAATGATTTTTTGTTTTTAAAATTCTCTTCGGCATAAAAAAAAATGTTCTTTCATTGATTATTTAAAAGCTTCGAGTCTACGATTTTCCAATATTCACAAAAGTGTTAAAAAATTTTCAAGTTTTTGAATTTTTGAAATATAGCAAGGTTTTAATGTAATATATTTTTTTGAATGTCTGTACGTATAATGGATAAAACATTTAAACTGTTCTCTTTCTTTGTTTCAGTTTGGATCTATAACTGGAATTCTTGGTGAGTACTATTGTGATTATAAGGTATAACTACAAATATAACGAATTTATTTATCAGGCTGTGAATTTCGAGTAATTTTGAGTAATTTCGGGTAATTTTTCTAATTAAATTTTCAAAATGTACAATTAAGAAGATTTTGAATAATTGAAATTTTGTAAAATTACTAAAATGTAATTGAAAATTATTGATTTTTTTCAAGTATTTTATTAGAATTTTCGAAAATCAATTTTTGAAGAATTTTAATTGCAAATTAAAAAACAAAATTTTAATTATAGAAAAATTGAAAAATTCTTTTAAGAAATTAAATTATTTTCGAAAAATTGTCAAACAAATATATACTTGAACCAATTAATTTTTATTTCAATCAAACCATTTGTTTTTAAATTAAATTGTACCTATTAAAATTAATAATTTCAGCATTTGAATGTATTTTTAAAATTTTGAACGTTCAAATGAATAAAATTTATTTATTTCTTTTTCGAATTCAAAATTTATTATCACTGTATTGTGTGAATGTAAAAAAATATATTTTAAAGTTTTAAATTTGTTTGAATATTCAGTTAGTGTTTGTTTGTTCGTTAAAAAAGTATGTTTAGACTTGTTTGAGATGCTTGTTTAAATAACATTTGAATAATTGTTGTCACTAATGTGTAAAAAATAAAAACAAATTATAAAGAAATATACAACAAAATTTGGAATTTTAATTTAAATAAAAGAAATTGTTTGAATTGAGGTTTTTAATTTTTATTACAGTCGGTAATTTGGGAAATTATTTAATTTAAAAAAATACTTCGTTCATTCGAACATTTCGAATTTTTTCAGCATCTATTTAAAGCAAATATTTTTATTTTAAATAAATATTTTAGTTGATACAAATAATAAATAAGTAAAATGTTTGCAAAATTTACAAAGTGAAAAAAAAGTAAAAAACTGAGAATATAAATTTAAATAAAAGAAATTCAGAAAGTTATATTAATTTTGAGGACAGGTGATATTAAAATTTGTAGAAAATCTATCCTGTCATACTGAATAATTTAGAATTTCAATATTTATCAGTCAGTAAATTTTTAATAATGTTTAAAAATTTACAATTATAAAATTTTCTTTTCACACATTTATCCTTGAGTTCTAAAATTTTAAAATTTCATGTTCTTCATAAATAATGAATTTCAATGATGAATTTCATATTTCATATGATATACATATGTATATCTATATCATATAAATTAGTTTGATTTAATTTTTCCTATCAGAAGTTATTGACATACTTTCAAATATAAAGCGGCTTTTTCCATATCTGAATTAGTAAAAAGTTTCTAAAAAAATAATGAATCTGAAGTCCGTAACGTTTTTAAAAACGAAAAATCAAGATAGAATTTTTTTTTCAAGTTAAAATCATCTCTAATTTTCATTTTGGTGAGTAACTATTCTTAAAAATTTTAATTCCTCGAAAAAGTTAATTATTTAAGAAAATGTTTTTTTTTAAATTCTTTGGAAAAATTCAATTATTTACCAAAATATTAGAATTTTTCACAGGAATTTAATTATTTTTAAATATTTTAATGAAATTATTCGAAAGAAATCAATCATTTTGAATACAATTTTAATTAAATTTTTTTTAAATAATTCAATTATTCTTTTAGATTTTAATAAAATTCTTCCCAAAAAGAATTCAATTATTTACATAAATAATTCTTCGAAAGAATTCAATTTTTAAAGATAAATTAAAAATTATTCCCGAAAATTCAATTATTTTCATAAATAACAATATTTATCACAAGAATTCAATTATTTTTAAAAGTAACTTCATGGAAATTTAATTATTTAAAAAATTCTAATAAAACCGTTCGCAAGAATTTAATTATTTTCATAAATAATAAAAATATTTTTAGGAATTAAATTATTTTCAAAATAATTTAATAAAATTCTAAACAGACATTTAATTATTGTAAAAAATTTTAATAGAATTCTTTGTAAAATTTAATTATTTTAAAAAACTTTTCGCTGTTTAATGATTTTTAATATCTACTATTTTCATAAGATTTCCAAAGAGAATTCAATTATTTAAAAAGTTTTTTGTAAAAATCTTCGTAAGAATTCAATTATTTTCATGAATAATAAGAATTTCTCAGGAATTCTATTATTTAAATTAAAATTTGTATAAAATTAGTCGAAAGAAAGTAATTATTTAAAAATTTGTATAAAATTCTTCGTAAGAATTAAATTATTTTTCTAAATATTTAAATTCTTTCATAAATAATAAAATTCGTTGCAGGAATTCAATTTATTAGCAGTAGAATAAGAAAGAAGTAAATATTTTTGATGAAAATTAGTCATAAGATTATAATTAATATAATTAAAATTATAATTAGAAAAAGTCAGGAAAATAAAATATAGAATAGGATTTTTGTCAGTTTTATAAAGTGTCTAAAACGAGTTTTTTTTGGACGTCAAGTTCAATTTTTCGATAGCTACTTTTTATTATTTGTTTTAGTTTGAAAACCACTTTTTCCTAATTTTTAAAATTAATTATCGAGTGCGAAGTCGGTAATTTTACAATTCTCTAAATTCGAAAAAATAAATTTGAAGGCACAATAGTTGACACAACTTTTACTAATTTTTAGTCATTTTTTACTAAAATTTTAGTAAAAGAAAGAATTGTATGTACTAAAAAAAAATTAGTAATAATATTAATGTGATATTTTTGTTACTTTTTTAAATTCGAATTTGTGTTTAAAAAATCAATCTCATGTTTCTTTGCGAAATTAAGAAAAAAAATCCTATAAATTGGAGAAAAAGTGACCTTGTATAATCGTGTTCAACGCATCAAAATTGTACATAAATATTGAGAATACTAAAGCTTTATAATTGAAGACCATATAGAAAACCGTAGGCAGTAATTTAGATAGTCGATTATCACAATTTAAAAGCACTTAATCCTAATTATCTGAGCATAAGCACCCTAAAGAACGCTATTAGTAATGCGTTAAATTGAGAAGGGAGAGAGAGAGAGAGTGTGAGAGAATGGTCGGCTACAGATAGGAGAACAAATTTATAGTCTGTCAAAGGGCGGAAAATTTCAACTCACTCCTTTCTTTTTTCTACGTCTCTGATCTTTCTCGTCACATAAAAGAGGAAATCGAAGCATCTGCCACGAATATAGCTGATCCTTCAACATAATTTACCGTGTTTCTACCGAGCTTGGATAAACGTCACGCTATTCCCGCAGGATCTTTGCGGCAGGCCTCCTGTCAAGGTTGGCTCACGACACCTGAGACGTGCTTGGAATCCATAGTTTGACACTCAACCGCCTAACACAAGAATATCCTCTCAAGATTCTGATATGTTAAAAACATTCATCCAAATTCAGACTTTAGACGAACGTTCTAAAGCTCCTTTACATCTATTTATTGTATGACATTTCTTGCCTTTTATTGTCCTATCAATCGAAAACCATTTGCCAAGAGATGCGAGTAAACATTGTCTCTCTCAATAATGTATATTTTATTGCCATATCATATATGTGATTCCCCAAAAAGTGGTAACTTTTTTTATTTAATTTTTTTTTTTTGAAAATTTTCTATAGTGGGGCAATCTCCAAAAATATTTACATTCAAAACCAGGCTTTCTACGCAACCTGTAATTTTTATCGAAATCCTGGAAAATTGTTTTCTAAAGTTATTGTGTTTATTCTAGAAATCTAATTTCACTTCAATATTTCAAAATTAATTCAATTTTTAAAGAATTGCGTTTACAATTTTCATAAGTAGATGAACTTCAAAAGATTTCGATTCAAAATTTTTTTAAATTTCAATTTTAAATTAATTTAATTGGAAATAGGTATAAAAAAACTTAGAATTATAAAAATTTTAAAAACAAAAATTCTTCTGAAATCAGTTAAATTTTTTAATCGGTTTTAATATAAATTAAAAATTATAAATAATGAATTTATAGAAGAATTTTAGTTAAAAACACTAAAACAAATTGAATTTTGAAGCAATTACAAATGATTGCAGAAATTCAATTATTTTCAAAAGTAATAAAATTCTTTTAAGAAATTCAATTATTTTCAAAAACTTTCATGAATTTTAATTATATTTCTTTAAATAAATTAAATATTTTCAAAAGTTGTTAATAAAATTCTTCGTAAAATTTAAATTTTAAGAAACATTCAATTTATTGAATAAATTATTTAATTTTTTATTTAAATAATTTATTGAATTGTCGCAGAATTTTCTATTAAAAATTGAATTAAAAATGAATTTCAGTTCAAAATTTAGATAATAATTGAAAGCATTAGAGCGTGAATTTTTAGAAATAATTGAATTTTGAAAAGGTTTGAAGTTCAAGACAAATCTTTGAAAATCTGAATTTTTCATACTTTTAACTAACAACTCTGATGTAGAATTTATTTTTTCAAAATTTTAATTCAATTTGTTTGAAATTATTCGAAGTTTTTATTTTCGATTCTATATTTAATTGAAGAATGCCAGAATAATCGAAATTTCATAAAATTAAATTTTAAACAATTGAATTTGAAAATTCTCAAAGAACTTTTTCAAAAATTATTAAAAATAATTGATTTAAGAAGAATTTTAGTAAAAAATTCAAGAAAATAATAACCCACATATGAGAAAAGAAAAATTTATTTATGATCTTACAATTCAAAGAATTTTTATATAGATTATTTAGATAGTTAAAACATTTGCTTTGTACTGACACAAAATAAGAACTTTTACCTACAATTTGGAGAAATTTAAAAAATTTCCTCTATGAATTTTTTCAGCATAAAAATATAATATATATTCCCACATTTGTCAAGAATAATATTTTCTAAAAATGCATTTTTCGAATTCTCGAGATCAAAAAATAAGGATGCAAAAAATACTTGTTGAAGTATAGCATTTCGTTCATAGTTTAAGAAATAATAGCATTAGTGGCTTTTTGAGCAAAATAAAATTAGTAACTTATTTCTAAAAATAGTAACTAAATAATTGTATGTGTTGAAAAAAGTTTCAAAAAATATGAATAGTCACTTGAGTCCGAGGTCTTCTATGTTACTTGCTTTAAGTACTAAAATTATTGGTTTAAATACAATTTATTTAATGTAAATAAAAATTGTTGGATTTAAATAAAAATTCTTTGTTTTAAACAAAAGTTCTTTGATTTAAACAAAAGTTCTTTGATCAAAATATAAATTCTTTGATTCAAGTAAATATTATTTAATTCGAATAAACATTTATTAGATAATAGACGAGTAATCAGCTATTTGAATCAAATAATTATTTTTCTTTGTTTATAAAAGTCTATAAAAACCGAACAGCACACATACTACAATATAGGAGTGTCATACACCATGGGACCTTGACGTCAACGCCATTCGAAATATCTTACAACTGGGACTAGGGTTAAACCGTGAATTATTCCCAAGGAGCAACTCCCTCACTGATCAGAATTCCGTTTCCTGATAACAATGCAACAATATAGCAATAGATATCGATTATTCATTAAATAATCTAAATAACACCACATATATCTCTAAAACACGTGATTTTCATTCTTGATTCTCCTTTTTTGCCCAAATCAAGGTGGACCAATGTTTTTTTTATCTCTCTCTCTCTCTCTCTTAAAGTTTTAAAGCATGGCTCAATGAACTCCTAGAGGATGAAGTGCAAAGCACGATGCTGAATGCACATATATATTCGATGGAGTGAGAAAATAAGTAGGGAGGGAACGAAGGGCGAGCACTCGATTTACGTTGGTACAAAGTTAATTGAATAGGGAGGCCCACCCTCTCCTTTTCTCCTTTGGATCTTCTTCCTCTCCTTTTTTTCTCTTCCTTCCTTTTTTACTGAGCTAGTAAAAAAAACCGACCTCTTTTATTTTTCAGCCATGACTCCTATTCCCTCTCTTATCACCCAGATTCTCTTATTTCTTTCATGATAATATACCATATCTCAGAATTTCTTGTTTTATTACTGGGCAAAAAGGAAAAAAAAATAATAATAATAATCATAATAATAACAATAATGATAATAATAAAGATAGTACACTATAGGTATAAGAGATTCACTGAGGGAATAAACATAATTTAAAAATTTTCTTTCCTTTGGAAAGGAATATTAATTTGAGCTATTTTGCGAGCGGAGAAAAATAATTGTATAAAATTTACGTTTAGTTTAGATTAGTACAAATTGCTAATTTTTTTGTGGAATTGAACCTTTGAAATTTATAGTAGTTTAAAATTTTTCTACTCGAGTTTTAGTAGAAATATAGGTACTGAAAATTAGTACTAGGCAGGACCCTAAAGTTTTGAACGTTCATTTGAACGAAATTTTTTTTTCTTGATTTAACAAATTTTTCTCAACAATCCTCATTAGAATAGTAAATAAAACAAATATCAATCAAAAAATTCCAAAAATTTTAATATTAAGGGTGAAAAACCACCCTTAATCAAATAACACATATATGCACAATAATAAAGTGCACAATATCATTACTATGCGTTCGGATATTTTTCTAACAACAATTCCAAAAATTCCCAAAAAATATACCAATCAATTTCCAAAAGGTTAAAATGCTCGCTCAAACCCCCAAAACCCACCCCTAATTTAAAACAATTAAAAATAATATATAAAAGTCCAAAATCGAGAGAATGCGTTCGTCTTTCTGTTTAAAAATATTTTTAAAAATTCCCTAAAAATATACCAAGCAATTTCCAAAAGGTTAGAATGCTCGCTCGAACCCCCAAAACTCACCCCTAATTTAAAACAATTAAAAATAATATATAAAAGTTCAAAATCGAGAGAATGCGTTCGTCTTTCTTTCTGAAAATATTTTTTAAAATTCCCTAAAAATATACCAAGCAATTTCCAAAAGGTTAGAATGCTCGCTCGAACCCCCAAAACCCACCCCTAATTTAAAACAATTAAAAATAATATATAAAAGTCCAAAATCGAGAGAATGCGTTCGTCTTTCCTTCTGAAAATATTTTTTAAAATTCCCTAAAAATATACCAAGCAATTTCCAAAAGGTTAGAATGCTCGCTCGAACCCCCAAAACTCACCCCTAATTTAAAACTATTAAAAATAATATATAAAAGTTCAAAAGCGAGAGAATGCGTTCGTCTTTCTTTCTGAAAATATTTTTTAAAATTCCCTAAAAATATACCAAGCAATTTCCAAAAGGTTAGAATGCTCGCTCGAACCCCCAAAACCCACCCCTAATTTAAAACAATTAAAAATAATATATAAAAGTTCAAAATCGAGAGAATGCGTTCGTCTTTCTTTCTGAAAAAATTTTTAAAATTCCCTAAAAATATACCAAGCAATTTCCAAAAGGTTAGAATGCTCGCTCGAACCCCCAAAACTCACCCTTAATTTAAAATACTTAAAAATAATATATAAAAGTTCAAAATCGAGAGAATGCGTTCGTCTTTCTTTCTGAAAATATTTTTTAAAATTCCCTAAAAATATACCAAGCAATTTCCAAAAGGTTAGAATGCTCGCTCGAACCCCCAAAACTCACCCCTAATTTAAAACTATTAAAAATAATATATAAAAGTCCAAAATCGAGAGAATGCGTTCGTCTTTCTGTTTAAAAATATTTTTTAAAATTCCCTAAAAATATACCAAGCAATTTCCAAAAGGTTAAAATGCTCGCTCGAACCCCCAAAACTCACCCCTAATTTAAAACAATTAAAAATAATACATAAAAGTCCAAAATCGAGAGAATGCGTTCGTCTTTCTGTTTAAAAATATTTTTTAAAATTCCCTAAAAATATACCAAGCAATTTCCAAAAGGTTAAAATGCTCGCTCAAACCCCCAAAACTCACCCCTAATTTAAAACAATTAAAAATAATACATAAAAGTCCAAAATCGAGAGAATGCGTTCGTCTTTCTTTCTGAAAATATTTTTTAAAATTCCCTAAAAATATACCAAGCAATTTCCAAAAGGTTAGAATGCTCGCTCGGACCCCCTAAGCCCACCCCTAATTTAAAACAGTTAAAAATAATATATAAAAGTCCAAAATCGAGAGAATGCGTTCGTCTTTCTTTCTGAAAATATTTTTTAAAATTCCCTAAAAATATACCAAGCAATTTCCAAAAGGTTAGAATGCTCGCTCGGACCCCCAAAACCCACCCCTAATTTAAAACAATTAAAAATAATATATAAAAGTCCAAAATCGAGAGAATGCGTTCGTTTTTCTGTTTAAAAATATTTTTAAAAATTCCCTAAAAATATATCAAGCAATTTCCAAAAGGTTAGAATGCTCGCTCGAACCCCCAAAACTCACCCCTAATTTAAAATACTTAGAAATAAAATATAAAAGTCCAAAATCGAGAGAATGCGTTCGTCTTTCTTCCTGAAAATATTTTTAAAAATTCCCTAAAAATGTACCAAGCAATTTCCAAAAGGTTAGAATGCTCGCTCGGACTCCCAAAATCTACCCCTAATTTAAAATACTTAAAAAAATATATAAAGGTCCAAAAGCGAAGGTTCGCAACGTTTAAAGAACGAAAAATTAAAAAAATAAAAACTTTTCAACGCAAAAACGTTTCAATTGATGAAAAACATGCACCAAACAACTTTCAACCCCCTAACCCCATCAGTACCCTTCGTTCATGGGGTAAAATGACACAAAAAACGATAAAAATTCATCGCAATTACAGATGGTCTTACAGTTGTAATTTTTTTCAGAAATTACTTGTATTAGACCCCACTAAACTGCAAAAAAAGTTTCGCCCTCCTAACCCTTTCAGATCCCTTCGTTTATGGGGTAAAATTACCGAAAAAACGAAAAAAATTTAGCAAAGTTCAGATGGTCTGACAGTTGTAGCCCAACTAGCCCAACATTAGTAATTTTTTGCACAGATTTTTTACACAATAGTGTGTTAAAATATTTTTTAAACACTATTCAAGAATCTGTATAATTTTGAGAATCGTACATTCATTCAATAATTTTTCTTTTTTGTATTTAAATAATTGAATGCTTGAATTTTAGAAATAAGTGTATTTTGAAATGTTTAATTCAATTTTTTTTTTGAAATTATTTCTCGTTTTTATTTTCTAAATACTTAATTGGAGAATAAACGAATAATTAAAATTTTGGCAAATTTTATTGTGAACAAATAGATTAGAAAATTCTCTATGAACTTTTCCTATAATTATTAAATATAATTGTTAATTGTTCATTTCTTTTCTTTCGAAAAATTTTAATACAACCCAAGTGCGAAATGCCAAGACTGCAAAAACGGCCCATCATTGGTCTAGTAATGTCTGCCGAGAATTGGCAGTAGTTACTGGGCCATTACTGGTGTTCAAAACGTCCCATTGATGGGCCAATGATGGCGCCGATGGTCAGATTTTCAAATTTTTTAAGACTGGGCCAGCTCTCGGCCCAATAATGGCACATTCATGGCAAAGTTGATCAATCTTTAATGGCAAAAAGCAATTGCCAGTGATGTGCCGACCATCGGCCCATTAATGGCACTTTAATGGCAAAAATTTTGTATCTTTGATGGCAAATTATAATTGCCAGAATTGGAACGTAGCTTGGCCCAATAACGGCACATTATTGGCAAAGTTAATAAATCTTTAAAGGAAAAATTCAATTGCCAGTGATGTGACGAAGATCGGCCCATTAATGACACGTTAGTGGCACTTTAATGGCAAACATTTTGTATCTTTGATGGCAAATTATAATTGCCAGAATTGGAACGTAGCTTGGCCCAATAACGGCACATTATTGGCAAAGTTAATAAATCTTTAAAGGAAAAATTCAATTGCCAGTGATGTGACGAAGATCGGCCCATTAATGACACGTTAGTGGCACTTTAATGGCAAACATTTTGTATCTTTGATGGCAAATTATAATTGCCAGAATTGGAACGTAGCTTGGCCCAATAACGGCACATTATTGGCAAAGTTAATAAATCTTTAAAGGAAAAATTCAATTGCCAGTGATGTGACGAAGATCGGCCCATTAATGACACGTTAGTGGCACTTTAATGGCAAACATTTTGTATCTTTGATGGCAAATTATAATTGCCAGAATTGGAACGTAGCTTGGCCCAATAACGGCACATTATTGGCAAAGTTAATAAATCTTTAAAGGAAAAATTCAATTGCCAGTGATGTGACGAAGATCGGCCCATTAATGACACGTTAGTGGCACTTTAATGGCAAACATTTTGTATCTTTGATGGCAAATTATAATTGCCAGAATTGGAACGTAGCTTGGCCCAATAACGGCACATTATTGGCAAAGTTAATAAATCTTTAAAGGAAAAATTCAATTGCCAGTGATGTGACGAAGATCGGCCCATTAATGACACGTTAGTGGCACTTTAATGGCAAACATTTTGTATCTTTGATGGCAAATTATAATTGCCAGAATTGGAACGTAGCTTGGCCCAATAACGGCACATTATTGGCAAAGTTAATAAATCTTTAAAGGAAAAATTCAATTGCCAGTGATGTGACGAAGATCGGCCCATTAATGACACGTTAGTGGCACTTTAATGGCAAACATTTTGTATCTTTGATGACAAATTGTAATTGCCAGAATTGGGGCGTAGCTTGGCTCAATAATGGCACATTAATGTCTATCATTTTGTATCTATGATGACAAATTATAATTGCCAATATTGGGACGTAGCTCGGCCCAATAATGGCACAGTATCGGCCAGTGTAGTGTAGCTTATAAGAACCTTTTTGCTTCCTCGACTTCACGTCAGAGTAGCAGAGTGGTCAGAGTGTTAGGCTGTGGTGCGTCAGGTTCAGGTATCGATCCCCGCGAGCGGTAAGAATTTTTCAAATATTTGTAAGTTTGCGATTAATTCAGGGAAATAAACTGTATAAATATTATGAATTAATTAGTTAATTAAATAAAAAATATATTTTTTTTAATTTTTTCAACACTGGGGAGTAATGGCAGCCAATAATGGGCCATTAATGTTTACCGAGAATCGGCCGATGATTAGCTGCCGACGGCCTACCGCGGTTAACCTCCCGACAGTCGGGCCACTATTGTCTGCCAAGAGTAGGCACTGACTATGCCGTCACTGGGCCAGTTTTGGGCCGTTTTTAATTTCGCACTTGGGAATATATGAACATAATTAAGTTTTTCGAAGACTTTATTTAAAATTGTATTAAAATAAGTTGTAAATCCAGATGTTCATTACATGAACTTTTTGCTTCCTCTTTACGATCAGCAAATAAAATTTGCTTCTTCCTGGAGGAAGCATTTACGACAAGTATATTTAATTTTTAAATAATTTGCAATACAATTTAACATTTATAAAATAAAAATCATTCGTCTTAATAGAAAGAATAAAATTTTCTTATACAAATATGAATCTAAATACACAAAAAAATTTTCAGTAAAAAAGTAAATTTTTCCACTTAATATTAATTAATTGTATAATTTTCTATATAATATGTACTTTACATACACCAATCGATTCGTCTTGATACAAACAATAAGAGTTTTGATTTTTTTTTTCGATAAATAATAACATTTTATTATATAGCAACATAATTTCGCTGAAAGAACTAATTTTTTGATAAAAATGCAAATTTTTCAGCTTTAATTGTGATTAACTCTATAAATTCTAATACAATTTATACTTTGTATAGACCAATCAATTAGTCTTGATGCAAAGGAAAAGATTTTATTATACATTAACATTAAAAACCAACTTATAAAAATTTTTTTCTGAGGATTTTTCAAAGTCCATAAATCTATTTCGAGATAGAAGATTTTTAAGGCAGTCAATGCTGGATTTACGCACGTATTTTGTATCCTTTAACATTATAGCAGACAGTGCTAAATTTAAGACCGATCTTAAATTAAGATTTACTATTTATTGTGTACATGCGGACAATTGTTCAGGGTCTTATCGAGGGGGTATTTACTGGTTGAAAACGTGTACACTCCAATACACTTATTATGCTAAAATTACACTTATTACCAAGTATTACAGGGTATTACAGGGCAATACAGAGATATTTCTACGTATTACACCCACGTAATAACTTACTATTACGCCCTATTACGCGATATTACACGACTATTACAAGAAGAGTGTACACTCCAATACGGGAGTATATACCCCCTCGGGTCTTATATAACATAGTCCTATATAGAAGAAAATTTGTTAAAAGGATTTTTAAAAATTTTGTAAATTAAACGACTACGAAACTTCCTCCACGAGGAAGCAAAATAACTAATTTTCAGAAAACATTAATTGGAAAATTAGTTATATTTGTCAAATTGAATCATTTAAAAAAATATTTTCGCTTTCAAAATTTTTCACAAATAGGAAAGAATATCTATTCTTTTCTATTTGTTAAAAAATTAAAAACTTTGAAAAAAAGAAAAAATTTAAAAATAGAATTTGTCAATAAGAAAAAATAAAATCTTAACTAAATATTAAAAAATAATAAAAGTTTGAAAAAAGAAAATTTCACATTAATTATGTGGAGGATCGTATTGCTGGAAAATAAAAAAGTATGAGTTGTCCATACGCCGATCAAAACAAAATATTGCGTAGAGTTCCGAATATTATGTATTACTAACAACGGCGGAGAGAAATGATATTTCACTTCTCTCCGCCGTTGTTACTAATACATAATTCGTTCGGTTGTACTCGGTACATTTCGGCCACACGATCGGATCCAAAGCCCCGCCTCACTCCTCAGAGCACGCCAAGGCATCAGAAACGAAAATCTCTTTTCGTTCGCCTTTCACTACGTTCGCTTATCCCCACTCTACTCAATCGTCTACGCGATTCGCATGTGTGCGCGCACACCACTCTAGAGGCAGTAACGTGTCCGTGTAAACGAATTCCCAAATGAGCGTAGATACTCAAAATTCAACTTCTGAATTTAACTATTTTAAATACACATCCTTATAGGAAATTTCATTGCGCATCTTTTTTTCTTATGTAATTTTTTTGTATCTATTAACGTTTTCGAAATATTTGGAAAAAACTGATTTTTTTGAAACTGTAAATTTAATGACATTTTTCACTTCAACTCGCGATATTTCAGACAATTTTAAAAAGTTTTCAACGAAACAAAAAAGAAAATGTGTCTTAAGGTATTCTACGAATGATAAAAAAAAGAAAAGAGTTATTTTCTTTATAAACAAAATTGTTATTAATTTGTTTGTTAATTAATGTAAAAATCACGAACTACAATTTTCACATTATGGTCCAAAAAAGTTTTCTGGGAAATCATAGGGTTAATTATTAACTATAATAATCTTCGTATCCGGATTTCCAGATCTCTGTCCACACCTGAAGTTAGACTTTTGTGGATTCTTTTGTTTTATTTCTAGGTTTGACATTTCTTTTGTATATACATTTTGCACAATATATTTTCGAGGTTATTGGAAATCAAAATTTATCGCAAGAATTCAAATACTTTGAAAAGTAATAAAATACTTTGCAGAAATTAAATTATTTACAAATTTTTTAAAAAATTTTCTACAATTAAATTATCTTCCTAAATAGATAACAAAATACTTCTAAAGTATTCAATTATTCTCAAAAAGTTTTATAAAATTATTTAAAAATTATTGAACAATTTATTTATTTTTGTAATTAAATAATTGAATTCTCGTAAAATTTTCTAATAAAAATTTATTTAAAAATAAATTTCGTTTAAAATTTTAGATAATAATAATTTAATATTAAAAGCATTATATCATAAATTTATAGAAATAATTGAATTTTGAAAATGTTAGCAAATTAAAATCTTTGAAAATTGAAATTTTTCGTACATTTAACTAATAATTAATTTAAAGAAGAACTTTAGTTAAACATTCTTGAAAATAATTCTAGAACATAAAAATGGAATTTAAATGATAAAAATAATTTATAAAAAATTAGAGTATAGGGTTAGAATTCGTGAAATTTTCACAGAAAATAAAAAGTATTTTTTTTAAATCGAAATATTGAAAAAACATTTCTATTTGGCCTTAAGAATGTGTCCACCAAAAAACAGGAAAAAATTATTTTTTATAAAAGTTATTGCAATATTAATTTTTTGCAACTTTTTAAACAAAATTTGATTTCTCCTAAATGAATGAACCGATTTAAATGAACCAAGCGGGAATATAAAGGAGATAAAATATACCTTCATTCAGAATTAGAAGATTTTTAAAAAGTTTATTTTTTAATAATTATTTAATAAATTTCTTATAAACAATTAATTTCTTTTAATGTTTCTTCGCCTTTTTGAAAAAAAATTTGAAAAAATATTAACATACACTTAAAACTATAAGAAATCAAAATCCGTTGAGAAAATTTTGGAGCGACAATTACTTTAAAAGTTATAATGAAAATTATATTGAACGGAGATGCGATTTTGATGATATTCAGAATAAAAACATTATTTTTAACTACGAAATGAACAAAACACTGTCAAATTAAAATTTTTATTCAATTATATAACCATAAAAATTGATAAAAATCATCAAAAACTAATTTCAGCGTTGATGCACTACACCGCGCCAATATAATTTTCATTATAACTTTTAAAATAATTGTCGCTCCAAAATTATCTCAACGAATTTTGATTTCTTATAGTTTTAAGTGTATGTTAATATTTTTTTCAAATTTTTAAAAGGCGTAGAACATTAAAAAAAATTAATTGTTTATAAAAAATTTATTTAATAATTATTAAAAAATAAACTTTTAAAAATTTTCTAATTCTGAACGAAAGTATATTTTATCCCCTTTATATTTCCGCTTGGTTCATTTAAATCGGTTCATTCATTTAGGAGAAATCAAATTTTGTTTAAAAAGTTGCAAAAAAATTAATTTTGCAATAACTTTTATAAAAAATAATTTTTTTTCTGTTTTTGGTGGACACATTCTTAAGGCCAAATAGAAATGATTTTTCAACATTTCGATTTTAAAAAAATACTTTTTGTTTTCTGTGAAAATTTCACGGCAGTAACAATATTCTTATATAAAATAATAATTTTATCCCTAGGTTATCTTTAATTCTTAAAAAGAAAAAATAAATTTATCACTCCGAGTCAAAGACTTCTTCATATTTAAAATAATATTCTTATAAGTTTTTAAATATCAAAATTTTTTTGAAATCTTAATTTCTACAGAAAAATAATAATAAGTAAATATTTCTTTTCAAAAATGAAGTTATTTGTATTTTTGAATAATTTTTCAATTAAGAAAATTCGTAAATAAAAGTATAGACATTTTTTTGTGTGTACCTATCTAATAATTTTTAGAGTGAATCAGAATATTCTTTATGATCAGGAAAAAAGTCAAAGTTCTTTCTAGAAATCGGAGAAAAACAAAATTAAATATTTGTGGCATTGAAAAATTCAAAATTATTTAAAAATGAAAAATCTTTTATTTTTATTCTAAAACATTTTGAAATTTTATTAAGTAGAAATTTGTTTATACAATGCAACCAAAACAATATACCTCTTAAGGTAGTATTCTGGTCTGTTTTTCCGAGTAGGATAAAAAAGAAAGTTTAACACTTTTAGTATTTCGACGCCCCCCGTCAATATAGTTTTTATTCGAACGCCAGTGCAATAAAGTGTTAATTCAGAAAATTGTGCTATATGGTGTCTATTCATTTGTTTGTGTAGAATAATCTCAATTCACGTTGAGTTCATTAAAGGATAAATTTAATTTTTAGTTCCAAATTACAGATCTTCAATATTTTTCATTTTTCGATAATATTTTGTAAAAAAAAAATTACAATGAATTGATAAAATTATATTGCACAATTGTTTGAATATAAGCATCATATGAACTTTTGAAAATTAAATTAACCTTTTTTGAAATCAATGTGAATTAAGACTATGTTGGACAAACAATTGAATAGACACCATATAGCACAATTTTTGAATTAACGCTTTATTGCACTGGCGATCGAATAAACACTATATTGACGGGGGGCGTCGATTTACTTTTGTTGCAAATTGTTTATTAATGATTAAAGAATACAGAAAAAATTAGGAAAAAAATTAAAATTTTGTTAAAGTTAGAAACTGGTAAAGTGGGGACCGTAAAAATGAAAGTGCGAACTGGTTGACAGTGTGGAGAGTTTTGTAATGCTCTAAAACAAAAAACCTAAAAAAATTCTTGATTATTACAGGCTTCGCTATGATCGGTATATTGGAAAAGAGGAAAAATTTTTTTTTGCAAATTGGCGACGATTTAGATAAAAGTTGTGTTTTTTTTGACATTCTTGAATTTTTTAAAAATAAAAAAATATATTTTTCAAAATCCAAGGTTCCGATCATAAAGAAATATACAAAGCACATTTATGCAAAATTTGAAGTAAATCGGTTGAGTAGATTTTGAGTTATCGTCTCAACCAGAATTTTTTCAGTTGTAAACTTCGACAGTTTATAACTTTTAACATTTTTTTAGTTTTTTTCTGTATTCTTTAAATATTAATAAACAATTTGGAAAAAAATTAATATTACAAATATTAAACTTTCTTTTTTATCCTAATTTTTCAAAGAATTCTCATAAAAAATTATTACTAGGCATCAGGCTAAAATTAAAACATTTACTTTCTGAATTCTGATTCATGTTCACATCAGAATTAAAGTCATGTTATTTAATGTGATATATTTTTCCATAATAAAATATATCGGATACGTGAATAACATATCTTTAATGGGTTAATACACATATCATAATAAGTTTTTCATTGTGAAATAAGAAATATGATATGCGCGCAAAGTTTGCTAGTAATTAATTAGTTTTGAAATATTTTTAGGGAATTTTTAAAAATATTTTCAGAAAGAAAGACGAACGCATTCTCTCGCTTTTGGACTTTTATGTGGGCAATTCCACGTGAGATTTCAGTCGACCTCTTAAAATCGGCCAAAAATATTTTTTTCTATTCTGTATTAAAAAAACAGATACGTATTTTTATATTTTTTTTTGGAGACCAAATTTTTGAGTTATGAATTTTCCAAATTTTGATTTTTTAAATTAAGATATATTTTTAATGTCAGATAACTCAAAAAATATTGCTTCTTTTCATTTTTTGACAAGAGAAAAAAAATTTTGTTTTTTTCTCTACTTTTGAATAATCATAACAAAAAATTTTTTTTTTAAATTCCTTATTAAAAAAATAAAGAAATTTTATAAACAAATTAATTTTTGTCTAGAGCCTACAAATTTTATCGGACTTTGATTATTATTGAATTTGAAGGCTCTAAACAATTTTTAATAATAAATTGTAAAAAAGTCCCATTGTGCCGCGTGCGTGCGACCTGCACGGACAGCTTAATTATTTTTTTGAACCCATCAAACTTGTCAGGCCCACTCTGAAACTTTTTGCAAAACCTTCTTATCATTTTCAGGTATGCTTTGAAAAAAGAAAATTAAAAATTTATCATACCCAAAGTTAATAAAAATTAATTTGTTTATAAAATTTTTTTATTTTTTTAATAAAAAATGAAAAAAAAAAAATTTTGTTATGATTATTCAAAAGTAGAGAGAAGAAAAAAACTTTTTTCTCTCGTCAAAAAATGAAAAGAAATAATATTATTTGAGTTATCTGACATTAAAAATATGTCTTAATTTAAAAAACGAATTTTTTGAAAATTCATAACTCAAAAATTTGGCCTCCAAAAAAATAATAAAAAAATATGTATCTGTTTTTTTTCAATAAAGAATAGAAAAAAAAATATTTTTGGCCGATTTTAAAAGGTCGACTGAAATCTTACGCGGAATTGCCCATATATTATTTTTAAGTATTTTAAATTAGGGGTGGGTTTTGGGGGTCCGAGCGAGCATTCTAACCTTTTGAAAATTGCTTGGTATGTTTTTAGGGAATTTTGAAAAATATTTTCAGATCAAAAGCCGAACGCATTCTCTCGATTTTGGACTTTTATATATTATTTTTAATTGTTTTAAATTAGGGGTGGGTTTTGGGGGTTCGAGCGAGCATTCTAACCTTTTGGAAATTGCTTGGTATATTTTTAGGGAATTTTTAAAAATATTTTTATACAGAAAGACGAACGCATTCTCTCGATTTTGGACTTTTATATATTATTTTTAAGTATTTTAAATTAAGGGTGGGTTTTGGGGGTTCGAGCGAGCATTCTAACCTTTTGGAAATTGCTTGGTATATTTTTAGGGAATTTTAAAAAATATTTTCAGAAAGAAAAACGAACGCATTCTCTCGATTTTGGACTTTTATATATTATTTTTAATTGTTTTAAATTAGGGGTGAGTTTTGGGGGTTCGAGCGAGCATTCTAACCTTTTGGAAATTGCTTGGTATATTTTTAGGGAATTTTTAAAAATATTTTTATACAGAAAGACGAACGCATTCTCTCGATTTTGGACTTTTATATATTATTTTTAAGTATTTTAAATTAAGGGTGGGTTTTGGGGGTTCGAGCGAGCATTCTAACCTTTTGAAAATTGCTTAGTATATTTTTAGGGAATTTTAAAAAATATTTTCAGAAAGAAAGACGAACGCATTCTCTCGATTTTGGACTTTTATATATTATTTTTAATTGTTTTAAATTAGGGGTGAGTTTTGGGGGTTCGAGCGAGCATTCTAACCTTTTAGAAATTGCTTGGTATATTTTTAGGGAATTTTAAAAAATATTTTCAGAAAGAAAGACGAACGCATTCTCTCGATTTTGGACTTTTATATATTATTTTTAATTGTTTTAAATTAGGGGTGAGTTTTGGGGGTTCGAGCGAGCATTCTAACCTTTTGGAAATTGCTTGGTATATTTTTAGGGAATTTTAAAAAATATTTTCAGAAAGAAAGACGAACGCATTCTCTCGATTTTGGACTTTTATATATTATTTTTAATTGTTTTAAATTAGGGGTGGGCTTTGGGGGTCCGAGCGAGCATTCTAACCTTTTGGAAATTGCTTGGTATATTTTTAGGGAATTTTAAAAAATATTTTCAGAAAGAAAGACGAACGCATTCTCTCGATTTTGGACTTTTATATATTATTTTTAATTGTTTTAAATTAGGGGTGAGTTTTGGGGGTTCTATCGAGCATTCTAACCTTTTGGAAATTGCTTGGTATATTTTTAGGGAATTTTTAAAAATATTTTTAAACAGAAAAACGAACGCATTCTCTCGATTTTGGACTTTTATATATTATTTTTAATTGTTTTAAATTAGGGGTGGGCTTTGGGGGTCCGAGCGAGCATTCTAACCTTTTGGAAATTGCTTGGTATATTTTTAGGGAATTTTAAAAAATATTTTCAGAAAGAAAGACGAACGCATTCTCTCGATTTTGGACTTTTATATATTATTTTTAATTGTTTTAAATTAGGGGTGAGTTTTGGGGGTTCTATCGAGCATTCTAACCTTTTGGAAATTGCTTGGTATATTTTTAGGGAATTTTTAAAAATATTTTTAAACAGAAAAACGAACGCATTCTCTCGATTTTGGACTTTTATATATTATTTTTAATTGTTTTAAATTAGGGGTGAGTTTTGGGGGTTCTATCGAGCATTCTAACCTTTTGGAAATTGCTTGGTATATTTTTAGGGAATTTTAAAAAATATTTTCAGAAAGAAAGACGAACGCATTCTCTCGATTTTGGACTTTTATATATTATTTTTAATTGTTTTAAATTAGGGGTGGGTTTTGGGGGTTCGAGCGAGCATTCTAACCTTTTGGAATTTGCTTGGTATATTTTTAGGGAATTTTTAAGAATATTTTCAGAAAGAAAGACGAACGCATTCTCTCGATTTTGGATTTTTATATATTATTTTTAATTGTTTTAAATTAGGGGTGATTTTTGGGGGTTCGAGCGAGCATTCTAACCTTTTGGAAATTGCTTGGTATATTTTTAGGGAATTTTAAAAAATATTTTCAGAAAGAAAGACGAACGCATTCTCTCGATTTTGGACTTTTATATATTATTTTTAACTGTTTTAAATTAGGGGTGGGCTTAGGGGGTCCGAGCGAGCATTCTAACCTTTTGGAAATTGCTTGGTATATTTTTAGGGAATTTTAAAAAATATTTTCAGAAAGAAAGACGAACGCATTCAATCGAATTTTGGACTTTTATATATTATTTTTAAGTATTTTAAATTAAGGGTGGGTTTTGGGGGTTCGAGCGAGCATTCTAACCTTTTGGAAATTGATTGGTATATTTTTTGGGAATTTTTAAAAATATTTTTAAACGGAAAAACGAACGCATTCTCTCGATTTTGGACTTTTATATATTATTTTTAATTGTTTTAATTTAGGGGTGAGTTTTGGGGGTTCTATCGAGCATTCTAACCTTTTGGAAATTGCTTGGTATATTTTTAGGGAATTTTTAAAAATATTTTTAAACAGAAAAACGAACGCATTCTCTCGATTTTTGACTTTTATATATTATTTTTAATTGTTTTAAATTAGGGGTGGGCTTAAGGGGTCCGAGCGAGCATTCTAACCTTTTGGAAATTGCTTGGTATATTTTTAGGGAATTTTAAAAAATATTTTCAGAAAGAAAAACGAACGCATTCTCTCGATTTTGAACTTTTATATATTATTTTTAATTGTTTTAAATTAGGGGTGGGTTTTGGGGGTCCGAGCGAGCATTCTAACCTTTTGAAAATTGCTTGGTATATTTTTAGGGAATTTTAAAAAATATTTTCAGAAAGAAAGACGAACGCATTCTCTCGATTTTGGACTTTTATATATTATTTTTAATTGTTTTAAATTAGGGGTGGGTTTTGGGGGTTCGAGCGAGCATTCTAACCTTTTGGAAATTGCTTGGTATATTTTTAGGGAATTTTAAAAAATATTTTCAGAAAGAAAGACGAACGCATTCTCTCGATTTTGGACTTTTATATATTATTTTTAATTGTTTTAAATTAGGGGTGGGTTTTGGGGGTTCGAGCGAGCATTTTAACCTTTTGGAAATTGCTTGGTATATTTTTAGGGAATTTTTAAAAATATTTTTATACAGAAAGACGAACGCATTCTCTCGACTTTGGACTTTTATATATTATTTTTAAGTATTTTAAATTAAGGGTGGGTTTTGGGGGTTCGAGCGAGCATTCTAACCTTTTGGAAATTGATTGGTATATTTTTTGGGAATTTTTGGAATTGTTGTTAGAAAAATATCCGAACGCATAGTAATGATATTGTGCACTTTATTATTGTGCATATATGTGTTATTTGATTAAGGGTGGTTTTTCACCCTTAATATTAAAATTTTTGGAATTTTTTGATTGATATTTGTTTTATTTACTATTCTAATGAGGATTATTGAGAAAAATTTGTTAAATTAAGAAAAAAAAATTTCGTTCAAATGAACGTTCAAAACTTTAGGGTCCTTACTAGGCTCCTTAGCGCACTGAGCTAAGGACGCTTAAATTTACTTGAACCAATTAAATTAACTTGAATGAAATCAAATTTGTGTAAAACAAATTAAATTTACATGAACCAAATAAATTAACTTGAACCAAATTAAATTTATATAAATCAAATTAAATTTACTTCAACAAAATCACATTCATTTGAACCAATTTTTAATTTATTTAAAACTAAATTAAATTTAAATGAACCAAAATAAGTTTATTAGAACCAAATAAATTGATTTGAAACAAGTTAAATTTATATTAACAAAATTAAATTTATATGAACCAAATTAAATTAATTTAGAACTAAATTAACTTTGTGGGAACCAAATTAAATTTACATGAACTAAATTATGTACTGGAACCAAATAAATTGATTTGAACCAAATTAAATTTACTTGAACCAAATTAAATTCATTTGAACCGAATTAAATTTATTTGTTTTAAATTAATTTTATTTGAACCGAATAAAATTAATTTAAAACAAATATAAAACGTTCAGTAGACTTTGAGATAGATAAAAGGATATCTTTTTCCTGTGTGAACATTGTACACTACTGTGACAGTTGGAAAATAAATTTACGGATATATTAGTGTTTTATTATAAAACATCATATTACAAACTTTCATCACTTTCCTTTGCGCAAGTGTTCAATTTATTGTTCGAACTTGAACTCCTTATGAAACCGCAACTCAACCTCAAGAGCGTGAATATCTCTACTATCATCTTGTCAAAAGCATTTCACTTTTAGCCAAGTAATTACTTCCATCACAATTATATTACAAATTGAAATTTTCAGAAGTAATGTTGCATTATCAGTTTCGCTAAATTTAATAGAAGCTTATGTGTGTGTGTGTATTATATATAATATCAAAGGTATTTTTTTCGAATAGGAACCAAAAGTTTAATTCAAAAGTCAAATTCAAATATGGAAAATACTTTTTATAGCACTGAAATTTTCAATGTTATAATAATGAAATCAAAAATTAGTTCCTTCTATTTCTAGCAATAATATTAAAGTTTACAGACTTGAAATTAAATTTTTTAAAAATAATTTTGCTAATAATTTTATTTCAAAATTTAAAAAACAAATAATTGAATCAAAAATCATCTTTAATTTGCTTCCTCATAGAGGAAGTATTTTGAATAATTTCAGATAGAAAATTTTAAAAAACATTTTTATACACAATTTTTTAAATAATAAGTTATATTTTTAAATTTATTTAATTGAAAAATTTTAAAATTATTAAAATTTTATAAAATTGTCTCGTAAACAAGTGGATTTTAGAAATATTTCAGTTTCAGGTAAACTTTTTTAAATAATTGAATTTTTAAGGAACTTTCTCAAAAACTTTTATTGGTAATTGAATAAGAGAAGAAAATAGTTAGTTAAAATTTTGTAGAAAATAATTGAATTCAAATCTTGAAAACAATTTTGGTTAATTTTTTTCGGTTGTTCCTTATATATCACCGGGAAAAATAATAATTCATGACCGGGGATTTTTTAATCAAGCATTGATTTAACATTATTTTTTAAAAATGAGTAAAATTGCTTTTACTCTATGAAAAAGTGAGTGGATTTAAAAATTAAAAATTGAAAATCGTTAATCTATTCCGTCTTGTGCGGAAATTGAAATAAAAAATGAAAGTGCATTAGATGCTATTTTAAACTTTTGTTTGACGGAAAAAATGGAGAGTACAATGATATTCATTAGAGGCATTATTGACTAGTATAACGTGTTTTTCTTTTTCGTCGAGAGTGGAGAAAAGAAAAAAGGAAAAGAAGAAAAGAAGAAAAAAAGAAAAAGGAATCGTCTTTGAAAAGCACTTTACGTTGTTCTTTGTAAAGCAGTTCTCTTCAAAGAAAACCACAGTACGTTAAACGCTCCTTGAACGGACAGAGCAAATTCATCATTATCCTAGAACAAAGGAAACAAGTCCGAACTAAAGCAGAGAGAGGAAAAGCTCAAATTCTCTATATCAAGTAGCCATTATAGTCGATGCATATTCTATAACGTTCTGAATTAAGGCTATAGTCAGTTGCGCACAGATGCATATAATTGCCATCCACCTTCCTGCTTTCTCGACAAATTGACACTACTTCGACGTTAAAATCAATATTCATAATTGCCATTTAATTATCTTAATGTCAAAGGCGCTATTAATAAATATATTTTCCAAGAAAATCTTATTTTTATCCTCCAGGCTGATCTCTTATCTACTAAAACCAACTATTTACATCTTTTTTTTACGATTACCTACTATTTGGATTCTTTTCTTTTTATTTTTTTATGATTTGTGAAACTAAAAGCTACTTTTTTCTTTCTTTTTTTGAGAATTTGCACGACTTTAAATTCCAGGCTTCGTACTCATCTACTAAAACCTACTATTTACTATTTTTTTACGTTATGCTACTATTTGGGCACTTTTTTAGATTTCAACCACTAAAAGCTAATATTTCTGATTTTTTTGAGAATTTCCACTGCTTTAAATTAAATTTAAATTTAATTTTAATTTAAATTAAATTCCACTGCTAGAAATCAAAAAACTATTCTTAAAATAGTATGGTGCTATAGATTTTATTCTGACTTATTACGTAATCAATTTTATTGTAGTTACCCATGTATGGTCCTAATGGACTGCGGGAATTTTTGAAAATAAATAAATAAATAAATAAAAATTATAATCAAATTCTTTAAAACGTTTCAATTAATTTTCTAAAAATATTCGGAATTCAATTATTTTCAATATCTAGTATTTTCATATAATTTCACAAAAGTATTCAATTATTTAAAACCGAAAATTGATAAAATTTATCTTATAAAATACAATTATTTTCATAAATAATAAAATTTTTACAGAAATAAAATTAATTTAGAATATCATTTTCAAAAAAAAATTGAAAAATATCAATTTCAATAAAATTCTTCGCAATAAATCAATTATTTCCATAAATAATAAAATTCTTAGCAACTATTTAATTATTTTCATAAATAATAAAATTCATCGCAGGATTTCAATTATTTTTAATACAATTTTACAGAAATTGCTCAAAAAATGTAATTATTCTTAAAAATTTAATTCCAATTCCTCGAAAAAATCAATTATTTCAAAAGAAATGTAATAAAGTTCTTCGCAAGAATTCAAATTATTTTTATAAATAAAATTCTTCTCAGTAATTTAAATTTTTTTAAAAGTTTTAATAATGAAATTGGTCACAAGAATTTCAATTATTTTCATAAATAATAAAATACTTTAGATAAATTCAATTATTTTTAATATAATTTCGATAAAATTCTTCGCAGAAATATAATTTTTTTGATAAATAATACAATTTTCATAAGAATTCATTGATTTAAAAATGAAAATACAATTTTAATCAAATTTCTTAAAAGAATTCAACTATTTTCGAAAATTTTAATAAAATTCTTTAAAAGAATTCAATTATTGTCAATAAAATTTTATTTAATTCGTCGAAAAAAACATTTAAAAAATCAATTATTCTAATAAATAATAAAATATTTTGCTGAAATTTAATTATTTTTACTAATAATGAAACTCATCGCAGGATTTCAATTATTTTTAATACAATTTTAAATGAACTTTTCGAAAAATGCAATTATTTTTAATAAATTTTATTAAAATTTTTCGAAAGTGTTCAATTATTTTAAGAAATGTTGAGAAAATTCTTTATAAGAACCCAATATTAAAAAATTTTCAATTATTCAATAAATTATTCATTTTTATTTTTAAATAATTGAATTTTCTTGTGGAAATTTCTAATAATAAGTGATTGAAAAATGAATTTCATTAGAAATTTTAGGTAATAATTGAATATTAGAGACGTTCTTACTATGAATTCTTTTAGAAATAATTAAATTTTAAAAAGATTTTTAATTTAAAATCTTTAAAAATTTTAATTATTGTTGCAAGAATTTAATTATTTTATATAAATAATAAAATTCTTTACAGAAATTCAGTTATTTTTATAAACTTGAATAAAATTCGTTTGAAGAATTAAATTACTTTCAAAAGTAATAAAAATCTTTGCAGAAATTCAATTATGTTCAAAAATTAAAAAAAATTCTTGTAAAATTTTCAAGTATCTTTATAAATAATAAAATTCTTCTCCGAAATTCAATTATTTTAGAGAAATTTTTGTAACATTCTTGGGAAAATTTTAATTATTTTCATAAAATAATAAAACTCATCGCAGGATTCTAATTATTTTTTATACAATATTTTAATCAAATTCGTCGAAAAATATAATTATTCTTAAAAAGTTTATTAAAATTTGTCAAAAGAATTCAATTATTCAAAAATTTGTTGATAAAATTCTTTAAGAGAATTAAATTTTAACAAACATTTAATTTTTCAATAAATTATTTATTTTTTAATTGAAATAATTGAATTCTTCTAGAATGTTCTAATAAAAATTGACTTAAAAATGAATTAACTTATAATCGATTAATTATTTATGAAAATAATTGAATTCTTGCAACGAATTTTATTGCATTTTTTTTCAATAATTGGATTTTTTTTAAGAAATTTTACTATACTTGTAAAAATAATTGAATTCTTGCGAAGGATTTTATTATGATTTTTGTAAATAATTAACTTTTTTTTTGAAAAATTTACTAATGCAAATTTAGAGAACCTCTAAAAGGTTCGAAGTAGGAAAATAAAATTCACAAAAATTGTTGTTTTTTTTTCACCACAAAGTGGTAATTTTGTTAAAAGGCAATTGAACTAAATAATTGAATTTTGCAGAGCAGAAAAGTGTTTGTGCTACTTTTAGTTTTCTTCCAATTTCTACTTTATTGTCTTCACAATGTCGAGCCGTCCCGTTGAAAGCAAAGGATGTGCCTCCAGGGCAAGGTTTCAAAGTTGCACTCCTCCTTCTCCTCATTCCTCTCTTCTTCTTCTTCTTCTCTTCTTTTTCTTCATGGTTTATCTTTTCCCATGCGTCTCTGACTGTGGATTCATCTCACTCTTCCAAGGAAATTGCATTTACACAGTGAAAAAATTTTCGTACAGTTACTGTCTTCATTACAGTAACGCAGGGCTATCAGAGACTGAAAGCGCAACGGCAGTTACTTTTTCAAAAATAGCAGTTACTGCTGCTGCTTCTACTTCTTCTTCTTCTGAAAAAGTTTAACTTTTACGATAAAACACAGTGGTTTAGCAGAGGAAAAAAAAAGGAAAGGAATAAAAAAAAGAGTAACCTTTCTTTTTCACAAGGTGACCAATTAAAGGGAGCGTTTGTTAAATCACGGCGTATTTAACGCAATTGTTCTCTCTAACAGGGACGAATCCCTCTTTTAGAAGCCGGGTCGAAATATTAATTCTTCTTTATTCTTTTCAACTGTCATGTGATTGGAGTGATTTCAAAGAAACCAAAAAATGTGAATTTCGTTTAAATGCACTGGAAAAAAATTTATTTATTCTCGCTGTCGAAATTGGACAAGACATGAGCAAGAAAAAATAAAGAAAAGATAGAATTAAGTATAATAATAATTAATTAATAATAAAATTGTATAAAATAGGTACAATCATAATATTTTACTATTATGACAAAACATCAAAACAAACTTTTAAAATATTTTACTAAATATACACCCAGAAAAAAGATATATTTGACTCAGAGCCAACTATAGAATTTTTATTTGTTTGAAATAAATTTTTTTCTGAGACTGATGTATTTAACTCAAATTATATTTGGCTTAAATGAAATTTTTCTCTGGTTGTAAATTACAATATTTACAATACAGACAGATAGTTAGCCGTGTTTGTCAATATAAATGTCAAATGCAGTTTGAGAAGTTTAATTTAATATAACTTAATTTAATTTGCAAATGTAAGATGGTTCAATCAAGAAATTGAATTTCCTATATATGAAGGAAATTTTTCGCTAACGTCTTTATTAATTAAACATAATTTCAAATATAATTTAATTTATATTGGAATGAAGTAGTTAAATTAATTTCTTTTTTAGTTATGCTAACAATACTTGTGTATAGTTGATTTTACTATATTTTTTATTGTAGTTAAAAAATATTACTTCAGTTGACTAAAAAAGTAGTTAAATTACAAAAACAACTACAAAATCTGTTATTCGTACATTCTTAATTCTTTTAACTACTTTTTGGTGGTCAATACAACTTTTTTGATAGAGTAGTGAGAGAGACTTTTTGAGAGACTTTATTGAAAGTAGTCGAAAAGTAGTGAAATCCACTAGAAATTTTTGTTGAGTGTATGAACTATAAACTATTATAAGTTGGTCGTAAGATTAACAATATAGTTTGTTTTCAAATGAATGATTATAATTATATTCTCCTCAAGTTTAACCGCCACATCTACTGCCTTCATCTTAATCGTCTAGATTGAGGAATAAACCTCATTCTAATTAGTCAGAGTTCTCTGGGTACAGAAGCACAAAATGATGTCAGAAAATGGGTATTCGAATACCTGGCTCAAGGTGCTGTTAATTTCCTTTATACCGCACACTACTTCGAGGAGAACAGAACTTTTATATCTCTATAAAGTCATTCGAACACCCCTCTCTTTCACTTTCAAAAAAAGGTTCTAAATTTTTATTTCTTATCTATTATTTATTTATTCTTATTTTATTTATTTTATGACAATAATTCTTTTTAAATAACCTAATTAAATATTAATTAACTTAATTCTTGAAGAACTATCATAAAATTATTACTTAGAAATTATTGAATGAATAATTCTACAGAAATATTTCAAAATTAATCAAATTTTAATAAATAGTTTCGTTTACAGTTTTCATAAATAGATGAACTTCAAAAGGTTTCATTTTGAAATTTTATAAAATTTCAATTTTGAATGAATTTAATTAAAAATTTTAATGAATTAAGATTTTTGAAAAATTTTAATAATTCAAATTCTTCTGAAGTAAGTTGAACTTTTTAATATACGTATATATATTTAATTAATTATTAAAAATAAAGAAATTAACGAGGAATTTTACTTACAAATACAAAAAAAAACATTCGAATTTTAGAGAAGTTTCAAAACTAATAAAATTCTTGGCAAAATTTCAATTATTTTCAAAAATATTCCTCATTTCAATTATTTTTAATATCTATTTTAATAAAATTTTACAAAAGAATCCAACTATATTCAGAAAATTTAAGAAAGTAGTTCTGAGAAATTCAATTATTATGAAAATTAAAAAAAGGTCTTTTAAAAAATTCCATTTAAAAAAATATTGATAACATTCTTTAAAAGATTTAGTTGATAAAATTGCAATTTTAATATAATTTTCCGAAACAATTCAATTATTTTCAATACAATTCTTCTTAAGAATTCAATTTTTTCACAAATAACAATTTTTTATGGGAATTGAATTATTTAAAAATATTTGAATAAAATTCTTCGCAAAAAAACAATTATTTTCTATAAATACTAGGAATCCTAGGAATACAATTATTGTCAAAAATGTTAGTAAAAATCTTCGAAAGAATTCAATCATTTTCAAAAATAAAATTTTTCACCGGAATTCAATTATTAAAAAAATTAATAAAATTCTTCGTCAGATTTCAATTATTTTCAATTTTTTAATCAAATTTCTCGAAAAAAATTAATTATTATCAAAAAGTTTTAAAAAATTCTGAGAAATTCAATTATTTAAAAAAATTTTGAATAAAATTCTTCACAAGAAATTAATTATTTTCATAAATAATAATATTTTTCTCTGGAATTCAATTATATTCACAAATATAATTCTTCACAGGAATTCAATTCTTTAAAAAAATTTTTAATAAAATTAGTTGCAAGAATTCAATTATTTTCATAAATAACAAAACTTATCGCAGAATTTAAATTATTTTTCAAAAAGTTTTAAATGTAATGATAGAAAATTGCACTTATCCTTTAATTTTTTTTTAAATTCGTCAAAAGAATTCAATTATTATTAAAAATTTTGATAAAATTCTTCATAAAATTTCAATTTTAAAAAATATTTGATTTTTTAATAAATCGTCTATTTTTGTATTAAAATAATTGAATTCTCAAAGAATTTTTGTAATAAAAATTGATTAAAAAAATAAATTTCACTTCATTTTTTCGATTATAATTGAATATTAAAAGCATTATAGCTTGTATTTTTGGAAACAATTGAATTTTAAAATTATTTTTTTTGAAAAAGTTTAATTGTGGATTTTTTTTTTGAAATTATATTTGAAGTTTTTGTTTTCTAATATTTCAAAAATTATTAAAAATAATTGATTTAAAGAAGAATTTTTGTTAAAAATTCTGGAAAATAATAATTGAATTTTGAAGAAGTTTCAATTAAAATCTTTGGAGATCAAAATTTTTCGTACTTTTAACTAATTAATTGATACAAAAGAAGAATTTTAGTTGAAAATTCTAGAAAATAATAAATAATTCAATAAATAATTAAATTTAAATGATGAAAACAACTTTGAAAAAGTTAGAGTAACAATATTCTTTTATAAAATAATAATTTTATCACTGTGTTATTTTTAATTAATATAAAACGAAGACTCGGAGTGATCGATTTCTTCATGTTTTATAACAATTTTTTATAAGTTATTTAATTTCAAAAAGGTTTGAATTTAAATCTTTTGAAGAATTTTAATTCCTATGAAAAAATAATAATGATGAAATATTTATTTAAAAATAGAAGTTAACAATGTTTCCGAATTTGTAAATTGTTTTCCGACGAAAGCAAATGTAAAATTCCATCGAGCACAATTAAAGGATAGCAGTAAAAAAAAATCTTATCGAGAAAGAATGAGAAACTAAACCCTAATTTATGCAGCGTTAAATTAGTAAAGTGTATTTTTCTTGAAACAAGATTTAAATCACATGTCCTTCCACTTTACAAATATTAATTATGTAGATATATACAGCATTATGTTCCACTGTGCATAGTGTTTAATGAATGCTCTGATTTTCTTCTAACGGCATTACTATATAGTATATGTACATGTGCGTGCACCGAATCATCAAAATTACTCTTCAATGTATCTTGAGAAAAAAAACAACCTGTTAAACATCAAGTAGTAATTAAATTTTAATATTTTAATATTTCTACCATTTTTAGGGAAAACATTTTCCATTTGCGTTATAAATATACTTTTTTCAGTGTATATACAACGTTCAAATGTTTTCTCCGAGTTTTCTTTTTCTCTCTCCTTTTTTTTAAATAACATTTCTTAGTTTTTCCCCGTGAAAAGTGGAAGGAAACTGTAAAGTTTTTCAACTTCTATAACAACTTTACTAGCACCATGGCCACATTTTATTTCTTTAGACTTATATTGCAAGATTTAGAAACTCGTATTTTTTCAACTTTTTTCCAATTTAAGAACGTTTTATTGATTCATGTGTTTTAATATACAATTTTGCATATCTCATCATGTGAATATCATTTGGACATTAATTCTATACTATACCCGATTATATCATTGAAAGTGTAATTAAATTAGTAATTAAATTATATGTTCATACAATATATTATTTGGCGGCTTTTATATTTGTTTTCATTTTTATTAAATTTAAAAAATATTTAAACGATTTTTTTAAACTCAATGTATTTTCGAGTAAAATGTTTCATATCCGTTAAAAATCTCCGTGAAAATTGACGTTGTGACACTATAAGGTAAATAATTTTCAATTAAACATAAATTCATAATTATTCATGAACATGAGTGTGCTATTTAACTTAACGAATTAAATTGATGTCATTAAAGTAATTTTTTTTCATAACGCGGTGCAAAAAAGGGCACTTTTTTGCACCTTGTTATGAAAAATATCGTTCGTAACTAGTGCGAGCAGTTGACAATTTTTGAACGAGCGAAGCTTCGCCTACAGTTTGTAAAAAAAGTGCTCATTCAAAAATTGACAACTACTCGCACTCGTTACGAAATATACTAATTTTACACTGAGAAAACTGGAGTATTGGACTAAAGATCTGGAGGGACAAATCGTTGATATTTGAGAGTTAGCTATTGGATAACAATCTAAATGTTCAAATACACCATTGACAGATATTCGTGCCATTTCTCTTGGAGGGAAAATGAGTTTATAACAGAGGGACAAATTAACCATCTTGAGAAATCCCTTCCTTATCCGGCGCGAAATGAATAAATATGGCAACCTAACCCCTAAATTAAATACATAAAATGTCAGAAAAATAATTTCGCGCGCATCAGATCGTACACATTTTCTGCGCAACTTTTAACCCTCAGATATAATGGGAGAGAATATACAAGCAGATTTCCATTATCAATTCAAAATTTATTTTAGAAGGACTATTTAACTCTCTTCATAAGCAAAGGAAACATACACTTTTTGAACCTCTGAATTTGACTCTCCAGTTTTCTCAGTGTATGCACAACCGCTGTTTATAGAATTTTATGAAATCCTTTCAGACATTTATTTTTAAGTCCATTAATTATTCTTATTCAATATGCGTGGTTATTTTAAGGGAAATAATTTAATTTTCCACAATTATTATTCTATTCATTATTGTTCTATTTTAGGTTCTATTTTATATTCTATAAATACATTTTAGGATTTAAAATTTTTATTAGCCACAAAGTAGTGTTGGCATATTTTTGACTGTTCTAAAGGTTAAAGAGAAAAGAGCAAACAAATCTTTACTTGGTATATGTTTATATTTATAGAACTTTTACATGTAATCAAATCAGTAATTGATAAATGTCCAAAGTCAAAGATAAAATCAATAATCGTAGTCTCTAATTTGAAACGTGCATTTTATCTTGACCTTTATGCTTTACTTTCTAGTTAACTGCAAATAGTGCAATTATAAATAGACATTGAACTTAAAGTAATAACTTATGTTAAATATATACCGAACTTATTATATTTAAGTAAATAGACTGAAAATAAATTTTTCGATTCCAAATTACGGATTACTTGTCTATTGTCAAATATATATTTACTTGAATCGAATAATTTTTATTTAGTTCGAAAAATTTTTATTTAAATCAAGCAATTTTTATACTTACTTTCAAAAAGTTTTGTTTAAGCCCAGGAATCTTTATTTAAAACAAACAATTTTTATACTTAATTCCAAAAAGTTTTGTTTAAATCCTGGAATTTTTATTGAACTCAAATAAATTTTATTAACATAATTACAGTATTAGAAATAATTAATTTCTTCTCCAAAATTCAATTATTTTCAAAAATTTTCCTCAATTCAATGATTTTTAATAGGTAGCTACTATTCTAATAAAATTTTCCAAAAATTCAATTACTTAAAAAAAAATTTAATAAAATTCTATCGCAAACTTTTAATTATTTTCAAAAAATAATAAAAATTTCACAGGAATTTCATTATTTACAAATTTTTTTTATAAATTTGTTCGCAATCATAGAATTACAATATTATAATCGTTTATTTCAATCAAATAAATTTTATTCTTAGTGTAAAATAAATTTTTTAAAGTCTCTAAAATAATTAAATTATCTTTGTAATAAATAATTAAAAAAGAAATTTTTTCATCAAAAGTAAGGAATTTGTTAAATATATCTGGAAAACAAATCTAATAGATCGTTTTTTTTTTACTAAAGCTTATAAAAATCAGCGCTAGAGACGGCCAGTGTAAAATATACTTAGCGCTCCAATAATGGAAAGTAAACAAAGAAAAGAACTAAGAGAGCGATAGATAGATAATGAAATGCTTGGTAAAATAATTATTATCGGAATGTTTGCCCTCAAAGAATAGGATTTTCTTTGAATTTCCTTTTTTATTTTGTGTCACTATTGTAGGTCATCCTATAGTCAGGCATTGATCTCAGGTCCGATGCTAAAAAAAAGAAAAAAGTAATAGATTGTCTTATTTTTATTTTTAGCCCGAAAATTAGTCAAATTTAAGACTTTTAAGCTTTTATTAATTGTGAAACTCTCTAAATTTAATTATAATAAATAAATAATTATAAAATAAGGTATATTGACGAACATTTTGAGATTCAATATGGAGACGCTATTCTCCACCTGCGAACGCCAAGGTCTCCGCTAGATGGCAGTTTTCCTTCTTAAAATTTTTACTGACCCCTGGTGGTGACCTTGGCGTTCTCAAGTGGAGAAATTGAACCACCATTTTATCCCTTTAAAAATTCTTTTATAATTAATAAAATACAGAAAATATTGAAACAGTGATTTAAATTTAAAAAAATATTTTTCTTTTGTTTCAGTTCGGGAGTGTTTAAAATTTTCAAAGTCGCGAGTGTGAGTGCTATTTGGGACCGAAAAATTACAATCAAGAAGGACAGCTCCAATATGATCGTGGAATAAATACCGCAAAATGTGAGTTTCTAAAATTTCTTATTGAATTTTTATTTTTATTAGACGATTTTTTATATATAGTCTTTATATTTTTGACTTCTTTCCAAAACATTTTTCTTCGACACTCGGTTAGAAAATTAAAATTTAAAAATTAAATTAACAGATTATGTAATATCAAATAATTAAATTTGTATAATGCTGAAAAAATCTGGAAAGTTTAAGTAAAACGATTTGTTTAAATTAAATAATTGTAAATTACTAACTGCAAGAAAAATAAAAACATACTTTAGACAATTTAAAACTTTATTGATTTTTTTTTAATTTGATGCAAATATATTCATGTAGTATTCATAATATTTGAAAAGGAAATAAAAAAATTTTGTTTATTTTGACGTTTAAAACTTTGAGATTATTGAATTTATTATTTATTAATTGAATTTATTAAAAACAAATTTAATTGTAAATTGACTTATAATTTTTAAATTTATTGCTTCTAAAATAATATAGTTTATTATTTGATTGAAAAATATATAATTTGGTTATAAAAATTTCATCAATATTCATTTGATTCATTGAAATATTGATAAGAAGCGAGTAATCAATTACTTGAATTAAATACCTCTTCCAAGTTTACATACACTTTTAAATCCTCTACAGTCTTGAGGAGAGAAATTTGTGATTTAATTTGAAGATTGTAAGAAATTTGATAAAGTTTCCAATTCACATTGTCGAGCTGAATTTCACCTCAGAGGTTAGAGACAGGAAACTGTACTTAATCGTTCCAAACATCCTTGGGATTCGGTTCAGGATGACTAGATTAATCCCAGCATTAAATGCTAAAATTCGTAAAGTTAACTTTCTAAGGTCATTAATTTAATTTCAAATTTAAATATTTCGGGTGTTCAATAGTTGGTTCTTTTCTTTTTTTAATGCTTATGAGATATAACAAAATTTATTATTTTGCGATATTTTTTTTATTAAAAAGAATAGGAATAATTCACTAAAAATTAGTGAATACTAATAAATAAATTTACTAATTTGAATTAATGGCTCAATTTTTGACAATTGATACTATTTTAATATTTTTAATTTCAAAATTCAGTTCGGTTATGTAATTAATAATAATAAAAATAATATTTAATTAATTAATACTAAATGCAATAAGTAACTGAAATTTTAATTGTCACTCTGTTCACTTACTCATTTTAGAAGTAAATTTCTTTCCGAGTTTGCTTCTGAATTCCTTCTTTCAAGTAAATAAAAAAGAATCTTCATAAAAATTCTTTTAAGAAATTAATTTTCTAGCTGAATTTCTTCTGCAGTGTATATTTGCCCTTATATTTTAGTTTTTTTTCTATTTTCAGTTAGATGAAACTAATTTTCACAAAAGAGGAGAAGAATTTAAGTTTAAATTTTAATTTTAATAAAGGTCTCTCTCTCTCTCTTTCTCTCTCTTTTTAATTTGAATATACACTTGCTATGTTTTATTTTCAAAAATTCTGCACTTTCAAATGAACTCAAATTTTTGCCGATAGAAATAATTTCAAAATACGAACTACAATTTTTTTAAACTTTTGAATAATTTTACAAAGATTCTACACGTTCAAATAAACGAAATATTTTTTCGTAATTAATAATTTTAAATTATTATAAAATTAAAAAATATAAATGTAATTAAATAAATTTTACGACTCTAATGTAAAATTATTGTAATGTAAAATTATTAGTAATAAAATACTTTAAAGAAATTCTATTATTTTTAAAAGTTTTTCACTATTATGGTTGCCACAAAATGATAAATATAAAATTCCAGGCTTTTTCCAGGATTTTCCAGGTCAATACTTATAAAATTCCAGTCAAAAATTAAAAAAATAATGAAGTCAAAAAAACAGCCGATAATCAGCAGAAGATGAAAAATTATTTTTAACGTACTTTATCTTCTTTTTACTAACAATTGTTAGTCATAGAATTTTTTACTGGTCCCAAACTATTGCTAGAACAATTTCAATTAATATCTGGGACATAAAAATTAATTTAATTAACAATTTATAAAAAGTAACCACAGCCGATAATCATCAGAAGATGGAAAATTATTTTCTGAATTCTCGTAGAATTTTCTAATAAAAATTGATTTAAAAATCAATTTCGTTTAAAATTTTAGATAATAATTTAATAGTAAAAGCATATATATTTAACTGAAGAATTTTCAAATAATCGAATTTTCGTAAAATTGAATTGTAAACAGATGAAACTGAAAATTCTCAAAAAACTTCTTCAAAAATTATTAAAAATAATTTAGTTAAAGAAGAATTTTAGTCAAAAATTCTAGAAAATAATAATTGAATTTAAACTATGAAAATAATTTTAATGAAGTTAAAGTAACAATATTCTTAAATATTCTCATGTGAAGATAATGTAAAAAAAAGAAGAAATCTTGTGACACATTTAGAAGTAATTAGAAATCAGAGTTGTAATTTTCGTATTTGATGATTTTCATAAATTTTATGAATTTAATAATCGTCATAATACAAAGTTTCTATCGTCTCGCAATAAAATCAGAATTTTACGATTAATATAATGGTAATGTTACTGATAACCATAATTTTAATTACACCAACTATAAAGTTAAACTAAATGTTCTAATTTTCAAATTACAAAAGTGAATTTTAAAGTTTCCAATATATAAACGCATTTAATGTATATGATGGGTAATTATTTTTTAAACGATGAACAAAATTACTCAATCAATTTTGTGCAATATAGCTTTTATTCATTAGACGTTGATCAGAGACTTTTTTATGGGCAATTTAACATAAGCAAGAAATTACTTCGCGCTTGGGTTTTCTCATTACATAGTTGAAAAGCTTTATATGTACCTATCGTTTAGTCGATAGTGATAAATATTCAAAGGCAATTTCTCGTGCATCATCGATCCATTGCAGTTACGATTAGAGATTACAGTTTTAACTCTGAGTTTTTATGAATTGATGAGATTAATACTATGCCATCTGCATACATGATATTATCGAATTTTATCTCTTTGGACATTTTTTTTTAGTTCGAGTTAAAAATAAAATTAATAAATAACTACAATTTTTTGTTGTTGTACACTCTCTGTTTTAGTCCAAAAATTTGTTTTTAGTTTTGAGAAATGTTTTTCCTTTTGTAACTAAAGTTAAAGTAACTAAAAGTTAAAAATACTAAAAGTTAAAGGACCTGAAAGTTACTGTAACTAAAACTAAAAAAGCATTATGCCCTTTTGAAAAAAATATAAAAAAGTGTATTTTTGAGATAATTTCACTCCCCCTAGTGCATTGGATAAGTTTATGGGGAGTTTTACATTTGTAACATTACAACAATGTGTGAAATACTAAACTTTGAATTATAAAGTGTCGAGTGTGAAATTTAAAATTCTTTTGTCTCGTACGTACCTTTGATGTATCCCGCGTTGAGTTGAAAGTACACAGAATTTTATGATATACGTATTTTATAAACATTGTTTTTGCAACATGATGTACGTTAAAATTTAGTCGTGAATAGTAAATGAGGAGCGTTTGAGTACTTTCTTTTTCACAAATATAATATGATTTTTAATATTTTTAATTTAAATTGAATTTTAATTCTTTTTTGCAATTTTAATTATTTCGTAACAATTTTTATTCGATTCTCCAAAGAAAGAATTGTACGAAACTCAAAATTTCATTTTCGATGAATTAGTTCGACATCATCATCATCATCATCAGGTCACTTTAATAAACAAATTCAAAATACAAAAGTCATATAAAATTATTTAACAAAAATTATATGTAGAGTAGAGGGCCCCAAGGTGGCCAGGCTACAATGCGTTTTTATGAAAAATCACTTTTGAATTTTTTACGATATAATATTTATCAAAATATATTATGGAAAATGTAAATTTTTATCGATTTAAAAAATTGTATGATGAATAATGAAATAATTTAGTTTTTAATGTATAAAATAGTATTAATAACTGGAAATATAATAATTCTGTTATTTTTATTCTTCATGGCAGTCATTCTTAGTGGCGTTCTCGTTATTTGTAAAAATGAAAAAAATACTAATCAATATTTTTTCATTGATTAATTCGATGTACATGAAGCGTGGACATTCCTGCTGCCATGTGTCACGAGATATTGTTTACAGAATGCGTACAGCGGTGGGTGGGTGAAATTCCTTCATATTTACCCCACATGTTGGTGGCACTGTAGGCAACTCACAGACTACTAGACTATTTTCAATTGATTCGGTCACATGGCAGAAACTAAGTCACGAAGTCACAATTTCTTAGGTCCATGAAGTTTGATTTGAAGCATTTGAAGATTTTGATTTTCGTTTGTTTCTATCATTAGATATTAATTTATTGTTAAATATGTCAGTTACCATATTTTTGTCCCAAGAAAGCAGAAGTAAAATTAGTAAAAAGTCAGGGAATTATTTTCTCAATCCTTGTTAGACACCCTGTTATTTTTCTAGCTAATTTCAAATCGTAATTTTATCATCATTTTTCTATTTATTTTAAATTATAGAATTATGATTTTAAATTAGTTAGAAAAATAAATAAATAAACTTTCATTTAAAAAAATGAATAATTTTCCATTTTACACAACTGAAAAATTAATGACAGATACAATTAAGTTGATATAAGAGGGAATTAATAATGTTTGACTATAGTTTTTAATGTCATGCTATTCAGTGGTCACGTGTTCCAATAGTGAAGCAACGACGAAACATGTCAGTGTTAGATTGTGGAAAAATTCCGATCCCATTTTTCCGCCTTTCGTAGAGACACTATACAAATGGAGGAGGAAAAGTGGGATCGGAATTCCTTCACGATATCTAGTAACGTTTTTCGTGCTGTTGATAATAGAATTCACAATATTGTCTTCTATTCACTGAATATTGACTTAGTTGCCCCACTGTCAGCATTGCTTCCGAATTTCCAAGGTCCATTAACCTATATAAAAACCGGTTTTTTTTTATTACTTTTCTTGCTTTATTATTAATTATTAAAAATTATTATTTTTTTATTATTAATTTATTATTATTTCTTATTACCCAATTGATTATTATTATTTATTATTATTTATCATATTTGAAAGAAATTGTAAATTTTTCGCACTTATATTCGATTTAATTTAATTTGATTTATTGCCATATTTTTGTAATTGTGATATGATCTGAAAAGAAATTGCAGAGAAAATCTGATATGGCCTATAATTATAAATTTCAATTATTAAAGCCTATATAAAACTTAAAAAAAAAGAAAATATTGAGTGGTTTCCGAGATAAAATTTAAAATGTGTCAATACCTCAGACAACGAGACCACGAGAGGTGTCGACTTAATTGACTGATGACGTTTGAGGAAAAATATACCTCAAACATTTTTCTTTTTTATCATATATATCTGGAGAATTACTAAATTTTATTTTTAAAATTTATAGGTTCAAATTAAAAATTTATTTAACAGAAGTTTGACAAATTTTTTATTAAATTATTACACAGTTTATTAAAAAATAATTTAATTTTATAATTTATTAGAAACGTCAATCTTACTATAACTGAAATTGACTACAATTCCCCTTGTGATCGATTTTTCACAGCCACTTCTCATAACCCAATCAAAGTGATTTGCAATTGTAATTGGTTTACGACACATATTTGGTTGAATTGTTCTGGTGACAAAGTCAGGAAAAAATAGGAAACAATTTTGTAGTTTGGTTTTATATCCAAATTGAATTCAATTTTTTAAAAAAAATTTTTTGATAAAATTTTAAACTAGAATTCAATTATTTTCATAAATAATAAAACTTATCGAAGTATTTCAATTATTTTTAATACTATTTTAAATTAATTAATAGAAAAATTCAATTATTTTCACAAATAAAATTTTCCACTAGAATTCAATTATTTAAAATAAAATTTTCATAATATTTATTATATTTAGAAAAAACTAATTATTTGAAACAATGCTTATAAAGTTCGTATGAAGAATTCAATTACTTCTCAAAAATAACAAAATTTTTTATAGAAACTCCATTCTTTTTAAACATTTTAATAAAATTTTTTGCAATAATTCCATTATTTTTATAAATAATAAAATTCACTGCAAAACTTCAATTATCATCAACAGAATTACAAATAAATTCCTGTAAATAATTAAATTTTTTCCTAAAATATTATTAAAATTCATTCTAAAAATTCAATTATTTAAAATTTTCATACAATTTTTTTAAATTCTTCGTGGAAATTCAATTATTTTTAAAAGAGTTAAGAAATTTCTTCCCAAAAATTCAATTATTTTCACAAATAATTTTTATTTTTTGTTGGAATTCAATTATTTTCAGAAATAATAAAATTCTTCTCAGAAATTCAATTATTTTTAAGAATTTTAATAAAATTCTTAGCAACTATTCAATTATTTTCATATACCTAAATAATAAAACTCATCGCAAGATTTCAATTATTAATAATAGAGTTTTAAATAAATACCTCGAAAAATACAATTATTTTGAAAAAATTTATTAAAATTCTTCAAAAGAATTCAATTATTTCGATAAATAAAAAAAATTATTCCCGAAAAATCAATTATTTTCGTTGTCAAGAATTCCATTATTTTCAAAAATAATAAAATGTTTTTTAAGAATTAAATTACTTTCAAAAAAAATTTTATAACATGCCACACAGACATTCAATTTTTGTAAAAAATGTTAATAGAATTCTTTATAAAATTTAATTATTTTTAAAAACTTTTCGCAATTTAATGATTTTCAATATCTACTATTTTCATAAAATTTCCAAACAAAATTCAATTATTCAAACAATTATTTGTAAAAATCGTCGTAAGAATTCAATTCTTTTCATGAATAATAAGAATTTCTTAGGAATTCAATTATTTAAATTAGAATTTGCATAGAATTAGTGGAAAGAAATTATTTTTTAAAATTGTTTATAAAATTCTTCGCAAGAATTAAATTATTTTTATTAATATTTAAATTCTTTGATTAATAATGAAATTTGTTGCAGGAATTCAATTTATTAGCTAGTTAAAAAAGAAGGAAATATTTTTGATAAAAATTAGGAAAAACTTAAGAAAATAAAATATAGAATGAAATTTTTGTCATTTTGCAAAAGAATACAATAATTATTTGAAAAGAATTCTAATAAAATTCTTCGCAAAGATTCAATATTATTTCCATAAATAATAAAATTTTGATGAGAATTTAATTATTTATAATATAATTTTTATTAAATTTAAAAAAAATCAATTATTTAGACAAATTTTAATAAAATTCCTCTTGAGAATTCAATTATTTTCATAAATAATAAAACTCATCCCAGGATTTCAATTATTTTTAATGCAATTTTAAATAAATTCCTCGAAAAATGCAATTATTCTTAAAAATTTATTAAAATTCATCAAAAAAATTCAATTATTTAAAAAGAAATGTAATAAAGTTCGCTTCGCAAGATTTCAATAATTTTTATAAATAAAATTCTTCTCTAAAATTAAAATTTTTTTTTGAAAATTTTAATAAAATTCGTTACGAGAATTCAATTATTTTTATAAATAATAAAATAATAATAAATAATAATAATAATAATAATATTAATAGATAATAAAATACTTTAGATAAATTCAATTATTTTTAGTATAATTTCAATAAAAATATTTTTTTACTATTTCGAAAAGAAAATAAATTTTATTAAATTCTAGAAAAGTATTTTACATTTTAAAGAGATGAAAATGCAACGAAGCGAAATTTTGATTTGAAAAATACAAAAAGTAAAAAAAAACTTATTTTGTAATTTAGTATATCGTCAACGGGGGTAATTATAGAACATGATAGAGGTAAATATAAAACAAGCCACGTTCTTGATATTTATTTATTTGAAATTACAGAGTATATTTGATACATAACTAAATTTTACATAATTTTTCTATTCAAATATTTTTGTAAATAAAAATTTTGCTTTTACGTATTTTCTCTCCCACAAAATTGTAAAATACTTTTACAAAATTTAATATTTATTTTGCTCCCATGCATACGGCAATAATTTTGAAAATTATCATGCAAGAGAAGAATGTTTTGATTGAATTATATCTCGGTGTTGTGTGTATGATAATTATTAAACAAAAAAATTGGTTTATGTGTACGTGGCAAAATTTGAATATCAAGTAAAACACATTTTTGAAAAAACAAAAATAAAAATACAATTTTTCGTAATGGTCCTTTTCACTGCATTTCTTTTATGGTTGCACTCGTGTCACGTCACGCTTACTAACTTTTTCTAACTCATGTCAATAGAAGAAGATATTGCTAAAGACGTGACAAGAATACTGTGAGAAAATTGTTCCAATGGAAAATATCATTAGACACTCGAGAATAATTCAATAATGTTAGACAAAATATGGAAAAAAATTAGGAATTTTTTTTTTATATTTAGAAGATTCTTTTGTTATAAATATCATTCTTCTATTATAAAGAGTATTTTGATGATTTCTCTTTTAGGAGTTTTAAAATATTTTTTTTTTATTTGGAAAAATTGTCTTATCCGGTAGATAATGTACGATTCAGTCTTTTATTCTCGTTATAAATAGATAAATATATATAATCTTTTCAACTGTCAATAAATCAATCAGAAAGTTATCAGTGTTTCTAATGCATTAACCACTTGACGATATTTCATCTCAGTCAGCTAATGTGCCCTAAATTAGCTCCTTTGAATTAAATACTAAGCCTCGAGTCCATTAGCGATCACTAGGTAATTAAGCCAGTCGGGGTATAAATTACTTTTCGCGAGACGATAAACTTACTTGCCACACTAAGGCCACAGGAGTACGTTGCATTTGAGGAAATTCTCCTTCCTTTTCAACTGTCACACCAACGTTCCCTAAAATGCTTCCGAAATCCTGATTTGTGGCTGTAAAAACGCATACATACATAATTCGCAAATTATTTAGGTATAAAAAGCAAATTATTACACATTATGAAGCGGAAACTTGCACCCAGTTCATTTTTCAAAATTCTATCTTGGTTTTAAACAAAAGAAAATATTTAAGTTCAAAATTTAATTTCCAAAATTAAGTGAGTGCTAGTTTTAGAATTAATAGCACAACTTTAGTGTTTCCACAGGTCAGGGACAAGTCAGGGTCATTTTATTCTTGAGAAGTCAATTTTTACAAAAAAATTTGATAAAATGCTTTAAAAATTTGAAAAATTGTAAAATTGGTCGAAGAATAAAATTATTTTCGTAAAATATAACATTCTTCCTACGAATACAATTATCGTCAAAAATGTTTGTAAGAATCTTCGAAAGAATTCAATTATTTTCGTAAAGAATAAAATTCTTCAAAGTAATTCAATCATTCAAGAAACTTTAATAAAATTCTTCCCAATAATTCAATTCTGTTCAAAAATAAACATTTTCAAAGGAATTCAATTATTTAAAAAAGAATTTTTTTAAATGCTTTGTTAGATTTTAATTATTTTCAACTTTTGCAATGCAATTTCTCGATGGAATTTAATTATTTTGAAAAAGTTTTAAAAAATTCTGAGAAATTCAATTATTTAAAAAAATTCGAATAAAATTCTTCACAAGAAATGAATTATTTTCATGAATAATAATAATATTTTTCTCCGGAATTAAATTATTTTTACAAATAAAATTCTTTACAGGAATTGAATTCTTTAAACAAATTTTTAATAAAATTCGTTGCAAGAATTCAATTATTTTTATAAATAAGTAAATTATTTTTAAAACTTTTGATAAAATTCTTCATAAAAATTCCATTTTAAGAAATATTCAATTATTAAATAAATTATTTATTTTTGTATGTAAATAATTGAATTCTCGAAAAATTTATTAATAAATGAATTTTAGGTAAAATTTTAGATAATAAGAGTATATTAGAAGAGTTATTGTGTGAATTTTTAGTAATAATTGAATATTGAAAAGGGTTTAAATTAAAATCACAAAATTGACAAAAATTACATTCTATATTTTATTTCTCTAACTATTTTCACTAACTATTAAACAAAGAATTTTTTAAATAATTGAATTCTGTTCAAAAACTTTATGAAAATAGTAGATATAAAAAATCATTGAATTGCGTAAAGTTTTTAAAAATAATTAAATTTTAAAAAGAATCATATTAAAATTTTTGACGATAATTGAATTTTTGTGTTGTATTTTATTAAATTTTGTTGAAAATAATTGAATTCTTAAAAATCATTTTACTATTCATGAAAATAATTCAATTCTTAGGAACGATTTTATTAGAAAAAATTTATTACTTTTAAAAATAATGGAATTCTTGTGATGTATATTGTTATTTATGAAAATAATTAAATTTTGCAAATAATTTTATTAAAATCAAAAAGAATAATTGAATTTTCGGGAAAATTCTTTTTATTTATTGAAATAATTGAATTCTATCCAAGAATTATTTAGGATAAATAATTGAATTCTTCGGAAGAATTTTATTAAAATCTAAAAGAATAATTGAATTATTTTAAAAAAATGTAATTAAAATTGTATTTTAAATAATTGATTACTTTTGAACAATTTTATTAAAAATTAAAATATTTTAAAATAATTGAATTCCTGCGAAAAATTCTAATATTTTTGAAAATAATTGAATTCTTCCAAAGAATTTAAAAAAAACATTTTTTTTTAATTATTGATTTTCTCGAGAAATTGAAATTAAATTTTTAAGAATAATTACATTTTTGAGCAATTCCTGTAAAATTGTAGGATTAAAAATAATTGAAATCCTGCGATGAATTTTATTATTTATGAAAATAATTGAATAGCTGCTGTGAATGTTATTAAAATTTTCAAAAATAATTGAATTTTTGAGAAGAATTTTATTTTGTATGAAAATAATTGAATTATTGCGAAAAATTTTATTAAAATGTTTAAAAAGAATTGAATTTCTGTGTAAAATTTGGTTATTCTTGGAAATTATTGAATTAATTGAATTAATTTTAATTTTAATTTAATTAATTTTTTCTAAATGTAATAAATATTATAAAAATTTTATTTTAAAGAATTGAATTCTTGTAGGAAGCTTTATTTGTGATAATAATTGAATTTTTCGATTATTTAACTTAAAATAGTATTAAAAATAATTGAAATTCTTCGATGAGTTTTATTATTTATGAAAATAAGTGAATTCTTGCTTAGAATGTTATCAAAATTTTTTTTTTCAATTTAATTTTCATGAAAAATGTTATTAGTGAAAGTAATTGAATTATTGAGAAGAATTGTATAAAAATTTTGTTAAATAATTGATTCTTTCAAAATTTTTTTGAAAGTTCTATTCTAAATTAATAGAATTCCTGTGGAAATTTTATTATTTTTGAAAATAATTGAATTTTTGATCAATTTTATTAATTTTTCTTTTTTAAATTGAATTCTTTTGCGAAATTTTATGAAAGTACTAGATATTTTATTTATTTATTTTATTGGATTCATATGTATGACCTTTCGGTCTTTTACATTTCCCGTACATAAATATAAGTATACTAGATATTAAAAATAATTGAATTGGGAACATTTTTTGAAAATAATTAAATTGTTTAAAGAATTTGATTATAATTTTTGAAAATAGTTTCTTGATTTCTATTAGCGAAATTAAAGTAGTTTAAATTCTAAAAAAAAAAACAGAAATAGTAACTTTTAGTAGCTGGAATCTAAAAAAAGTACCCAAATAGTAGCCTAATGTATAAAAAAGTAGTAAATAGTAGGTTTTAGTAGAGGAGTGCGAAGCCTGAAATAGTAGAGAATCGTAAGTAAATTATTAAATGGTAGGTTTTAGTAGATGAGTGCAAGAAATTTAATTACTTGATGCAAACAACATAATGTTAAAAGTACTGCCAATTTAAGAAATTGAATGATTTCCTAAAGAAATATAATAAATAAATTGGAAAAGGAATAAAATCTGAACTAATAACACATTTTCTGGATGCAGAATAAAAATAAGAGTATATATTCGGGAAAATAAATGATTCAAAAATTTTGGAAAAAGGATGACAAACTGAATGTCTATTGCATACACATACATCATGTCGCTTCTCGCCGGACCATATAAATATATAGAAAATAATAAAAAGCAATTCTAGAGCTGTCATGTTCAGCATCCCTTGGGTGCCTAAGTGATATATCTCGCAGAGAATTACACTTGCCATAGAGTAAAGATTACATCAGGATAAACTTGTCGCCCAAGGTTCTTGAGAAAGCAGTTTAATACTACAAATCAAGTTATCTAATGAAGAACAGTTCTAACGTGTGCCACGTGCAAATTCACGCACCTGGATCGCATTACGGAGGTCCTGAAACTTAGCACCATGGATCACAAGCCAGGAGATTGATGATGTGAGTCTTTGTGAAAAATTGAAACGTACCAGCGTTATTTACGAGGGGAGAGCGAAAGGGTTTGAGGATGATACTGCTCGAAGATGAAAACTTCAGGAACATCGAATGGAGACATTAATCTCATCTTACGTTTTGCTTCTTTCAGTACTCGAGACCCTCCTACGCCCATTCCCTCCTTTATACTTCTTTTTGTCTCTCTTTATATTGTCCTCAAACTGTAAAAAACTTTCTGCAATTTTTGTTTCTTATATATCATTTCTCTTCTAAAATATTTCCTAAATTAGTCAACCAGGGTTGCCAGAAAAATTTAATTTTCTTTTTCACTAACTTTCTTTCCTGATTTTCGGACAAAATTTTTAACTTTCTTTCCTGACACTAAAGGTCTGACACTAATCATTATTATTTTTCCATAGGAATTAAAATTCTTCGAAAGATTCAAATTCAAATCTTTTGAAATTTAATAAAATTAAAATTATTTATAAAATTTACAAAATAGCTGAGATAGGTTAAAATTAGCGAAATAACTTTAAACAAAGCTGAAAAGGCTTCAAGTCTGTGATTCCTGAACATGATAGAAAGCATTGCAAGTTTATTTTAATGCAAGCTTTTTTTGAATGTTTAAAATTTTTAAATATGTCACTAAAAGTTGCATACGCTCGAGTATGGATCAATAATCCACAATCTCCAGAAAAACCACAATGTCCTTTATATCGGTCTTCCATCCATTTCCTCATTATTGTCGGTCAGGAAACTCTGGCAACGTGCCCTACTTTTTCTATGAGCCAACTTTTAAACAATTCAGTCAGCGACGACAAAATGCAAAAAAACAAATTTTAGAGCTAGTAAAATTTATATGAGAGGCAAAAAATAAAAGCAACAAAAAAATGACAACAATGTTAGAAATGAACCATAATCAACAAAGAACTTATTATTATTATTATATTCTGTTCGTATACTTAAATGAATAAATAAATTATTATTATTTCTGGAAAAAATCTTTATTAATAACGATTATTTTACAAAAAATTTAAAATAAGAATTAAATGATAAATTTAATGATAAATTTATTGATAAATTAAATAATAATAGAATAAAACAAAGAAATTTTACGTTATTAAATTAATAGAACATTTAAACATTACGCAACATTTGTTGTCTAAATTATAGAAATTATGAATAACTTTATAGATTATAAAGTTTAATTTTCTGTTTGTGAAGTTATAAGTTTAAAATAAAATTAATAGAAATTTTCGTTTATAAGTTTAATATATAAATTTAATAAAGTTTCTCTGTTCAAATAAATTTTGAATGAATTTTCTGTTTCAAAGGAAACAAAGTAAATTAACCAGTATATATTTACGTATTATAAATTAAACTAGTTGAATGAATAATTGAATTTCATTTTATTTAAATTATTGTTGAATTCAGAGCAAAATAATATAACTACACTGATGAGTAACTTTATTTTCAATTTAAATAATTAAAATCGTGTAATTCAACAAAACAATTCGTGTTTTATTTAATGACTGTAAAAATCGGAAATATGTTAAAGGGAAATTAATTTATACTCATAGTTTGTATTATATTTGCGAATTAATTTGAAAACCCTTTGCTTACAATTCAAATAAAACTAAAATTTTACAAGTGAAAAAATAAAAATGGATTTATTCTGTTAAAATTATTTTTTACATTCATTTTATAACTGGAAAATTTCTAACTGCTCTAGAGTGGGGAATCAATAATTTTTTTTGCGATTTGACACTACACTCGAAAATAAATTTTATCTAAATCTATTTTTCCCTTTTTTTTAGTTATCACTTCATATACTCATATTCCCTTTGATGTAAATTTTCTTTCCCTTTCTCAGTTTCGACCTCATTATTTCTGCAAATTTCTGAAACCTTCTCATTTATTCTGTGGTTATCCCTTTGTTCTAAATAAACCACAATGTTCGAAATTATATTCTCATATTAACAAAAGGATTATTACAATGACTATCTGCTTTTCCAGAAACAGTATAAACATAAAAGATAATGTGAAGACATTTTTTTTTTATTTTATTGAGAAATTTAAAACTCTCCGCAAAAAGGAAGATTTCAAAAAAAAAGAAAATAATGTCCAAGCCATTATAAAAAAGGTTAAAATTATAAATTAAAAAAAAATTTATTAGCAATAGTTTCGAAATTGTTTTGAAGCCATTTTAAAAATCTAGGTGATCAAAGTTTATTGCAGAAAATAAGGGAGGAATGTGTTTTATATAAGGTCGAAAAGGAACTACTGTTCTTTCTTTTATTATCTTGAAAATAACTCCACCAACGAAAGCCATATACACAACAACAACAACAACAACAACAACATACAGACACACACACAAATGCAGACATTTCTTTTTCTTTTTCCTTCTTTCTATCAACCACCATTCTCTTTTCGATGCAGTTTCAGTGGAGGTCAAATCTTGTTTGAAAAGCACCCGTAATGAAAATCCAAGAGTTCTTTGACTTTTATTCAAAAGCAAAAATTTAAACTCACTTGCACCGAGTACGTTTTTCAAACAAATTTAATATCTTCATTTTTTTGCAAAATGACGCGTAATTATACTCTACACAGTAAAGAACTTGGACCAAAAATTTCAAAAGTGCAACAAAAATCAAATTATTGTTAAAAACTCTTTTAAAAAAATTTGAAATTACAAATAATTGCAGAAATTCAATTTATTTTCGAAAATTTTAATAAATTCTTCTCAAGAATTCAATTATTTTTATTAATAATAGAACTCAGTGCAAAATTTCAATTATTTTTAAATTTTTAATATAATTTTATATGAATTAAATTTTTTTTCAATATTTTAATAAAATTCTTCGGAAAAATTCGATTATTTTCAATAAAAGTTAAATGAAATTTCTTGATGGAATTTAATTATTTTCAGAAAGTGTGACAAAATTTTTTTGTTAGAATTTACTTATTTTTTAAAACTGCCATAAACTCTTTAGAAGAATTCAATTATTTTCTTAAATTATTTCTTCTTAAATTTTCTTTGAAACTATTGAATTTGTATTTCTACAAATTTTATTTTTTCCATTATTTTTTTCTATTGTTTATAAAAAAAATAATATTTTCTCAGGAATTCAATTATTTAATTGTGATTTAATTGAATTTAGTTTCAATTATTTTTACCGTACCTAATTTATAATAAAATTTTTAATGATTTCTCGAAAAATTCAATTATTCTCAAAAATTTTATTAAAAGTCTTTAGAAGAATTCGATTATTGTAAAAAAATCATAATGCTCTTTATAGGTAAGAATTTATTGTTTGGAAATATTCAATTATTCAATAAATTATTTCTTTTTGTATGAATAATAATTGAATATTAAAAAAAGCGTTGTCATGTAAATTTTTAGAAATATTTAAAATTCAAAAGATTTTTAAATTGAAATATTGGAAAATTTTATTTGTTGTAAAACTGTAATAATGTTTAAATTTTTATTTTGAAATGAAAGGATTAATGTTTTGAATAATTTTAATTTACAAATTTCAAGAAAAAAATTATTGAATTTTGGAAGAATTACAAATACAAATTTTTGAAAATTCTTCTTGGAAATTCAATTATTTTCATAAATAATAAAATTCTTTGCTGGAATTCAATTATTTCCACAAATAACAAAATTCTTCTCCGAAATTCAATTATTAAAAAAAAAATAAAATTCACAAAATTCAATTTTTTTTTCAAAAATTCTAATCAAATTCTACGCTGGAATTAAAATATTTTCATAAACAATAGTATATAGACTTCGCTTCATATGAAAATTATATTTATAAATTATATATTCACAGGAATTCATTTATTTAATTAATTTTATTTTATTTCAATTATTTTTAATACAGTTTTTTAAAAGAAATCTTCGAAAAATTCCATAATATATTTTTGAAAAATTTTTTTTAGTTTCTTTTAAACAATTCAATTATTTTAAGAAAATTTGATAAAGTTATTTATAAGAATTCACTTTTAAGAAATATTCAATTGTTTAATAAATTATTTACTTCAGAATTTAAATAATTGAATTTTCATCGAACTTTGTAATATATAAGACACTGAAAAAATTACATTTAAAATTTTTAAAAAAATCTACTTAAATTTAGAATGTATTTTTTTCAGTGAATTATTATTTAAAATTGAATTTCAGTTAAAATTTTAAATAATAATTTGAAGATTAAAAGCGTTGTAATGTAAATTTTTAGAAATACTTAGATTTTAAAAGATTTTACTTTACTTTACATTGAAATGATTTCAAATATTTTAATTTTTGTGTAAAATTATAAAGATATTTAAATATTCATTTAAAAGAGAATTATTCTATTTTTAAATGTTATAATTTAATTTGAAAATTAATCAAATATCGAGTTGTCAAATTTAATTTTTCGATAACTACTTTTTTGCCCCTTTTTTCATTCTTAAAAGCAATACTTTTTGCTGCTTTTTTAAAATTAATTATCGATTACGAATCTTGCAAAGAAAAAAAGTTACTGTGATCCCTGATATATACATAATTGATCATATAATTCTCGAATTTCCAGAATATATTTTAAATAGAAAATTGATGCGTAGGTATAGAGCACTATAGAGAACAGAGAGTAGAATAGTGAATATCCGTTAAATATTGAAAAATAAATCCACTAATTCGTGATTAGTATAAGTGTACACAGGAAAATACAACCCAGAATCATGAATGTTTAAATACATCGTTTGGAAATTGTATTAAACATTAATGTTGAAAAGTAATTAGAGCAATAAACCCTCTCGTTTTCAATTATCCAAATTGCAACTGCTAGTCATTCAAATAATTACAGAAAATCAGTTGCTGCATGCTATCGTTAAATTTCAAAATCAAAATCACTTAGCATGTTCAGAGAAAAAACATTTGTTGGGAAATTTTTCCTTTTCTTTTTTTCCTATTTTGCTGTACCTACAGTTTGTGTATTTTATTTTTCTTTATATTAAACATTCCCGAGTGAAGACGATGCTTTTCGATGGAGAGTTCAATTGCACAATTCCCGGTTTGATGCATCACACAAGTCTAGCTTTTGTATTAAAGGCTATCCGCAGAGTCCGTATCCTTCTTCTTTTCTCATATTTATCTCTCCCTTACCTTCACTCCTGCTTGTACCTTCTTTGCCCTCCCTCGTCGTCTCACACATCTCTGGCATCCAACATCTTCCCATTCCAGCGTGTATGCTATGCGGAGACTGTCGGACCTGTTTGTCGGATTTGGAACTCAGTTAGCGCTCAAACGTCGTCAAGCGCGCTTTCTCCGAACGTTAAATCAATTTTTAATCGTTCTGTCATTTATTGTGCACATATATCGCGTTTATTATTTGCTTTTATTGGAATTTTTCATTTTTTCCCTTCTTTTTAAAGAGTTCAGTGCGTTCCTTTTTGAAAAATAATATCGGAAGACTTGATTTCGATAAAAAAAGGAGTTAATGTGGATTTATTTCGAATGATACTTATTTATTGGATTATTGTTAAACCCCAGAGCTGAATTGAGCATTGACCGGATGAAGGTAGATTTCACATTTTATTTCGATTTTTCATTCTTGATATTTTTATTGTAATTGAAAATACAGCTTATTTTGAGGAAAAGTAGTTTATTATTTAATAATGAATTGCTCACAGGAATTAATATATTCAGGGAAAAATATTCTGTTCTGAACGATCAAAATAAACAGATTTTTTCTGTTTAACACGGAAAACCAAATTTGCCTGAAACAGCTACAAATTTTATTATATTATGAAGTTCAAGTCCGCAACGTTTTTCAAAAAATTAAAATTTTTCAAAATAATTCGACGTCGCATTATTTTTTGGTTTTCGTTTTGAAAACGTTGCGGACTTGAACTTCATATTACAGGCTTTACACTCCTCTATTAAAAACTATTTACTACTTTTTTTACGTTAGGCTACTATTAGGGTACTGTTTTTAGACTTCATCCACTAAAAATTACTATTAAAATAAAATTTTCATAATATTTATTATATTTAGAAAAAAATAATTATTTGAAACAATACTTATAAAGTTCTTATGAAGAATTCAATTACTTCTCAAAAATAACAAAATTTTTCACGGAAATTCAATTCTTTTTAAACATTTTAATAAAATTTTTCGCTATAATTCCATTGTTTTCATAAACAAAAAAATTCACCGCAAAATTTCAATTATTATCAACAGAATTACAAATAAATTCCTCTAAATAATTAAATTTTAGAGATTTCAATTATTTTTAAAACAATTTGAAAGTTAATTTCTTTATTACGTTGTTATTTTGTTTGGATTTGTAATTTTAGTGAGATCTTATTTTGTTTTTAATTAATTAAATTAATTAATTTATTTTTTTCCAAAATTTTAATAAAATTCTTCGGAAAAATTCAATTATTTTCATAAATAATAAAATTCTTATCAGAAATTCAATTATATTTAAAAATTTTAATAAAATTCTTAGTAACTATTCAATTATTTTTTTTTCATAAATAATAAAATTCATCGCAGTATTTCAATTATTTTTAATACAATTTTACAGGCAACAATTCAATTATTTTCATAAAAAATAACATTCTTCTTAGAAATTCAATTATTTTTATAAATAATAAAAAATTCATCACAGGATTTCAATTATTTTTAATACAATTTTACATGAATTGATCAAAAAATTTAATTTCAATTTCTCGAAAAAATCAATTATTTAAAGGAAATGTTTTTTTTTAATTCTTTGGAAGAATTCAATTATTTACAAAAATATTAGAATGTTTCACTGGAATTCAATTATTTTTAAATATTTTAATAAAATTGTTCGAAAGTAATCAATTATGTTAAATACAATCTTCGATGGACTTCAATTATTTCGATAAATAAAAAAAATTTTCCCGAAAATTCAATAGGATTCTTTGTAAAATTTAATTATTTTTAAAAACTTTTCGCAATTCAATGATTTTCGATATCTACTATTTTCATAAAGTTTTCAAACAGAATTCAATTATTTAAAGAATTTTTGGTAAAAATCTTCGTAAGAATTCAATTCTTTTCATGAATAATAAACATTTCTCAGGAATTGAATTATTTAAAAAAAATTTATAAAATTCGCTTCACAAGAATAAAATTATTTTTATAAGTATTTAAATTTTTTCATGAATAATATAAAATTCGTTGCAGGTGAAGACAGTGAAAACAGAAAATAATGTAAATTAAAGATCATTTATCGTTATTTATTTACTTTACCATTATTTATTTATTATAAAACTAAAATTTAGGTTGAATGAAACAAACGTTTAATTAATTTATTAATTAATCTGAATAGCTCTGCATTTATTTGTAGTTGATTCAACAAAAATTTAGTAGGTTGAAATAAATTTTTTTCTGAGTTTATTTTCTACTTAGAAAATTAAGCCAAGAAGAAAAAAATTTTTTCAAAAAACAAATACAAAAAAGAAAAATAAGCTGACATTCCCATATCAGGGAAAATTTCTCTAGAAAATGTCTTTTCTTTCAACGACTATTGTTTTTATTTAAATTTCTTTCCTTCAAGTTTTTCTTCCTCCATTCCCATATCATTTATCTGCTGAAAAAAAGTGAACTTTATTTCTTGGAAAATTGACAAAACAAAAGTTTGCGAATTTTAGTGAGTGAAATTTTTTCAGTTTGTTAATTATTAATGAAATTCATTAGGAAATTAATTGAAATGGTAGTTCTTATTTATCTTCTTTTATTTATTACTCTTATTTATTTTATTTACTATTATTTATTTTATTTATTATTTATTATATTTTATTTCGTTAAAAGAGCCTCTAATTAATTTCTTAAACCGAGATTTTAAATATCAATTTAGTGAAGAAATTAATTTGAAGACTAAAAAAATTGGAGAAGAAAAATTTCGCGAATTAAAGTAAATTAAAAATTGAAATCTGTTTGTTATTGTCAAACTCTCTAGATTCTGATCGTAATTAATTATAAAATTACGAACAAATTGAGATTCAATAAGGAGGCGCTACTCTCCACCTGCGAACGCCAAGGTCACCACTAGATGGCAGTTTTCCTTCTTGGAATTTCCACTGACATCTGGTGGTGACCTTGGCGTTCTCAAGTGGAGAAATTACACTATTTTACCCACGAAAACTTTTTTATGATTTTTTTTTCGAGAATTTTTTATAATACTCGTTATTTATAAATAAATAATATGCGACTATTTGGAATTTTTTATGACTATTTTATTTTTTATTTTATTTTATTTTTTTTTATTTTTTTTTTATTTTTATTTTATGACTATTTTTTATTTCTAAATTCAGTCCGAAGTTTATGAGTAATTTTCGAAAATACTTGTATTGCTAACAAATTTTATTCACTTCAACGCTAAATAAATATAGTTTGGAAACAAATAAATAGAATAATAAATAATATAGAAATAAATAGAATAATAAATAATGTAGAACTAAATATATAAATAAAATAATAAAGAAGTAAATAAATTAATAAACAAATAATTAATAATGAGAGTAATTTAAAAATAATATTCACAAAGTAAACAAAATTTGATTCACATGAACGCCGAGAGAACTTATTGATCACGAACTGACATAGAAATTCTTAATTGACCGTATTAAAATTGAAGGCTATTGATTTGTTTGCAACTATTAATTATTGAGCATATAATTATAGAAAGACTATTGATTATTTAATTTGCAAATTTTCTTTCTTGGAAGACATGCGCTCTTATGGTTGCACAATTCTAATACTGTGACTTCTTCTTCTTCTTTTTCTTGTCTTCTTGTATATAAAATCTCTGAAATGCAACAGAAATTTTGATTGTCTAACTGCTTTATAAATTATGCCCGCAGCTTATTATTATGTGACCATAATTGTATGTTTAATCGGCTTTACACTTAGTGCTTATGATTATACTTTAGAGCTGATGTTTACATTGCACAAAAATAATTACATGTAATTTTTATCACACAATTATATAAACTTTCTAACATTAAATGTCATTTAATTGCCATAATATTGGGTACCTCTTTAACATTTTATATAAAATCGTCGCTGAATATTTAGTAATAGTTCAAATTTCATAATATATTCAATTTTATGTCTATATTTAGAAAATAATTTCTTTTTCACTTAGGAGCTTTGATTTTTCATTTTTAAAACGTTCTAAATTTGAGGATTTTTTTTATGGCCCAATTCTTTGTCAAGAGGTTTTCAAATTTTGATTATAAAATTTTTTAACTTTGGAAAATGATATTTAGGTGAAAGAATGTTGCTTTGCAACTATTTTGATACGTTTTTTGTCTCAATTTGATATCCGCAGAAAAATTGTGAAGCAAGTAATCGTTCATTTGGATCGAGGGTAAAATTGTTAATTTCAAAGAAATTGGCTTGAAAAATTTATAAATGTAAATTATGTAATCAATTTTCTATTGATATGTATTACACATTGTGTTTATAATATCTATCTAATGATGACATAACATCAGTCGAAAATGCACTCCACAAGAATGATAGTCTACTTTTGAAGTTACTTTTGTTTACGATCTTACTTTAACGACTTCTGACTGTGGAGTGACGCTGGATTATTTGATATGTCACTCTGAGACTATCTCTACTTTAAGCAGTCATTATTCTTATGTTGTATATCTGATTCGCCCGCTTCTCTATTTCATGAAAAAACACACAAAAAAAACCCAATGCAAGGAGAATCAGCAAGAATGATAAATTGCATAAAAAAAGAACAAGAGAAATTTAACAGTTGAGAAATATAAATTGGGATTTGTTTTTGTATTATGTTTAATAGTATTTAATAAATAATGTTTATAAAGATACTTTACAAATTCACAGTTTTTTCAAAGATATCAAACTTGAGAAAAAAAGTATATATCAGTTTTCAAAAATAAGTAAATTCTAACAACAAATTTTGTTACACTTTCTGAAAATAATTAAATTCCATCAAGAAACTTTATTCAACTTTTATTGAAAACAATCGGATTTTTCCGAAGAATTTTATTATATTTTGGAAAAAAATTTAATTCATATAAAATTGTATTAAAAATTTTAAAATAATTGAAATCCAGCAATGAGTTCTATTATTGATAAAAATAATTAAATTCTTGAGAAGAAATTATTAAAATTTTCGTCAATAATTGAATTTGCATAAAAATTTTATTATTTGTGAAAATAATTGATCTTTTGAAAAGAATTTTCTTAAAATTTTTGAAAATAATTGAAGTTCCAAGAAGAATTTAAAAAAAATTGCATATAATTGAATTTTTACAAAGAACTTTACTAATATTTTGGAAGAAAATAATTGAATTGTGTAAAATTTTAACGAAGAATTTTAATACAATTTTGAAAAAAAATTTAATTCATAAAAAATTGTATTAAAAATAATTGAAATCCTACAATGAGTTCTATTATTAATAAAAATAATTACAAAGAACTTTATTAAATGTTTTACAAATAATTATATCATAAAAAAATGTTTTAAATAATTGAATTCTCTTGGGAAATTTTTTATTAAAGTACTATATTTTGAATATAATAATCGAATTTCGAAAAATTTTTGAAAATACTTGATTCGATTGAAAAAATTTTCTTAAAATTTTTTGAATTATTTCTATGAATTTATTATTTAATTTTAAGAATAATTTTTGTATTCCAACTATTAACCTTAAATTGTCATCTCTAAAATTTAGAAGAAAATTTTGCTTTCTATTTCGTCACAGAAGTTAACTTATTGACGATATTTTTTACTTCTCTTAATTTTTATTCTTAAAAGTAATTTTTTGTTTTAAAAAGTAATAAAAACCGTTTCTTTAATTATTTATTATTGAATAAATACTTTTAACGTTTTTACAAAGTTGCTTACTACTTTTGGGCAATTAGGATCATTATTTCACTAAATATTTAATTGATAATAGTCAATTAATCTGTTATTTGAATCAAATAATATTTATTGGAGTCAATTAAATGGCATTTACTTCAAATACTGAAATTATTGGTTTAAATACCATTTATTTGACTCCAATAATATTATTTGATTCAATTAAATATTTAATTGATAATAGTAAATTTTAATCGGTTATGTGAATCAAATAAATTTTTTTTCAGTGTATACTTGCAATTAATGAACAAATTTTTTAATTTTCCAAAAACTATAAAATGAGTTCGTGATTTTTCTATGTAGGTATGTGCAACAATTTTGATACTTTTTTTTGTCTCAATTTTGTTATCTTTGGAAAAACTGTGATAATAACGTTTATAAATAATGTTTGTAAATACTGTTTATAAAGACTGTTTACAAATAATGTTCATATGAATAATGTTTATAAATAATATTTATGAATATGTTTATAAATAATATTTCTGAATATGTTTATAAATAATATTTCTGAACATGTTTATAAATAATATTTACATGTTAATAAACTCGCAGTATATTTGAATAAATTGATAAGAAAAATGAAGTTGATAAAAATTAATATCCGATCAGATGCAGCGATAAATTTCTCCTCTACATACACACTAAGTTGCCAACTACACAATTTGAATTCTGTTCAGCCTTCAATCCAAGTAAAATCCGTGATAAATAATCCGCTTATGCGAACCAAGTGGTATCTTGATACAAATCTTGGCATTTCTCTCTGGGCGGACGATGGAGTTTCATCCGCATGAGATAATAGGAAATGGAGGGGATGATAAGCTACTGTAATCGACTTGTCGCTGACTCGGCGCGACATTATATCCTAAAGATGATGGGAATATAAGATTAGACAAATATAATTAAATTTATTCCACTTTTGGTGAAAATTTATATATTATATTTCTCTCAAGAATTTAAATAAACGTGTTTTTTGGAGGGGAGTTTTTAAATTGATTTTCTATTTGGTTTTTCAATTTATTTTGCAAATAATATTTTTTTTAGGTATTTTTGGCATTTTTTTGGGTTTTAAATAGATTTTCTTTTTGGTTTTTCATTTAATTTGTAAATGATATTTTTTTAGGTATTTTTTGGGTTTTAAATAGATTTTCTTTTTGGTTTTTTCAATTTATTTTGTAAATAATATTTTTTTTTAGGTATTTTTGGCCTTTTTTGGGTACTTGAAGTATTTTTAAAGGTATTTTTTAGTTATTTTTCGGTATTTTCGGTGTTTTCGATATTTTAGGTATTTTAGATATTTTAGGTACTTTTTTAGGTTTTTAAATTGGTATTTTTTTCCCAGGTCTTTAAAAAGGTTTTTTTTTGGTTCATATTATATACATGTAGTGGAGTTGAAAAACTTTTACATTAGCCCTCGCGCTTTAGTAAAATAAGTAATTAGTTTAAGTAAATTTATCTCTGAATGTTTTAATCTGTTGAACAAATGAAATGTTTTACGAGGAAATGAATTTCTCTCTTAGATTTGCATTCTGAATTGCCGGTATTCTCTTTTGGAATCGTTTTGATCCACTTGAGAAATTCTTAATCTCCTTTTGCTCCTTAACTCCTCTTGTGTATATATAGGAAAATCACGAACTCATTTTATAGTTTTTGGAAAATTTATTCGTTAATTGCAAGTCTATTTAGTGAAATACTGATCCTAATTGGTCAAAAGTTGTGAGCAACGTTTTAAAAACGTTCAAAGTATTTATTCAACAATAAAGCATTAAATAAACAGTTTTTTTAAATTTTTTTAAAAATAAAAAATTGACATCAATTATGTCCGGGAAGTTGGCACCGCAAACTAAAAATTTCAAAAAAACGAAACTTGTGCTGAATTGTGCTAGGTTTGTGCTCAATTGTGCCGCAAAAAGTTTTTTGAAAAAATTTATATTTCTTCCAAAAATCGACAAAAACAATTATAAGGCCCAAAACTGTAATCATTAAATTTTTAAAAAACTTCACTTGTGCTGGGTTCCTCTAACAATCCTCAGCATTGTGCTGCAAAAAATTTTTTAAAAAAATTAAAATTTAAGGAAAAAATCCGAAAATTAAAAATCGACTTCAAAAAATGAAACTTAAAATTTTTCAAAAATAAAAATTGTGCTAAATTGTGCTAGACGAGTAAAGTAAAAAAGCCTCAATAAACTTTTTTCTAAAATTAAATTCCTTCGACTTAAACCCAAAAAAACGTTCACGTAAGGCCCAAAATATGAGCAAAATTTTGTGCAACCTGCTATTTAAAGGATTTAAATTTTAAAAACTAGGAAAATTTTAAAAGTTGTACCAGCAGGGAACTTTTTTTTAATTTAATATTTAACAAAAATTATTGAATACTCAATAACGAAAATTTTCTCGGGCTACTTTGATCCCGGATTTTCATAAAAATTAAAATTTCGAAAAAATAAAAGTTGTGCTGAGTTGTGCAAGTCTAGCACAATCTATATCAATTAAAGAATTTTTTTTAAATTTAATTTTCCTAAAAAATCAATCAACACTTAATCACGAAAACTTTCTCTGTCAATTTTGGTCCCGGATTTTCATAAAAATTAAAATTTCGAAAAAATAAAATTTGTGCTGAGTTGTGCTAGTCTAGCACAATCTATATCAATTAAAGAATTTTTTTTTTAATTTAATTTTCCTAAAAAATCGATCAACACTTAATCACGAAAACTTTCTCTGTCAATTTTGGTCCCGGATTTTCATAAAAATAAAAATTTCGAAAAAATAAAATTTGTGCTGAGTTGAGCTACTCTAGAACAATAAAAATCAATCAAAGAAATTTTTTTTAAATCTAATTTTAATAAAAAATCGATCAACATTAAATCACGAAAACTTTCTCTGTCAATTTTGGTCCCGGATTTTCATAAAAATAAAAATTTCGAAAACATAAAATTTGTGCTGAGTTGTGCTAGTCTAGCACAATCTATATCAATTAGAGAAATTTTTTTCAAATCTAATTTTCCTAAAAAATCAATCAACACTTAATCACAAAAACTTTCTCTGTCAATTTTGGTCCATTATTTTCATAAAAATTAAAATTTCGAAAAAATAAAAGTTGTGCTGTGTTGTGCTAATCCAGCACAATGTGTATCAATCGAAGAATTATTTTTTAAAATCTAATTTTCCTAAAAAATCAATCAACACTTAATCACGAAAACTTTCTCTGTCAATTTTGGTCCCGGATTTTCATAAAAATTAAAATTTCGAAAAAATAAAATTTGTGCTGAGTTGTGCTAGTCTAGCACAATCTATATCAATTAAAGAATTTTTTTTTTAATTTAATTTTCCTAAAAAATCAATCAACACTTAATCACGAAAACTTTCTCTGTCAATTTTGGTCCCGGATTTTCATAAAAATTAAAATTTCGAAAAAATAAAATTTGTGCTGAGTTGTGCTAGTCTAGCACAATAAAAATCAATCAAAGAAATTTTTTTCAAATCTAATTTTCCTAAAAAATCGATCAACATTAAATCACGAAAACTTTCTCTGTCAATTTTGGTCCCGGATTTTCATAAAAATTAAAATTTCGAAAAAATAAAATTTGTGCTGAGTTGTGCTAGTCTAGCACAATCTATATCAATTAAAGAAATTTTTTTCAAATCTAATTTTCCTAAAAAATCAATCAACACTTAATCACAAAAACTTTCTCTGTCAATTTTGGTCCATTATTTTCATAAAAATTAAAATTTCGAAAAAATAAAAGTTGTGCTGTGTTGTGCTAATCCAGCACAATGTGTATCAATCGAAGAATTTTTTTTTGAAATCTAATTTTCCTAAAAAATCAATCAACACTTAATCACGAAAACTTTCTCTGTCAATTTTGGTCCCGGATTTTCATAAAAATTAAAAATTCGAAAAAATAAAATTTGTGCTGAGTTGTGCTAGTCTAGCACAATCTATATCAATTAAAGAATTTTTTTTTAATTTAATTTTCCTAAAAAATCGATCAACACTTAATCACGAAAACTTTCTCTGTCAATTTTGGTCCCGGATTTTCATAAAAATAAAAATTTCGAAAAAATAAAATTTGTGCTGAGTTGAGCTACTCTAGAACAATAAAAATCAATCAAAGAAATTTTTTTTAAATCTAATTTTCCTAAAAAATCGATCAACATTAAATCACGAAAACTTTCTCTGTCAATTTTGGTCCCGGATTTTCATAAAAATAAAAATTTCGAAAAAATAAAATTTGTGCTGAGTTGTGCTAGTCTAGCACAATAAAAATCAATCAAAGAAATTTTTTTCAAATCTAATTTTCCTAAAAAATCGATCAACATTAAATCACGAAAACTTTCTCTGTCAATTTTGGTCCCGGATTTTCATAAAAATTAAAATTTCGAAAAAATAAAATTTGTGCTGAGTTGTGCTAGTCTAGCACAATCTATATCAATTAAAGAATTTTTTTTTTAATTTAATTTTCCTAAAAAATCGATCAACACTTAATCACGAAAACTTTCTCTGTCAATTTTGGTCCCGGATTTTCATAAAAATAAAAATTTCGAAAAAATAAAATTTGTGCTGAGTTGAGCTACTCTAGAACAATAAAAATCAATCAAAGAAATTTTTTTTAAATCTAATTTTAATAAAAAATCGATCAACATTAAATCACGAAAACTTTCTCTGTCAATTTTGGTCCCGGATTTTCATAAAAATAAAAATTTCGAAAACATAAAATTTGTGCTGAGTTGTGCTAGTCTAGCACAATCTATATCAATTAGAGAAATTTTTTTCAAATCTAATTTTCCTAAAAAATCAATCAACACTTAATCACAAAAACTTTCTCTGTCAATTTTGGTCCATTATTTTCATAAAAATTAAAATTTCGAAAAAATAAAAGTTGTGCTGTGTTGTGCTAATCCAGCACAATGTGTATCAATCGAAGAATTATTTTTTGAAATCTAATTTTCCTAAAAAATCAATCAACACTTAATCACGAAAACTTTCTCTGTCAATTTTGGTCCCGGATTTTCATAAAAATTAAAATTTCGAAAAAATAAAATTTGTGCTGAGTTGTGCTAGTCTAGCACAATCTATATCAATTAAAGAATTTTTTTTTTAATTTAATTTTCCTAAAAAATCAATCAACACTTAATCACGAAAACTTTCTCTGTCAATTTTGGTCCCGGATTTTCATAAAAATAAAAATTTCGAAAAAATAAAATTTGTGCTGAGTTGAGCTACTCTAGAACAATAAAAATAAATCAAAGAAATTTTTTTTAAATCTAATTTTAATAAAAAATCGATCAACATTAAATCACGAAAACTTTCTCTGTCAATTTTGGTCCCGGATTTTCATAAAAATAAAAATTTCGAAAAAATAAAATTTGTGCTGAGTTGTGCTAGTCTAGCACAATCTATATCAATTAAAGAAATTTTTTTCAAATCTAATTTTCCTAAAAAATCAATCAACACTTAATCACAAAAACTTTCTCTGTCAATTTTGATCCCGGATTTTCATAAAAATTAAAATTTCGAAAAAATAAAATTTGTGCTGAGTTGTGCTAGTCTAGCACAATCTATATCAATTAAAGAATTTTTTTTTAATTTAATTTTCCTAAAAAATCGATCAACACTTAATCACGAAAACTTTCTCTGTCAATTTTGGTCCCGGATTTTCATAAAAATAAAAATTTCGAAAAAATAAAATTTGTGCTGAGTTGAGCTACTCTAGAACAATAAAAATCAATCAAAGAAATTTTTTTTAAATCTAATTTTAATAAAAAATCGATCAACATTAAATCACGAAAACTTTCTCTGTCAATTTTGGTCCCGGATTTTCATAAAAATAAAAATTTCGAAAAAATAAAATTTGTGCTGAGTTGTGCTAGTCTAGCACAATCTATATCAATTAAAGAAATTTTTTTCAAATCTAATTTTCCTAAAAAATCAATCAACACTTAATCACGAAAACTTTGTCTGTCAATTTTGGTCCCGGATTTTCATAAAAATTAAAATTTCGAAAAAATAAAAGTTGTGCTGAGTTGTGCTAGTGCAACACAATGTGTGTCAATCGAAGAATTTTTTTTTAAATTTAATTTTCTTAAAAAATCTATCAACACTTAATCACGAAAACTTTCTCTGTCAATTTTGGTCCCGGATTTTCATAAAAATTAAAATTTCAAAAAAATAAAAGTTGTGCTGAGTTGTGCTAGTCCAGCACAATAAAAATCAATTGCATAGGCAATTCTACCAAAAGTGCCCAAAATGTACAGAAAATTTTTTTTTTTCTAAATTTTTACCTAGGGGTTATTGGGGTCGCTGATTACGAATCTGAGGTCAAAATTGTAAAATTCCAAATGGCGGATCCAATATGGCGGACATGAAAAATTAAAAATTGACCAAATCGGCTAAAATTCGCCACTCGGGGGTTTTTGGGGTCGCTGATTACGAATCTGATGTCTGTTTTTATAAATTCGAAATGGCGGATCGAATATGGCGGACATAAAAAATTAAAAATCGACTAGATCGGCTAAACTTTGTTACTCGGGAGTTTTTGGGGTCGCTGATTACGACTCTTATTTTTGTTTTCAAAAATTCAAAATGGCTGATCCATATGGTGGACCTAAAAAGTAAAAATCCACCAAATAGGCTAAAATTTCTTACTCGGTAGTTCTTGAGGTCGCTGATCGCAAATCTGATGTCTGTTTTTGAAAATTGAAAATGTCAGATCCAATATGGCGATTGAATTTTTTGAAAATTGATTGTTTTCTAGAGATTTTCTTGAAAACTGGTGTATTCTCATTAAACTCGATACATTGAAGTTTTCCAGGTCGCTTATGTCAAATCCAAATTCAAATTTGAAAATTGCAGAATGGTGGTCCCAATATGGCGAACAGGAATTTGAAAAATCATTTAGATTTTTGTGAAATTTGGCATATGACGGAATTTTCGGTTAAAAATTATTACTCGATCTTACTCGTTCTTACGATTGCAGTTCCGCTTATGGTTGCAATTACGAATCTATTCTGCTTTGCCCTTCATTCAAAATAGGTATAAATGCATTCCGCCATTACGGATCAACTGCGTCGAATTTGTTAATTTTCAACTTAGATTCTTATTTAGCGACCTCGAAAACCAAGATATACATATTTTCATATCTGCCTGCTGGTATGACCATTTCGAATTTACGAAAACAGACGTCAGATTCGTAATCATCGACCCTAAAAATTCCTGAGTAGCGAGTTTCAATGAATTTGATCGATTATTAATTTTTACGTCTGCCATATTATCCGTCATTTTGAATTTTGAAAAACAGACCCCAGATTCGTAATCAGCGACCTCAAAAACCCCCAAGTAACGAATTTTAACCAATCAGGTCGATTTTCAATTTTTTATGTCCGCCATATTGGATCCGCCATTTCGAATTTATAAAAACAGACATCAGATTCGTAATCAGCGACCCCGAGAATCCCCGGGTAACGAATTTGAACCGATTTGGTTGATTTTTAATTTTTACGTCCGCCATATTGGATCCGCTATATTGAATTTTTGAAAACAAACATCAGATTCGTAATCAGCGACCCCAAAACCCCCGAGTAACAAATTTTAGCTGATTTGATCGATTTTTGATTTTTTATGTCCGCCATATTGGATCCGCCATTTTGAATTTTTCAATTTTGACCTCAGATTCGTAATCAGCGACCCCAATTACCCCTAGGTACAAAGGCCGTAGCAGTATAAGCATGTAAAAAGTGCCCCCTCTTGGATTGGGTCTATATTTAGGGAATAATTTTGACCTATTATGAGACTTATTTTCACCAAGTTTCAACTCGAAAAAAAATTTTGCTTTTGAGTTATACAATTTTTCTGAAAAATTAAAAAAAATTCAAAAATTTTTTTTCCCTCCAAAATGGCTGAACCGATGTTCATGAAACAATTTTTTTTGTACAATACAATATAAATAGTTGATAAAAAAAAATTGTCGACCAAATTCAAACAAAAAAAGTCAGTAAAAAGTCAGTAAAAAAATTTTTTTAAAAAAACATTTTTTTTTATTGAAATTTTTTTTGCACCACCGCCATTTTTTTCTATAAAATAATAGTCATTTCAAAAGTAACATATATTTTTTGCAAAATGATTGAAAGGGTACTTCATACTTTAAAAAATAAAAAACCAATTTTTGGCCCCTAAATAGTACATATAAACGAGGGGCCAACATTTTTTAAAATTAAATTAAAAATTAATTAATAATTAAATTAAATTTCTAAAGAGTTAATAATATATGCCTCTTTATTTATAGAAATAATATATTCAATTGAAACATAATTTATGGTTGATTTTAAATTATTTCTAATCAAAATTTAAGTTTAGATCAAACATAACATTTTTAAACATATTTTTTTTAAACCAAAACAAAAAATATATTTAAATTAAACACAATTATTCAAACAAATATTATTTCTGAATCAAAGCAGTAGATATTTTCTATATATATGTATTTTGGATCTCACGATCTTTAAGTATTAATTAATTTTTAATTTAATTTTAAAAAATGTTGGCCCCTCGTTTATATGTACTATATAGGGGTCAAAAATTGGTTTTTTATTTTTTAAAGTATGAAGTACCCTTTCAATCATTTTGCAAAAAATATATGTTACTTTTGAAATGACTATTATTTTATAGAAAAAAAATGGTGGTGATGCAAAAAAAATTTCAATAAAAAAAAATGTTTTTTTAAAAAAATTTAAAAAAAAAATTTTGTTTACTGACTTTTTACTGACTTTTTTTGTTTGAATTTGGTCGACAATTTTTTTTATCAACTATTTATATTGTATTGTACAAAAAAATTTTTTTCATGAAAATCGGTTCAGCCATTTTGGAGGGAAAAAAAATTTTTGAATTTTTTTGAATTTTTCAAAAAAATTGTATAACTTAAAAACAAAATTTTTTATCGAGTTGAAACTTGGTGAAAATAAGTCTCATAATAGGTCAAAATTATTCCCTAAATACAGACCCAATCCAAGAGGGGGCACTTTTTACATGCTTATACTGCTACGGCCTTTAGAAAAAAAAATTTTTCTGAACATTTTGGGCACTTTTGGTAGAATTGCCTCTGCCAACAAAGGGGTTAAGTATTGATTGATTTTTTAAGGAAAATTGAATTAAAAAAAAAATTCTTCGATTGATACACGGAAAAGTTTTTGGGCGAGCAGACGTCTCTCACTCGCCTCCCACAGAAAAGGTTTTCTGCTTTCTCTCTAAAGAGAGCTCTGAGGCCTCACAGTAGGAAAGCAGCAGTCTTTGTGGGTGAAATGAGCTACCAAAATGGGGCTGTCACTTTACCATAGGTACTGGTCACGCAGCGCCACCACAACAGGTACAGCGACTCACCCAAGAACTTTTCCGTGTACACATTGTGCTGGACTAGCACAACTCAGCACAACTTTTATTCTTTTGAAATTTTAATTTTTATGAAAATCCGGGACCAAAATTGACAGAGAAAGTTTTCGTGATTAAGTGTTGATAGATTTTTTAAGAAAATTAAATTTAAAAAAAAATTCTTCGATTGACACACATTGTGTTGCACTAGCACAACTCAGCACAACTTTTATTTTTTCGAAATTTTAATTTTTATGAAAATCCGGGACCAAAATTGACAGACAAAGTTTTCGTGATTAAGTGTTGATTGATTTTTTAGGAAAATTAGATTTGAAAAAAATTTCTTTAATTGATATAGATTGTGCTAGACTAGCACAACTCAGCACAAATTTTATTTTTTCGAAATTTTTATTTTTATGAAAATCCGGGACCAAAATTGACAGAGAAAGTTTTCGTGATTTAATGTTGATCGATTTTTTAGGAAAATTAGATTTAAAAAAAATTTCTTTGATTGATTTTTATTGTTCTAGAGTAGCTCAACTCAGCACAAATTTTATTTTTTCGAAATTTTTATTTTTATGAAAATCCGGGACCAAAATTGACAGAGAAAGTTTTCGTGATTAAGTGTTGATCGATTTTTTAGGAAAATTAAATTAAAAAAAAATTCTTTAATTGATATAGATTGTGCTAGACTAGCACAACTCAGCACAAATTTTATTTTTTCGAAATTTTAATTTTTATGAAAATCCGGGACCAAAATTGACAGAGAAAGTTTTCGTGATTAAGTGTTGATTGATTTTTTAGGAAAATTAGATTTCAAAAAAAAATTCTTCGATTGATACACATTGTGCTGGATTAGCACAACACAGCACAACTTTTATTTTTTCGAAATTTTAATTTTTATGAAAATAATGGACCAAAATTGACAGAGAAAGTTTTTGTGATTAAGTGTTGATTGATTTTTTAGGAAAATTAGATTTGAAAAAAATTTCTTTAATTGATATAGATTGTGCTAGACTAGCACAACTCAGCACAAATTTTATTTTTTCGAAATTTTAATTTTTATGAAAATCCGGGACCAAAATTGACAGAGAAAGTTTTCGTGATTTAATGTTGATCGATTTTTTAGGAAAATTAGATTTGAAAAAAATTTCTTTGATTGATTTTTATTGTGCTAGACTAGCACAACTCAGCACAAATTTTATTTTTTCGAAATTTTAATTTTTATGAAAATCCGGGACCAAAATTGACAGAGAAAGTTTTCGTGATTAAGTGTTGATTGATTTTTTAGGAAAATTAAATTAAAAAAAAAATTCTTTAATTGATATAGATTGTGCTAGACTAGCACAACTCAGCACAAATTTTATTTTTTCGAAATTTTAATTTTTATGAAAATCCGGGACCAAAATTGACAGAGAAAGTTTTCGTGATTAAGTGTTGATTGATTTTTTAGGAAAATTAGATTTCAAAAAATAATTCTTCGATTGATACACATTGTGCTGGATTAGCACAACACAGCACAACTTTTATTTTTTCGAAATTTTAATTTTTATGAAAATAATGGACCAAAATTGACAGAGAAAGTTTTTGTGATTAAGTGTTGATTGATTTTTTAGGAAAATTAGATTTGAAAAAAATTTCTCTAATTGATATAGATTGTGCTAGACTAGCACAACTCAGCACAAATTTTATGTTTTCGAAATTTTTATTTTTATGAAAATCCGGGACCAAAATTGACAGAGAAAGTTTTCGTGATTTAATGTTGATCGATTTTTTATTAAAATTAGATTTAAAAAAAATTTCTTTGATTGATTTTTATTGTTCTAGAGTAGCTCAACTCAGCACAAATTTTATTTTTTCGAAATTTTTATTTTTATGAAAATCCGGGACCAAAATTGACAGAGAAAGTTTTCGTGATTAAGTGTTGATCGATTTTTTAGGAAAATTAAATTAAAAAAAAAATTCTTTAATTGATATAGATTGTGCTAGACTAGCACAACTCAGCACAAATTTTATTTTTTCGAAATTTTAATTTTTATGAAAATCCGGGACCAAAATTGACAGAGAAAGTTTTCGTGATTTAATGTTGATCGATTTTTTAGGAAAATTAGATTTGAAAAAAATTTCTTTGATTGATTTTTATTGTGCTAGACTAGCACAACTCAGCACAAATTTTATTTTTTCGAAATTTTTATTTTTATGAAAATCCGGGACCAAAATTGACAGAGAAAGTTTTCGTGATTTAATGTTGATCGATTTTTTAGGAAAATTAGATTTAAAAAAAATTTCTTTGATTGATTTTTATTGTTCTAGAGTAGCTCAACTCAGCACAAATTTTATTTTTTCGAAATTTTTATTTTTATGAAAATCCGGGACCAAAATTGACAGAGAAAGTTTTCGTGATTAAGTGTTGATCGATTTTTTAGGAAAATTAAATTAAAAAAAAATTCTTTAATTGATATAGATTGTGCTAGACTAGCACAACTCAGCACAAATTTTATTTTTTCGAATTTTTAATTTTTATGAAAATCCGGGACCAAAATTGACAGAGAAAGTTTTCGTGATTAAGTGTTGATTGATTTTTTAGGAAAATTAGATTTCAAAAAAAAATTCTTCGATTGATACACATTGTGCTGGATTAGCACAACACAGCACAACTTTTATTTTTTCGAAATTTTAATTTTTATGAAAATAATGGACCAAAATTGACAGAGAAAGTTTTTGTGATTAAGTGTTGATTGATTTTTTAGGAAAATTAGATTTGAAAAAAATTTCTTTAATTGATATAGATTGTGCTAGACTAGCACAACTCAGCACAAATTTTATTTTTTCGAAATTTTAATTTTTATGAAAATCCGGGACCAAAATTGACAGAGAAAGTTTTCGTGATTTAATGTTGATCGATTTTTTAGGAAAATTAGATTTGAAAAAAATTTCTTTGATTGATTTTTATTGTGCTAGACTAGCACAACTCAGCACAAATTTTATTTTTTCGAAATTTTTATTTTTATGAAAATCCGGGACCAAAATTGACAGAGAAAGTTTTCGTGATTTAATGTTGATCGATTTTTTAGGAAAATTAGATTTAAAAAAAATTTCTTTGATTGATTTTTATTGTTCTAGAGTAGCTCAACTCAGCACAAATTTTATTTTTTCGAAATTTTTATTTTTATGAAAATCCGGGACCAAAATTGACAGAGAAAGTTTTCGTGATTAAGTGTTGATCGATTTTTTAGGAAAATTAAATTAAAAAAAAATTCTTTAATTGATATAGATTGTGCTAGACTAGCACAACTCAGCACAAATTTTATTTTTTCGAATTTTTAATTTTTATGAAAATCCGGGACCAAAATTGACAGAGAAAGTTTTCGTGATTAAGTGTTGATTGATTTTTTAGGAAAATTAGATTTCAAAAAAAAATTCTTCGATTGATACACATTGTGCTAGACTAGCACAACTCAGCACAAATTTTATTTTTTCGAAATTTTAATTTTTATGAAAATCCGGGACCAAAATTGACAGAGAAAGTTTTCGTGATTTAATGTTGATCGATTTTTTAGGAAAATTAGATTTGAAAAAAATTTCTTTGATTGATTTTTATTGTGCTAGACTAGCACAACTCAGCACAAATTTTATTTTTTCGAAATTTTAATTTTTATGAAAATCCGGGACCAAAATTGACAGAGAAAGTTTTCGTGATTTAATGTTGATCGATTTTTTATTAAAATTAGATTTAAAAAAAATTTCTTTGATTGATTTTTATTGTTCTAGAGTAGCTCAACTCAGCACAAATTTTATTTTTTCGAAATTTTAATTTTTATGAAAATCCGGGACCAAAATTGACAGAGAAAGTTTTCGTGATTTAATGTTGATCGATTTTTTAGGAAAATTAGATTTAAAAAAAATTTCTTTGATTGATTTTTATTGTTCTAGAGTAGCACAACTCAACACAAATTTTATTTTTTCGAAATTTTTATTTTTATGAAAATCCGGGACCAAAATTGACAGAGAAAGTTTTCGTGATTAAGTGTTGATCGATTTTTTAGGAAAATTAAATTAAAAAAAAAATTCTTTAATTGATATAGATTGTGCTAGACTAGCACAACTCAGCACAAATTTTATTTTTTCGAAATTTTAATTTTTATGAAAATCCGGGACCAAAATTGACAGAGAAAGTTTTCGTGATTTAATGTTGATCGATTTTTTAGGAAAATTAGATTTGAAAAAAATTTCTTTGATTGATTTTTATTGTGCTAGACTAGCACAACTCAGCACAAATTTTATTTTTTCGAAATTTTTATTTTTATGAAAATCCGGGACCAAAATTGACAGAGAAAGTTTTCGTGATTAAGTGTTGATCGATTTTTTAGGAAAATTAAATTAAAAAAAAATTCTTTAATTGATATAGATTGTGCTAGACTAGCACAACTCAGCACAAATTTTATTTTTTCGAAATTTTAATTTTTATGAAAATCCGGGACCAAAATTGACAGAGAAAGTTTTCGTGATTAAGTGTTGATTGATTTTTTAGGAAAATTAGATTTCAAAAAAAAATTCTTCGATTGATACACATTGTGCTGGATTAGCACAACACAGCACAACTTTTATTTTTTCGACATTTTAATTTTTATGAAAATAATGGACCAAAATTGACAGAGAAAGTTTTTGTGATTAAGTGTTGATTGATTTTTTAGGAAAATTAGATTTGAAAAAAATTTCTTTAATTGATATAGATTGTGCTAGACTAGCACAACTCAGCACAAATTTTATTTTTTCGAAATTTTAATTTTTATGAAAATCCGGGACCAAAATTGACAGAGAAAGTTTTCGTGATTTAATGTTGATCGATTTTTTAGGAAAATTAGATTTGAAAAAAATTTCTTTGATTGATTTTTATTGTGCTAGACTAGCACAACTCAGCACAAATTTTATTTTTTCGAAATTTTAATTTTTATGAAAATCCGGGACCAAAATTGACAGAGAAAGTTTTCGTGATTAAGTGTTGATTGATTTTTTAGGAAAATTAAATTAAAAAAAAAATTCTTTAATTGATATAGATTGTGCTAGACTAGCACAACTCAGCACAAATTTTATTTTTTCGAAATTTTAATTTTTATGAAAATCCGGGACCAAAATTGACAGAGAAAGTTTTCGTGATTAAGTGTTGATTGATTTTTTAGGAAAATTAGATTTCAAAAAATAATTCTTCGATTGATACACATTGTGCTGGATTAGCACAACACAGCACAACTTTTATTTTTTCGAAATTTTAATTTTTATGAAAATCCGGGACCAAAATTGACAGAGAAAGTTTTCGTGATTAAGTGTTGATTGATTTTTTAGGAAAATTAGATTTCAAAAAATAATTCTTCGATTGATACACATTGTGCTGGATTAGCACAACACAGCACAACTTTTATTTTTTCGAAATTTTAATTTTTATGAAAATAATGGACCAAAATTGACAGAGAAAGTTTTTGTGATTAAGTGTTGATTGATTTTTTAGGAAAATTAGATTTGAAAAAAATTTCTCTAATTGATATAGATTGTGCTAGACTAGCACAACTCAGCACAAATTTTATTTTTTCGAAATTTTTATTTTTATGAAAATCCGGGACCAAAATTGACAGAGAAAGTTTTCGTGATTTAATGTTGATCGATTTTTTATTAAAATTAGATTTAAAAAAAATTTCTTTGATTGATTTTTATTGTTCTAGAGTAGCTCAACTCAGCACAAATTTTATTTTTTCGAAATTTTTATTTTTATGAAAATCCGGGACCAAAATTGACAGAGAAAGTTTTCGTGATTAAGTGTTGATCGATTTTTTAGGAAAATTAAATTAAAAAAAAATTCTTTAATTGATATAGATTGTGCTAGACTAGCACAACTCAGCACAAATTTTATTTTTTCGAAATTTTAATTTTTATGAAAATCCGGGACCAAAATTGACAGAGAAAGTTTTCGTGATTTAATGTTGATCGATTTTTTAGGAAAATTAGATTTGAAAAAAATTTCTTTGATTGATTTTTATTGTGCTAGACTAGCACAACTCAGCACAAATTTTATTTTTTCGAAATTTTAATTTTTATGAAAATCCGGGACCAAAATTGACAGAGAAAGTTTTCGTGATTAAGTGTTGATTGATTTTTTAGGAAAATTAAATTTAAAAAAAATTCTTTAATTGATATAGATTGTGCTAGACTTGCACAACTCAGCACAACTTTTATTTTTTCGAAATTTTAATTTTTATGAAAATCCGGGATCAAAGTAGCCCGAGAAAATTTTCGTTATTGAGTATTCAATAATTTTTGTTAAATATTAAATTAAAAAAAAGTTCCCTGCTGGTACAACTTTTAAAATTTTCCTAGTTTTTAAAATTTAAATCCTTTAAATAGCAGGTTGCACAAAATTTTGCTCATATTTTGGGCCTTACGTGAACGTTTTTTTGGGTTTAAGTCGAAGGAATTTAATTTTAGAAAAAAGTTTATTGAGGCTTTTTTACTTTACTCGTCTAGCACAATTTAGCACAATTTTTATTTTTGAAAAATTTTAAGTTTCATTTTTTGAAGTCGATTTTTAATTTTCGGATTTTTTCCTTAAATTTTAATTTTTTTAAAAAATTTTTTGCAGCACAATGCTGAGGATTGTTAGAGGAACCCAGCACAAGTGAAGTTTTTTAAAAATTTAATGATTACAGTTTTGGGCCTTATAATTGTTTTTGTCGATTTTTGGAAGAAATATAAATTTTTTCAAAAAACTTTTTGCGGCACAATTGAGCACAAACCTAGCACAATTCAGCACAAGTTTCGTTTTTTTGAAATTTTTAGTTTGCGGTGCCAACTTCCCGGACATCAATTTGAGTCGTCTTTAATTTTTCGATAACTATTTTTTTTAAATTAATTATCGCGTTCAAAGCCTGCAATTTTTAATTTTTTTCTGATCTTTTTAATTTTGATTTTAAATAAAATTCGCTTTTTTCGATAAAAATCAAAAGTATGTTCGTAATTTTAATGACACAAGTTCTTTAAAAATTTTTTCCATCCGTAAATTTTTATTTTTTATTTCCTAATAAAATCCGTTGATTCTCTCATTTTTCATTGACATGTAATATTTTTCCGTCAATTATATTTTAACAATTTATCAACGTCTATATAATTTTATGAAAGAAAAAATCCGATTCTATGGAAAGATTATATTTTTCTATTATTATTTTTTTCCGGCCAAGAAATAACAATGAGAAAAGATTACAACTTTTATGGAAAGAAAAAAAAGATGTCAAGGTTTTTAAAAAAAAAAAAAACCATTAACAAGATTGAGTTATTGAGATTATCTGTATATCAGAAAAGAAAACTCTTTGCGGTAATTTAATTACCATCCCGGATATATATAAGAGTAAAACAGCTTTGAAATTATATTATTAAATTGAATTAAATTTTTTGTCCCTTTGAAAGTATTTTATCTTTTGTTGGGGGATGAAATATAATATGGGAATTAATGTAATAATAATAATAATAATTTTGTAAAGTGAATTTAAAAAGTAATTAAATTTAATAATATTCAAAGTCAAACAAAAGATAAATTTTTCAAGAGCATATGACAAAACTCACTTTTTTATAATAAACTAGAAAAGTTTCTTTTTAGGAGAGACTAAAGCAATTAGGTATTCATTCAATTTCGTATTCTAATACGATTTAATTAGGCATTCTCTTTCTATTCTGTGAGTTTAATCTTGGACTTTCTTTTTTTGATTTTCTCATTTCTTGCTTCACTATCATGTGAAGAGAGAGAACATTGATAAAAGTTGCACATTTTCTGTTGGCATATTTCCAAAAAGAAAAAAAAAAGAAAAAAAAATTCTACTACCACTACGGTTTTTTGTAGCTTTAAATGAATCACTGTACAGATTTGTAGCACTGTTAGTTCCCTGGAATTTCAATACATCTCTTGATTGCCATGTCAATACTGGTAAATGCAGTATGGGTTTGGCCACTGTCTTATCGGGAAGCCTAGAGTTGAATTGGTTTATCTCGTTTCTAGATTTTGCGCTATTGTTTCTTTATGCAATAAATTAACTTTATTTACTCAGTGAAAAATGAATGGAACAAGAGTTGAGAACAAATAATAGAAAAATTTTATTTATCGAAATAAAAAAAAAAAATGGGAAAAAAATAAAAGTAAAATGGTAAATAGATTTAGAAAATAAAATTGTAAATAGATTTAAAAAAATAAAATCATTTAGTTGCTTGCAATAAAGTCGCGCTGAATAATTTCTGTACTATTTTCACTGCACACGAAAACAGTTAACTTTGTTTTATTCACTCCAAAATAAATAGAATAATTAATATTTATTTATTTATTATTTGTTATTCATTTATTATTTATTTATTATTTGCTGTATTAACTTTATTATTAACAGACCGAACGCACGCGTATTTACTTTACGTTTTATATTTATTTAAGTAATAAATTATATAATATGAATTCGATAACATTAGTTAATTAAATTTATATTTATTTTATTAACATTCTTTATAATTTTATTTACTGATTTCTTATTTTATTAAAAATCAAAGTGGCCACATGTCAGTAAAGTCAGGAAAATGTCAGGATATTAAAATTTTTATCAGTAAAGTCAAGGAAATGAAGAAAATTGAGACTTTTTTCGATTTTTTTTTTTTCAAAAATTGCGACTTTTTCGACTTTTCTTCTAAATATTGCAAATAAAATACCACATTTTTTAGTATTATAAAATGCAACTTATTTCAATTTTTGTAGTGCGAAAAATAACTATAAACAAATTTTTCGAAAATTATTATGGAATCATTTTTTAAGATAATTAAATTTTTCAAATATATCGATAATAAAAATTTTCTTGAATAATTGAAATTTTGTAAAATTTAATTGAAAGGAATTAATTTTTTTCAAGTATTGTTACAATTTTCAAAAATCACCTTTTGAAGAATTTTAATTAGAAATTTTCAAAATAATTGAATTATTAGAACTTTTAATGAAAAATCTTTAAATGTAAATTTAATAGTGAAAATTAATGATAATTAGCTTCAAATTTTTTTGAAATTCAATATTTTCAGTATTTTTAAATTACATATTTCCGAAAATTCAAATACAGACAAAAAATAATATTTTAGAATTATGCTTAACATTTTGCAGAAAAAACCACAAACAAAATTTTTAATTAAAATTCATTAAAAAATTAATTAGATTGTTTAAATAATACAAAAATTGTTTTAAGAAATTCAAATATTTTATCGAAAAGTGACATTATAATATTTTTAAAAAGAATCATTTTATTATAATTTTTGAATATTCAATTACCTTTAAATATTTGAATTTTAGAAGAACTTTCTAAAAATTATTTTAAATAATTGATTTAGAGATGATCCGAAAATTAAATGAATTCAAAATTATATTATTTACTTTTGACTTATTTTTTCTCCTAGCAATTATAATGTTTCTTTTTTATTGTCCATTTTTATCCAATTTTTAAATTTTTAAATAGTATCTATATTAATATGACTGAATAATATTTTATTTTCATTTTTGTTTGTCTTTAATTTTTTATTTGTCTATATGTATTAAAAAAGTTGTAATGAAAAATTAACAGGAACGTAAAATGTTTGAATATATTATTATAAGTGAAAAAAAATTATTATTTATTTCTCTTTTTAGAAAGATAAATATAATTTTATTTAAAATATAAAAATGATTTCATTACTTGGTCGTTTTAATAATAAAAATGGTTTATTCATATTGCTTCAGAAGAATCGTTCAACTCATTTTTATTTTAACAATTTTTGTTATTTAAATAAAATCAATATTGCAGATTTATATTTTTTATGAGTCAAAGATAAAAAAATTTTAATTATTAATTTCATTTCTTTTTTTATTTATTTTTTCTTAAAAATTTTAATTATTTATTTATTTCTTTTCTTTCTTTTCTTATTGTTTCTTTTTGTTAAATTTAAAAAAAATAATAATAAAAATAATAAATAGGTATTTTTTATCAAATTAAATTATTTACTTCTTTTTTCTCCTTTTTTTGTTAAATTTAAATTATTTATTTCTTTTCTTTGTTTTTTTAATTGTTTTTTAAATTTAAATTATTTCCTCCTTTTCTTTCTTTCTTTCTTCTTCCCTTCTTAAAGAAATTTGAATTATTTTTTCTTAATTCCTTTTTTTATTTACTTTTTTTAAAAATCTTGGTTTAAACTAAATTGCTTTTATGGATTAAATTTTAAAAATTCATGTGATTTAAAGTGTTCCAAAAATTTGAAACGTTCAAATGAATGAAATATTTTTTCAACATAAATAGTAAATACTTTCGAAAATCACTGACTAATAAAATGAAAAAAATATAAATTAAGAAGTTAGAAAGAATTAAAAATTAAAACTAAAAACATTTTAAAACCTTATAAATTAGTTTCTCTAAAAAAATATTTTCCACTTTTTCTATTTCTATAATTAAATTAAAGTTCTAAATTTTATAAAATTCAATTTCTAATTAGTGTTTTTTTAATGAGTTAGTTTTATAATTTTTCTTTTTCTAATTATTTTGTTTTTCCCACAACTTTTTAAATAATTAAATATAATTTTACATAAAATAAAGAAATTATTTTTAATATTTAAGAATATTTATTTTTATTAACTCTAAATGCTTATTTAATTTCCGATTAAATATCAACTCAATATTTACTTTATTTTCGATATTTTGAGAAAATCAAAATTGGATATTTCTATACTATTTATACGTATAAGGTGAATATAATTTTAATTAAAGAAAATTATTTATTGCCTCCCTTTTTCCATTTTATCTATTTTTTCCAAAAATTGTACTAAACTAAATTGCCTTTACGGATTGAATTTAAAAAATTCATGCAATTTAAGCGGCTTGAAAAATTTCGATATACTTTCAAATGAATTACTTTTTCATTATAAATGTTCGTCGAAAATTATTATTGACTGCGTAATAAAATCGAAAACGAAAATATAAATTAAGAAATTAAAAAGAAATTAAAAGCAATTAAAAAGTAAATTCATAAATTAGTCTTTCTAAAAAATATTTTGCAATTTTTATTTATTTATTTTTAATTATAAAAAAAGGACGAAAAAAGCCCCACTTTTCTTTAAGTGTCTTTTATTATAGAAAGAATAGTAATAACGTTCGTTTGTTATGATCCAAATTAAAACTTGATTTTGCAAACTAAGCGTTGATTTCGAGGAATTAGATTAATTAATTAATTTATCAGTATTATTCTTGTTTGCTGTCAGTTGCGAAAAATAAATTGCTGAGTCACTCGCACTTAACAATCAGTGTACTTACATTGATGCACAATCATTGCGCGAGTGTTTAATGAAATTAAACCTATTCCTTGGGTTCATTACAAACAATTGGAGAAACTTTTCTGTACAATATGTATACAAATACATTTATACAATTACAGTGAAAGTTTTCATATTTTGTTTCCAAAGATTTTTTTTACGTCATTACTTTTTTACACTGTTACTTTTTATTAATAGTTTTACAACTTAGATGTACCACTCACTATCTGCGTAATGCCCACATATTTTCTACTTGCATTCCTCCTTTAAATTTATTTTTTATATTTAATTAATATTTATTTATTTATTTATTATTATTATCAACTGTAAATTTAATTATAATAAATTAATAATGTTTTTCTGCGGATATCAAATTGAGAAAAAAAAAAAACATTAAAATTGTTGCGATGCAACAATTTTGATATGTTTTTTCTCCATTTCATATCCGCAGAAAATAAATGAATATTTATTTGAAATAAATACTAAAGAATATTAAATTAATAAACAGAAATTTTAATAAATGGTCAATTTTTATAAAAACAAATTAATTAAGTAAGAGGAAAGAAATTATTTCTTTATTGCATACATTCCAAACAGGAAGTTTTTATAATTTTCCTTTCCCCTTCATTTACAATCTAAATTTAAAAAATTGAAACAATTAAGACTAATAAAAAAATAAAATTTGTATAAAATAAATTTTAAAGAAACTCCACATTCGTGTAAATGATCGTTTAAAAATATCGGGACTTGAAAATAAACATGACACTGTTTGTATGTAGAAATTTATAATTATTGATTGTTTTAAAGTGTTACAACCTAATGGAACAATCTGAATGTTTATAAACTAGAAAAGTTGTATTTATACAATTTAAAAAAAAAATTTTTTTTATTTTTTATTTTATTTTTATTTTATAAAAAAGACAATTGTGCATATTGTATTACTTCCTGGATATGATTCGTTTATTTTGTACATTCAATCACGAATGGGCAGGATTTGACTTTCGTAAACAGAGCTCATCTTCATCAAAAAAATGCGAGACTTTCACAATTGGAAATCACGCGTCTGAAGATCGAAACCGGTTATGTGTAAAGACAGATCAAAGAACTTAAGACATTTTCAAGAATATTTCTCCCCATTATAAATTCAAAATATAAATTGTTACTATATTGTCTTTTACATTTTGTAAATGTTAGATACGTTTTTTTAGAGATAAAAATATTTTATTGGTTTGAAAAAATATATTGAAACATTTGAGAGAAGATTATCTGTTATATACTATATAGTATGCAAGAAGTTAGAAACGGTTTAATGGTTATTTATTCGCTATAGTTGTTAGTTAATTATTTTCAGAGAAAAGAATTTGAATAGAGCGATTCGTTCCTTTTTGGATGCATCCATTAACATTTAAAAGATGTTTTATGATTTTATTTATGTCAACTCATCGTTTCACGTTGGTAGGTGTTTCTGACGAAGGTTTTTTTTTATCAGGGGAATGTCTTTGAAGTTGCAATGCACTTCAGGTTCTTGGTGTTGTAGGCTGTACTATGTGGTCGGCTTGTGCCTCCGTAAGAGAGGTCGATGCTTGTCAGCATCGGGAAAGTGTGTCAACGAAAGGTCAACGTTTAATCGTCTTCTCTAAGGATTCTTGGGGGCAAATATTCAGAAACAAAAAATTTTCATTTTTCTCCTTTAATAATGTTTTCCTCAAGAGAAATTCGTGGTGATATCCTACTTTTAGAATATACATTTCAAATATTGTAAAACATTTCGAATTAAAGTGAAAATTTTATTATAAATAAACTTTATAGTTTATACCCTTTTTTTTATTTGAAATTTATATTTACGATGTAAATTTTTTAACCAAGTTTTTGAAAATCAATGTATTTACTCGAAACATTAATTATTGTAAAAAATTGGTGACGATAAAAAATATCGCAAATTAAGGTAAATTAAAGATTGAAATCCGTTTGTATTGCCAAATTCTAATTCGATTATTTTTTCGATTGCTTCTAAATTCGATTTTCTTATTTATTTATTCAATGTTTGGTTATAAATAATTATAGAATTACGAATATTGTCGAATATCTTGAGATTCAATATGGAGACGCTACTCTCCACCTGCGAACGCCAAGGTCACCGCTAGATGACAGTTGAGTTTTCTTGGAATTTCTCTCGCCACCTGGTGGTGACCTTGGCGTTCTCAAGTGGAGAAATTAAACCACCATTTTCTCCCTCAAAAACAATTTTAAAATTAAAAAAAATGTGAGAAAAATATTGATTAATAAAAATCGAGATAAAAAAAATTTAATAGAATTATAATGACTATTATTTGTTTTTCATTATAATAAATTTAATAATTCTAATACAAGGAATTTTCTTTTCGTTTGTTTCAGGTGAGTTAAAAACAACATACTGTCGATTTTATTTCGTAAGTGAATATATTTTAAAATATATATAATTACCTACATATTCTTCAAATTAAATTTTTATTATAATAATTTTGCCCCACTATCAAAAAAATTAATTATGAAGTTTCTAAGTGTAAAATTAAATTTTATAAGTTTTGTTGCAATCCAAACTTTTGATATTACGTAATTTCATTACGGACATTAGAGTAAAAATTTACGGTAAATTTCTAATTATTTGAATAATGTGAAAATGTGTTTTTTTTCAAAAATTTTGAAGAAGGTTATGTCTTATCGCTCTTCCAGAATCTCTTTATTCTTCCATAAATAAATAACTCCTGTAAAGATAGTGAATTTCACGCGAAGTAGCACAGTGAGATAATGCAATCCTAGAAATTAATTAATGCTGATTTATCAGTGAACATATAGCATACGTAACACTCTGCCAGGAACAATCTTGAAACAAGGAAGCTTTATCATTTTCTTATCTGACAAAAAACTACTAATACAGTCACTAGAGTCAAATTAAATTCTCCGATGCAGGGAAAATAATTATTAAGTAACGTAAGGAATAACTTTAGTAACCTAGGGAATAATTTTAGTAATCTAGGGAATAATTTTGGTAACCTGAGGAATAATTTTGATGACCTAAAGCTAGAAATCAAGGAACCTATACTGAGAAAAAAACTAGAAATACTAGAAATAAAACTATTCTCAAAAATTATAGTCAAATTCTTTAAAACGATTCAATTATTTCAAAAAATATTGGAAATTCAATTATTTTCAATATCTAGTATTTTCATAAAATTTCGCAAAATAATTCAATTTGTTGGTTTTAGTAGAAAAAAAATTATTCAAATCGTATGAAATCGCAAAAAAATAGTAAATAGTTGATTAAGAAGGCTGCTATTGTTTTTGCTATTCAATACAATTGTTGGTTGTAAAAACTTTTCCACAAAAATATCATCTCGAACGGGGGTTTAAAAGCACAATTCGAATCCTAATGTCCCTATCATCAATAATCGATTCTCAAAGCAGGAAAAACGAAAAAGTGCAAAGACTTGTCTCTTTGGTACATGGAGAAGTCGATCGAAGGAGAACGATTCGAAAAAACGTCTCTTAATGGACTCTGTCTCTAATCCGTCCTCAATCCAAGCAACCTTAGAAAGAACGAAAGAAGGCGACGAGACGTTGGCAGCGATTGGCTGTCCCAGAACGTGACCAGTTTCCTTGAGCAGATGATTTTCAGAAGCGACGACGGAAGCCATCAGTAATTGCAGGAGAACTTTACTCTTGCGAAGTTTACTTTGGTGCTGCACTGATATGGAATTCGTACAGCACACGATATATAAAAAAAAAGAGAGAGAGAGAGAGAGAAGTAATAAAAAAAAGAAGAAGAAAACGAAAATTCCAGTCGAAAGTTTCGCGCTCTACGCGACAGGTTTCATTAAAAATGGAAATCTCCTACTGCAACACCCAAACTTAGTTTAGTCTTATACATAGAACAGGAAAACTAGTCTCATTTTAAATGCGCAATAGTCCCTTTGCAACAAACACGTGGCGCGTTTCAAAGAGATTTTATTAAATTTATCCAGAAGGAAAAAAGTTATTTAGTAACATAAGAAACAAACAAATGGATTTTTCTTAACTCGTTTCTTTGTATTTTTTTTCATTTCTATCCTTAAATACTGAGAAAAAAATCCTATCGAATCAATGACATATTTGTCTGCAGCAATAAACGGTTCCATTAGAATTAGAAATTAGAATTTGCAAAAAATTAATCGAAAGAAATCAATTATTTGAATAATAAAATTCGTTGCAGGAATTCAGTCGTAAGAATTCAATTATTAAAAAAAAAATTAACAAAGTTGTTTTTATAAAAATAATAAAATTCTGCACAGAAATTCAGTTATTTTTATAAACTTGAATAAAATACTTTGGAAGAATTAAATTATTTTCAAGAGCAATAAAATTCTTTGCAGAAATTCAGTTCTGTTCAAAAATTAAAAAAAATTTTTGGCAAAATTTCAAGTATCTTTATACGTAATAAAATTCTTCTCCGAAATTGAATTATTTTAAATTATTGCAACAAATTTTATTATATTTTTTTTAAATAATTGAATTTTTTTGAGAAATTTTACTACTTATGAAATTTATTGAATTCTTGCGAAGGATTTTATTAGGATTTTTGTAAATAATTAACTTTTTTTTGAAAAATTTTTATTTTCATGTTTTATAATAATATTTCTTATAAGTTGTTGAATTTCAAAAAGGTTTCAATTTGAATGTTTTGAAAAATTTTAATTCCTACTAAAAAATAATAATTAATATAAAAAAAAAATTTTTTTTTAAAAGTTTGTTGCAAGAATTCAATTATTTTCATAAATAATAAAACTCATCGCAAGTTTACAATTATTTTAAATGAATTATATAATTATTAGACTCATTTAATTTTTCAAACAATTTTATTGAAATTCTTGAAAGTATTCGAGGGATGTTCGACATAATAATTTTGTGGAATATTTAAAATATTTTCTTGTTATAGTAAGAGAATAACGAATTATAGTGGAAAAGAATTTAAAAAAAATTCATAGTTTTTCAAAATTATTTTTAGACATCAAAAATCAGTTTTTTTTTTGTAGTAATTCTAATGATTTGATATTTTTCCAGTACTTTTATTTAACACAGTGTTTTTAATACTAAAATATAGATGGCTTAAAACTAAGAAAAGTAAATAGTAAATGCGATTTGCTATCATAAAATTCATTTGGATAATTTTTTATTATCTCAAATAGTAAACAGTAGCTTTTAGTAGTAAATGAATACGAAGCCTGCGCATTTGAAAAAAATAAAAATTTATAATTAATCCAATTTAAGAGAGATTTAAATAAATCTAAAAAGACATGCGCGCAAGAAATAGCAATGAAAAGAAGAGTAATTATTTTCAGCCTATGAAAATATGTATTTTATAATTAATAACTCATTTGGTATAGTTTGAATTAAAAACTGTTTTAATAATTTTACATTATACATAAATGTGTGTCTCTATTTTCTGCTTTTATGGAAACACACTATATTAAATATTAAATTAATTTTCTTATCACGGCCCTAATATTAGATTACATGCTCTATACGAAGGTTTCCGGCGTGCATATTGCGGATGGTCAGAATATAGTTAGTGATCCCTTCACCCTCCATATGTTGTGTGTTACAATAATATCAAGACGTGCAACATTTCCCAGGGCTATTTCACCTCTTAACGTTGGAAGCGAACTCGAGCTCCTCTCTTGCTTCTAATATTTACGGAGAAAGCTAAATTTTCAATTTTCTAACTTATTATGACATCATTAAGTCAATTATTACAGTAATTCTACTCTGGAAAGAAACGTGCCAAATGTATGGAACGATATTTTCTCAAATGCTCACGCAAGAATTTATATGCAAAAGTTATAAATATCCGTATTACAATATCCGTTTCAAGAGGAAATTTTTCAAGGAAAGAAAAAAGGAAAAGAACATAAAGAATTTTTTATGGGAATTTCTTTTTCGAATCGAAAATTTGAATCAATTCTAAAAATTTACTTTCCCTGACAAATAGAAATTATGAATTTTTTTTTTTGTTTATAAATTCTTAAAGTCTTTACTTTCTAGATGGGTCAAGTATAGAGGTCATATCTCGAGGCGTGCGCGATTGCATTCTTCTGAATGATTCTTAAGGTCGGAAGATGAAAGTGAAGCGAAGCGGAGACTTTTTATGGAAAGTGATCGTTAAAAATTATAACTTGAAGACGTTTCATTTTTACTTTCATTTAGAAAATATAGTGATTTAAGATTGTATTTCACAATATTTCTCTAACTTGGGGTAAAATTAAGATAATTAAGGTAAAAATCTAAAATTATAAATTACGTAATTTTTAATTCAAGTTATAACACTTAATATTGCACTCCTCCGTAATGAATGTACCATTATGAAGTTAAATTTTTTTTTTCCTACTACCGATTTCGTAAATTGCTGACATTTTTTTCATGCGAACAAAAAAATAGAAAGTTTTAGAATTAAAAAAACTTATTAAAGTTTCGTTGAATATGAGGAGTATTAATTTTTAGAAATAATTAATTTTTTTGTTTTGAAAAGCGTTGAAGATGACGAAACCACAAGTCAATTTTTTTAAAGTCCTCTTTGGGTAACATACTTAAAAATAAGTAACTTTTCGGTTATTTTGCGGTTGTTTGTAATATTACCGCAAGTAATTTACTCGTGAATAATAACTCTATTTTGTGAGAAAAAGCATCATGACTTATTCATAATTCTAGTCATGATAAAAAATATATTTGAAATGTCCTTTTTTGTCAAATTCTCTAAACTATAAAAGCAAAAACATTTTTTGGCCGCTCTAGAAAGAAAATGTCTACACACACACACACACTAATCGATTGTATGTTTTGTACTCGATAATTAATTTTAAATAAGTTGCAAAAAGTAAATTATATTCAAAAGTAGAGTAATTTTTTTAAAATAAATATTTAAATACCTATCTAATTCTCTTCAGGAATTAACATATTTATAAATGATTTCAATGTAAACCTTCTTGAAATTTTTAAATAAAATTATTCAAAACTTTAATCATTTCATTTTAAAACAAAAATTTTAATATTATTAGGTAATGTTTTACTACAATTAAAATTTTCGAAGATTTCAATTTAAAAATCTTTGGAAATTTAATTATTTCGAAAAATTCACATTATAACGCTTTTAATATTCTATTATCTGAAATTTTAACTGAAATTCAATTTCAAATCAATTCTTATATTAGAAAGCTCTACGAGAATTCAATTATTTAAATACAAAAATAATTATTTATTGAATAATTGAATATTTCTTAAAATTGAATTGTTATGAAGAATTCTAACAAAATTTTTATGTAATTGAGTTTTTTTTAAACAATTAATAAAATTTTCAAGAATAATTGCGTTTTTCGAAGAATTCATTTAAAATTATATTAAAAGTAATTGAAATTAAATTAAACTAATTAAATAATTGAATTCCTGTGAAAATATTATTTAGGAAAGTAATTGGATTTTTTCGAAGAATTTTCTTTAAACTTTTAAAGTATTTAAAAAGTTATTAAATTGTAATAAACAAACTATATCAAAATTCTTTAAATAATTGAAATATTTTGAATACTTTTAAAAAACTTCTATTAAAATTAATTGAACTTTAAAGAAATTTTTAATGACAATCATGAAAATATTAGGGAAAAGTTAGCTACATAAATTTTTAAAATATTTAAATTTCATTTTTTCAAAGACAATTGAATCTTTATAACTGAAGAATGAAAATTTTTTGAAATAATTGAAATTTTCTGAAATTTTAATAAAAATAACTTTATTTTTAACAGAGTTTTATTGAAATTAGGGACAATAATCGATAGGAAAGTTTGACAGATTAATTTTTTAGAATATTTCCGTTATTTTTTTTCATAGATAATTGAAAATTTGTTTAAAAATTAAAATTTTCTAAATATTTGACAGAAAATAATTTAATTTTTTAAACAAATTTATTGAAATTCTTAAAAGTATTTGAGAAATTTTCGATACATTAATTTTCTTTAAATATTTTATTTCTTTTTTTGAAAAGTTAATTTTGGAATAAATAAGTAATTGAAATCTTTTTGAAATAATTGAAATTTCATAAAATTCTGTAGAAAATAATTGAATTTGTAAAGAATTTTATTCAAATTATGGAAAATGAAAACAAGTAATAAATAATTAAATACTTGGTACAAATATGTAAATTTTTATTTTTAATTTTAATAATTAAAAGAAAAACATTTTAATTCGTTTTTATTTTAATTTTTAATTCTGATTCACGAAAATAAATATTTATTTGATTTCAATATGTATTATTGAATAAATTTGACTTAACTATAATTTATATGTGACGCAAATAAGTGGGACAAAAAAAATATTTAATAGATAATATACAATTAAAATTAAACCATTTTATTGATTTATATAATTTTTATTTGATTTAAATACATTTTTTTCAGTCTATATACATTCAAAAAAAAAATATGCCATTGAATTATTAACATATTTCCCTCGAAAGCGCGCGAGTATTATTGAATGAAATGCATATTGCAATAGAATTCATATACACGAATATATAATATTCCAAAAGTTTCATATCAATTTCCAAAATGATTTTCATTTCATTCCGCTTATATAAATGCATTTAAAATTTATAACTTTCCATTTTATCCGTTTTCAGAGAGAAAGAGAGAGAGAGAGAGGGAGAGAGGGAGGGAGCACAGCACTTTAATGTCTAAAATAATTAGTGTCAGTTTCTGCTAATGTTTCGATTGCATATATAATGAATAAGATAAAAATAGAATATCAATAGAATAATGGTGCGCAAAGATCTTTAATTGACGGTAATTATCTTGCTTAATAAAATGCACGTTAAATTGAAATAATAAAGTGTCTTTCAACTTTTATTCAAATTGTACCTATCTTAAGTGTTCTGCACATATAATTTTCTACATTATTTTCCTTAGTTCGAATTTAAAAAAAAGTAACATTCAAAATTTTTGAATTGACAACGAGAATAATTTCTGAAGAAATAAAGAAGTAGGTACATAAACGAAAGATTTTTTTTTTAAAAAGTAGAGAACGAGAAAATAAAAAAAGAACACGAAGAAAAGAAAATCTTTTAGAAAATCTGCTACGAACGAATTCAGACTTGACATACATATATCGTAGTTTATATTTCCAAAGTTTCTTTGTCGATTTTCATGATAACTGGCGAATGGGAAAAAAAGGATTTTCTTCTCTTAGAAAAATATTTGTGAGATACAAATTGACACAGTATACACTGTTAGATTTGCGGCAATTATCTACTTTTTACAAATTAAGCTGAAATTCCTCTTTTAGAATTTACTTTAAAAAAAAAAATTTTTACATAAATTATTATAAATTTTTAAGTAATTTTTTGAATAAAATCGAAAAACTTATTTTTTATGCTTATTAAAATGAACTCTTACACGCGATTTTTTCACAATTTTTTTCTCGTGATAATATAAACATATATTTTAGTAAAGCCATTGAATGACAAAGTAGAAACTTTCTCATCAATAATAACAAAAATAATTTCCCCGAGTCTGTCTGGAGAGAAATATTGTTTTTATGTTCTAAAACTGAAAGTCAGTAGTATAGATCAACGGTTCGTCAGACGCAGAAACGCCGAAGGCTCAAAAATAATACTTGTCAACGAAAATTAAAATAACGTTAATCCTTTCATGCGAGTCCTTTGAAGTGGTCTCTAGGAACAATGTCGACAAAAGGAATTTTATACGATTGTGCTCCACCTCACTATCAGTTCCACATACTGGAGAGCTAATGTTGCAATAATATTTATTTATTATTATGAATACTATTGTTGATATTTATTTATAATTCGAGAGAAATATTTCATTTCGTCAATAATTGAGAAATAGGATATATAGGTATTATTTTTAAATTCCTTTTTTGAAATTCAATAACATATAGGAATATTATTATAAACATGAAGAAATCGATCACTCCCAGTCTTCGACTCGGAGTGATCGATTTCTTTATGTTTATTATAAAATAATTCAAGATAACCCAGTGATAAAATTATTATTTTATACAAGAATATTGTTACTCTTATTACTTTGAAATTATTCTCATCATTTAAGTTCAATTATTATTTTCTAGAATTTTTCTAGAATTTTTCTTAAATTTTTTAAAATAGATCAATTATTTTTAATAATTTTCGAAAAAGTTATTTGACAATTTTCAAATTCATTTCTTTACAAATATTCAATTTTACGAAATTTCAATTACTCGTAAATTCTTCAATTAAATATATATTAAAAAATAAAAACTTCAAATAATATTTAAAAAATTCAATTAAACTTATTTTAAAAAATTAATTTCAACATTCAATTATTTCGAAAAATTTACGCTATATTCCTTTAAGTACCTATTCAATTATTATCTAGAATTTTAACTAAAATCCATTTTTATGAAATGAAAATCAATTTGTATTAGAAAATTCTACTAGAATTCAATTATTTGAATACAAATAAAATGCAAATAAATAATTTATTGAATAACTCATTGTTTCTTAAATTTGAATACTAAAAAAGAATTTTATCAAAATTTTTGAAAATAATTAATTTCTTTCGAAGAATATTAATAAAACTATAGAAAATAATTACATTTTTCGATGAATTAATTTTAAACTATATATTCAAAATAATTCAAATTCTGTAAAGAATTTTATTATTTTAATAGTTGAATTCTAGCAACGAATTTTATTATTCATGAAAATAATTGAATTCTTGTAACTAATTTTATTAAATTTTTTATAAATAATTGAACTCATGGGAAAGATTTTATAATTTAAAAAAATAATTGAATACTTATTTTTATTTAATAAAAATTTAAATGAATAATTCAAATATTTCGAATAACTTAATTAAAATTGGATTAAAAATAATTGAATTTTTGCGATGAATTTTATTATTTATGAAAATAATAATTTAACTATTGTAAACAAATTTTGTCAAAATTTTAAAATATAATTAACTTTTCACAAAGAATTTTATTAAAATATTTAAATAATTGATTTTTTTTCAAACAAATTTCTTGAAAATTGTTTTTCACACAATTGAATTAATTTGAAAAATGTATTATATTCACGATATTATTTGAATTTTTGGTTTGAATTTTATTAAATTTTTGAAAATGATTAAATTAGTTTGAAGAGTTTTGTAGAAATTTTCGAAAATAATGAAAAGATTTCAAAGAATTGAATTAAAATTGTATTGAAAATAATTGAATTCTTCTGAACAATTTTATTATTTACGAAAATAATTAAATTCTTGCAACGAATTTTATTATTTATGAAAATAATTTTATATATATACAAATTTTTAGAAAAAAATTAATTTTTTTTAAATGAATATTATTAAAATATTTAAATAATTGATTTCTTTCAACAAAATTTCTCTAATTTATTTCACATAATGAAATGAATGTCGGGTTATTAACTAAGATTCTTCTATAAAATGTATTATTTTTAATAATTTTTGAAAAAGTTCTTTGAGAATTTTCAAATTTATTTGTGTTCAATTTAATTTTACAAAATTTCAATTATTATTTTAATTAATTTATTTTAATTATTATTTTAATTATTATTCAATTCAATTCAATTTAATTATTCAATTATATTTATTAAAAAATAAAAACTTCAAATAATTACAAAAAAAATCCACAATTAAACTTTCTCAAAAAAATTAATTCTACATAATTATTAGTTGAAAATATGAAAACTTCTTATTTTCAAAAATTTTAATTTGAAACCTTTTCAAAATTCAATTATTTCTTAAAATCCACGCTCTAATGCTTTCAATATTAAATTATAATCTAAAATGTTAACCGAAATTCATTTTTAAATCAATTTTTATTAGAAAATTCTACTAGAATTAATTTTTCAATAATAAAAAAAAATTTATTAAATTGTTTCCATATGTTTCTTAAAATTGAATTCTCATAAAGAGTTTTATTAATAAATTTTTAAATAATTGAATTCTTCTTCTTTTTAAGAATAATAACATTTTTCGAGAAATTCGATTGAAATTGTATTAAAAATAATTGAAATTCTGCAATGAGTTTTATTATTTAAGAAAATAATTGAATTCCTAAAGAGAATTTTATTATTTAGGAAAATAATTGAATCCCTGTGAAAAATTTTTATTATTTCTGAAAATAATTGAATGAATGCGAAAAAGTTTATAAAAAATTTGTAAATAATTGAATTTCTGTGAAATTTTTATTATTTTATGAAAATAATTAAAGGTTTGAGTACCTAGAATTTTATTAAATTTATTTTTAAATACTTGAATTTTTTTGGAAAATTTGATTAAAATAGTATAATATATTGAAAATCATTGAATTGAGGAAATTTTTTGAAAATAATTGAATTTTAGAGAATAATTTAATTATTTCTAAAGATAATTGAAATTTTGACTAGAATTTTAAAAAATTTTTGAACATAATTGAATGTCTGCAAAGAATTTTATTACTTTTGAAAATAATTGAATTTCTGTAAAGGATTTTATTACTTTTGGAAATAATTTGAATTTCTGTAAAGAATTTTATTACTTTTGGAAATAATTTGAATTTCTGCAATCATTTGTATTCTCTCTAAAATTCTCCAAATTATATCGTACAATTTACGAACTTTTCATCTTTTCTTATTCAAATTACGGACTTTACGGACCTTTTTTTTAAAAAAACTGACTTTTACGGACTTCAAGCAAAGTTATGGACTTTTACGGGATTTACGGACCTAGTTCGAGCCCTGTTCTATAGGAAAAAAAGAAAAATTCCCCTTAAAGTTTTCAATGTTCCAAATAAAAACGAAATTAGTAAAAAAAAAAATGTTTTTCGTGAAATTTAATAAACAATTTTTGTAGAAGACTAAATTCGCTCTACTGAAAGAGTTTATTTTTGAGTTTTTCACTGAAGATTCCACTAAAAAGTGATTAATGTATAAGAAACTTTTCATTTAATTTTAAGGAAGATAGGTAGATAGAAGCGGTCAAAAGGTTTGGTATCATACATTGGGGGTCGTGTTTTACGAGCTTTATCGCCACCCACCAGCATCAGCACCAGGGCATCTCCCTTCACGCCATAACTTTCCTGTCCACGTATGAGTACTGTGGATGACCCGAGACTCGAACGATTCATACAAGGCTTGCTTGGTTATCTTCCACTTGCACATTACCCTGTACTCGTGAAAAGCGGGTTAACGGTTTTCACCAAGGGAAACTTAATCGAACAACGATTTTTATGAAACCACACACCGTTATACATACATGCGACATACTGAACATTTTACACTATAAGCGAGAAATTTCATATTCCGTGAACATTCAATTTTAATTTTTCGACGAAAAAAAGGAAAAATTAAAGTACTATTTTTAAAAAGCATTTTACTTCACGTCAATACGTTACCAGAATTATAAACGACAGCGTCAATTTAAATGAAAATTCTTTACCTCAACAATATCGGTAATTTATTCTTCCCATTATCTGTAGCAATATAATATTCCTTGCTACATACATAAATCTAGTTTTATAAATAAGTTACTAATGATACTCGTTCTGAAACCGAACTTTTAAAAATATCAATTTATTTTACTGGAGAAATTAATTCGAAGATTTTAAAAAATTCGTGACGACAAACTCTCTAGATTCTGATCGTAAATAATTATAAAATTACGAACAAATTGAGATTCAATATGGAGACGCTGCTCTCCACCTGTGAACGTCAAGGTCACCACTAGATGGCAGTTTTCCTTCTTGGAATTTCTCTCGCCACCTGGTGGTGACCTTGGCGTTCTCAAGTGGAGAAAGTGAATCAACATTTTCTCCTTCAAAACTTTTTTCTATAATTAATAAAATGCAAAATAATTATCGTGACAGTAATTTAAATTGTGTTAAAATTGCAGAAAATAATTGCAACTATTACGAGCATTTTTTATGACACTGTTGATATTATTTTTTATTTTTAAAAATTCGTTCCAAGGAGAGTAGAATATTATTTTTTTCAGTTTAAAGTTTCTATAAGTTTTCAAAATTTTATTGTAATCATTAATTAAATGAAATTATTATTAATAAAAAATATCTTTCCTCAGTTCAAAACTTGTGGATCATTAAAATTTTGCTGAAAGGAAAAAGATATTTCCGCAAAACTAATTTTTAGTAAAGACTGCCGTTAAATACCAAATATCTTGAAATAGAAGATTTCTTATAAAATATTTACATACCTTTCTTTTGGATTATTCATTTTTCCATCGATTTGTTAAATTAAATTATTAGTATTTTTAATGAAAACTTGTAAAAAAAACTATAATAGAGTTGGATGTGGAAAATATTAATTTTCTTATTAATAGAATAATTAAAGAATCTCATTATATTAAACTTTCACAGGTGATTTATTTCTATAGATAATAATAATTCTTTTTTTTTAAATTCACATACTGTAGAAAGCTTGATTTTATTTCAATTTACATCAAATTGCAATTATATAAATAAATAAATAAATATATATAAAAGAAATTATATATATATTTCTTGTTGAATGTTCTCTGAAAACATATATGTGTAATGCAAACCGGTTAGAGGAGGTTTATATAGTTATACATGCAGGAGGATGTTCATCAGATCAGGGTCATTCGCAAGGGTCACGATAAAAGAACCAAGAGAAGTCTTCCACGACTCGAAGGATACCTAGGTGTATATTTTTCTAGAAGATAGGATTCGTTCATAAATAATTTACACAAATAAAACTTTTATCGTTTTTACAGTGAATAATTCTATTATTATATACACCTAATACTAAAATCGATAAAGAATGTTAACATTTTAATTAAATCGTCGTTTTTATTCGTTTGCCAATTAAATAGAAAATATTTTACTGTAATTTTCAGTGCAGAAAACTACTGATTTAATAGTAGAAAATTACTAATTGATAGTAGGATATATCTGATAATTAAGAGAGTTACCACTCTTTTAATTAACAGATATCCTACTATCGCTATCCTAATTAATGTTTTAATTAATTAATTTTTATTTCTTTGCCAATTAAATAGTACTAATTTTTAATAAACGGTTGCCACAGGTCAGAAAAATCAGGGAATTCAAGGAAAAGTCAGGGAAAGTATAATTCGTCAGGGAAAAGTCGGGGATTTTTATTTTGAAACACTGGAAAAAATTAAAATTTTTAGAATTCATAAGAAAACTGATTTTTTAGTGTCTTTTTTGTATGCCTCATAAACTATGAAACTCTCACAAATTCTAATACAAAACCTTCAAAATTTTTTTCTATTTCTGTCCAAAATGAATTTTTTAATATTATTTCATTATTTCAAAAGTTTTAACGCAATTATCTTGATAATAAGTAACAAAATTCTTCACAGGAATACAATTATTTTTAGGAATTTTAATAAAAATCTTTAAAAAAAATTCTATTATTTTTAAAAATTTTAACGAATATCTCGTCAAGAATTCAATTATCTTTATAAATAGCAAAATTTTCCGTCAAAAATTCAATTATTTAATAAAATTTAAATAACATTCTTTGCAAAAATTAGAGAAATTTTGTTGAAAGAAATCAATTATTTAAATATTTTAATAAAATTCTTTATAAAGAAATTAATTATTTTCTAAAAATTTGTATATAGGAATTCAATTATTTTCATAAATAATAAAATTCATCGCAAGAATACAATTATTTTTAATACAATTTTAATAAAATTTCTCGAAAGAATTCAATTATTTTCATAAATAATAAAATTGTTCAGAGGAATTTAATTATTTTCAATACAATGTTAATTTAATTCTTTGAAATCTTTTCATTATTTTCGAAAATTTCTATAAAACTCTTCAAACTAATTTACTTATTTACAAAAATTTAATAAAATTCAAACCAAGAATTCAAATAATATCGTGAATATAATACAATTTTCAAGAAATTTGTTTGAAAAAAATCAATTATTTAAATATTTTAATCAAATTCTTTGTGAAAAGTTAATTATATTTTAAAATTTTGACAAAATTTGTTTACAATACTTAAATTATTATTTTCATAAATAATAAAATTCATCGCAAAAATTCAATTATTTTTAATCCAATTTTAATTAAGTTATTCGAAATATTTGAACTATTCATTTAAATTTTTATAAAATGAAAATAAGAATTCAATTATTTTTTCAAATTATAAAATCTTTCCCATGAGTTCAATTATTTATAAAAAATTTAATAAAATTAGTTACAAGAATTCAATTATTTTCATGAATAATAAAATTCGTTGCTAGAATTCAACTATTAAAATAATAAAATTCTTTACAGAATTTGAATTATTTTGAATATATAGTTTAAAATTAATTCCTCGAAAAATGTAATTATTTTCTATAGTTTTATTAATATTCTTCGAAAGAAATTAATTATTTTCAAAAATTTTGATAAAATTCTTTTTTAGTATTTAAATTTAAGAAACAATGAGTTATTCAATAAATTATTTATTTGCATTTTATTTGTATTCAAATAATTGAATTCTAGTGGAATTTTCTGATATAAATTGATTTTCATTTCATAAAAATGGATTTCAGTTAAAATTTTAGATATTAATTGAATATTTAAAGGAATATAGCGTGAATTTTTAGAAATAATTGAATGTTGAAATTAATTTTTTAAAATAAGTTTAATTGAATTTTTTAAATATTATTTGAAGTTTTTATTTTCTAATATATATTTAATTGAAGAATTTACGAGTAATTGAAATTTCGTAAAATTGAATATTTGTAAAGAAATGAATTTGAAAATTGTCAAATAACTTTTTCGAAAATTATTAGAAATATTTAATTTAAAGAAGAATTTTAGTTAAAAATTCTTGAAAATAATAATTGAATTGATAATGATTTTATCACGCGGTCTTCTCTAAATTTGAATTTGTTAAAATGTTTACTAATTTGAATTAGTGACTGACTTTTTGCTTTTGAATTAGTAAATTTTACTAATAAATGGTAATTTCTACTAATTTATTAATAAAATTTACTAATTTAAAAAAAATAAAAATATTTACACATTTGAATTAGTGACTGACATTTTGTTTTGAATCTCTTTTGAATCTCTAAATTTGAATTAATAAAAATATTAACTAATTTGAATTAGTGATTGACTTTTTGCTTTTGAATTAGTAAATTTGATTAATAAATTAGTAGAAAATACTATTTATTAGTAAAATTTACTAATTCAAAAGCAAAATGTCAGTCATTAATTCAAATTTGTAAATATTTTTATTTTTTTGATTTAGTAAATTTTATTAATAAATTAGTAGAAATGACTATTTATTAGTAAAATTTACTAATTGAAAAGCAAAAAGTCAGTCACTAATTCAAGTTAGTAAATATTTTTACTAATTGAAATTTAGAGAGTTCTTTATAATTATTATAAAACATGAAGATATTGATCACTCCGAGTTATCAATATCTTCATGTTTTATAGAATTATGAAAAATTTAATTTCTAGTTTTAAAGTAAAATGTTCTCTTATTTGACTCGGACATATATTTTTGTCGCAGTAATTGGTCCATAAAGTCCGTATTTCTTAATTTTTGGTCCGTAAATACTTTCACTGGTTCGAGCCCTGTATATAGAATAAAATCACCATTTAATGGGTTGGTTTTAAAGTAAAACTGCGACACGATCTTTTCAACAGATTTTTATTGTTAAAGTGTAAGAGGCTAAATCTTAGCTTTAGCGGATGGATCTTGGCGGGTCTCGGGGAAAGTGAGTGAAAAAAAGTACTGGGATATAAGAAGGATTTAGATGAAAGTAAGAAGGGTGATGGTGCTTGGATAAAGGAAAAGGGTGGCTAAAGCCGGTGTACCGAGTTAATTAAGATTGGCGCCTTTTGGCACGCACCTAGGAAAGTCTCGAGATTCTCTTGGAAGACTTTTATCACGTAATATTTTGGTGGCCTTTATTATACACTCTCTCTCTCGCTGCATATCGCGTCTCGCGTCGACCGCGTTTATTTCTTCAATCTACCCGACTAACCGAGTTCATTGAATCGCAAATGTCTTTTTACTTTCGCACAGGAGTTTTACTTGAAATTTCTTATAATTTTGATCTCCTTATCAAGTGAAGGGGCAAAATTAATAAACGCAATAACGCAATCATCACTTCTCTCCTCATTATAATTTTTGCTCCAATTTACTTAAAGATTAAAAAGGTCCTGTAACAACTTGAACCAAGGAGTAAAAATTGGGTCGAATTTTTTGTTAAATCATCGGTTTTTGTCTATTATTATTTTAATAAAACAGTGCAGTGAAAAGAGCGCGTTTCGGTATATGCGAACAATAGATTAAGAAAGAAAGCGAATGTAGTTTTGTTGTGGAAAATTTTGAGAGGACCCTGTTTTCCACCTGCGCGGTTGATAAAAGAGTTCCTGTTTTAACCGCCGGAACGTGGACAAAGGTTGACTTCCGATCTGTCGTTTGGCGGACACGATCGTTCACGTTGAAAGTGGTGTGTGAACACAGATGAAAACGGGGCTCTCTCGTTCAGAGAGGAGACATTTTTCAAAAGACACAATGCCGAATTTACATTGTCGACACGCCAACATCGAGATAGTTGCCAGGAATAGAACGATTACGGGTGAGCTTTAAGGGCAAAGAATGGAACTAAGAAGACACTTCATTTGTAGCTTTTCACCCCATAGCCTCATTCAATTTTTTCACTGTCCCTCCAGAGGGATATATATATATATACAGGGTGATTCAAAATAAGTGTAGGTCATTAATAGTTTGGAATCAGGAAATTATTTGGAGAGAGCCTTTTTTGTAGTTTTTAATTTGGTGTAGTATGGTTGAAATGGGATAAAATTGAAAATTAATTAAATTGAGCCAATGAGAGGCCGCCATTACGCGAAGTGAAATCTCCAGTTTGAAACAATGAAATTTGATGTAACACGAAATTCACTTTGCATGTTACTCTTTGTTGCAAAAAAAAACAAAAAAAAAAAGAGAAACTTGACGCTGGCTCTGACATGCGCAATAGAAATGAATAATATTTTGAAAATATATTTTTACAATTAAATTTTAAATTGATTAATTAATTAATTAATTAAAAATTTTGTTAAAATTATTTTTAACCACAAATGAAAAATAATTAATTAATTGAAGAAAATTAATTAATTTTAAATTTATTATAAAGAATATTAAATCAAAATTTCTGAATTTCAATAACCTTCAAAAGGTAAGTGAATTTAAAATTTTTAATTGTTAACTTTTGATTGAAATAGAAAATTTATAAAGAAGAAAAATAATTTTACACAATTTATTTATTTATTTATTTACGAATATTTTATTGCCCCCAGCTTTATTAATAAAAAAAACAATTTAATTTATCAATTTCTAAATGGTTATCCATTTTACGAAAATGGTCTTGACAGCTGCTGCCATCTCAGTTTTCTTAACTGTTATGAGAATAATGTAAATTACAAATTTATTATTTTCAAACTTATGAGTAAATAATTTTGGATTTAAAACAAAAAAATTGAACTTTAATAAATTTGTTCAAAAATATTAATTTTTCTCAAATTTAATAAAAAATTTTTAATTCTCAGGAAAAAAAATTTAACAATAATAAATTATACAGGAATAGAAATGAAAATGTACAAATAATCCCACTATTCTCAAAATTAATTGTTTGTAAATTACTGAACTTTTTTAACTAAAGAAAGTATTTTCTATTGTAAAATGTTAGGCATACAAATATCATCTCATCTCTTGGTACGAATCACTTTTGACATTTGAAAGATTTTTTAATGAAAAGAAAAAAAATTTTGGGACCAAAAAAATGATTCTTATTTGTCTTTTTTTTAATATTTCGCTAAAAATGTAAGTGTTCCGGGAGACGTAAGTTAAAGTGAGTTCTTTGGCTTGCTGATTATTTGCCTGCTCGATTTTATCTCTCAAGACGAATCACTTTTGACATTTTTAAGATTTTTTAATGAAAAATCAATTTTAGGGACCAAAAAAATGATTTTTATTTGTCTTTTTTTTCAATTTTTCACTTAAAATGGAAGTTTCCCAGGAGACGTAATTTGAAATGAGTTCTTTGGCTTGCTGATTATTTGCTTGCTCGATTTCATCTATCAAGACGAGTCACTTTTGATATTTGCAAGAGTTTTTAATAAAAAATAAATTTTTGGGACCAAGAAAATTATTTTTATTTGTCTTTTTTTCAATTTTTCACTTAAAATGTAAGTTTCCCAGGAGACGTAATTTGAAATGAGTTCTGTGGCTTGCTGATTATTTGCCTGCTCGATTTCATCTATCAAGACGAGTCACTTTTGATATTTGCAAGAGTTTTTAATGAAAAATAAATTTTTGGGACCAAAAAAATGATTTTTATTTGTCTTTTTTTCAATTTTTCACTTAAAATGTAAGTTTCCCAGGAGACGTAATTTGAAATGAGTTCTGTGGCTTGCTGATTATTTGCCTGCTCGATTTCATCTATCAAGACGAGTCACTTTTGATATTTGCAAGAGTTTTTAATGAAAAATAAATTTTTGGGACCAAAAAAATGATTTTTATTTGTCTTTTTTTCAATTTTTCACTTAAAATGTAAGTTTCCCAGGAGACGTAATTTGAAATGAGTTCTGTGGCTTGCTGATTATTTGCCTGCTCGATTTCATCTATCAAGACGAGTCACTTTTGATATTTGCAAGAGTTTTTAATGAAAAATAAATTTTTGGGACCAAGAAAATGATTTTTAAATGTCTTTTTTATCAATTTTTCGCTATAAATCTAAGTGTCCCTAGAGACGAAAGTTCAAATGAGTTCTTTGGCTTGCTGATTATTTGCCTGCTCGATTTCATCTGTCAAGACGAATCACTTTTGACATTTGTAAGATTTTTTAATAAAAAATAAATTTTTGGGACCAAAAAAATGATTTTTATTTGTTTTTTTTTTTCAATTTTTCACTTAAAATGTAAGTTTCCCAGGAGACGAAAGTTCTAATGAGTTCTTTGGCTTGCTGATTATTTGCCTGCTCGATTTCATCTCTCAAGACGAATTACTTTTAACATTTGCAAGAGTTTTTAATGAAAAATAAATTTTTGGGTCCAAGAAATTGATTTTAATTTGTCTTTTTTTCAATTTTTCGCTATAAATCTAAGTGTCCCTGGAGACGAAAGTTCAAATGAGTTCTTTGGCTTGCTGATTATTTGCCTGCTCGATTTCATCTCTTGAGACGAATCACTTTTGATATTTGCAGGAGTTTTTAATGAAAAATATATTTCTGGGACCAAAAAAATTATTTTTATTTGTCTTTTTTTTCAATTTTTCACTTAAAATGTAAGTTTCCCAGGAGTCGTAATTTGAAATGAGTTCTTTGGATTGCTGATTATTTGCCTGCTCGATTTCATCTATCAAGATGAATCACTTTTGATATTTGTAAGATTTTTTAATAAAAAATAAATTTTTGGGACCAAAAAAATGATTTTTATTTGTCTTTTTTTTCAATTTTTTACTTAAAATGTAAGTTTTTCAGGAGACGTAATTTGAAATGAGTTCTTTGGCTTGCTGATTATTTGCCTGCTCGATTTCATCTATCAAGACGAGTCACTTTTGAGATTTGCAAAAGTTTTTAATAAATAACAAATTTTTTGGACCAAGAAAATGATGTTTATTTGTCTTTTTTTCAATTTTTCGCTATAAATCTAAGTTTCTCTGAAGACGTAAGTTAAAATGAGTTCTTTGGCATGCTGATTAATTCCTTGTTTAAATAAATAGGGGAAGGTAGAAAATTCAAGAATAACCTAAAACTATGAAATTGATAATTTTTATTATTTTTTAAATATCAAAGATCTCTTGAACGGGGCTAGTTGAAATCCTGCGCATAATTTGCGCCAATGTTGCGATTATAAGGTTCCGGAACAAGAAAATTTTTTTTACTTATACATGTTACTTCAAACGACAAATGAAGAAGTTTCCAACAGTTTTTGGGTGGGACAACATAACAGGGCGCTAGATAGGCAAATTCAAAGACTGTTATTTTAAACAAAACTAACTCAGGAACATGAAAAATGTTAAAACTCCAGTATGTTAATTAAAATAAAAACAAATTCTTATTCCAATAGTTTTTAGACGGGACAACATAACAGGGCGCTAGATAGGCAAACTCAAAGACTGTTATTTTGAATAAAACAAACTCCGGAACATAAAAAACTTTAATACTCCAGTATGTAAATTCAATTAAAAATTAATTCTAATTACAATAGTTTTTAGACAGGACAACATAACAGGGCGCTAGATAGGCATATTAAAAGACTGTTACTTTGAATAAATCTAACTCCGGAACATGAAAAATTTTAAGACTCCAGTATGTTAATTAAAATAAAAACTAATTCTTATTACAAAAGTTTTTAGACAGGACAACATAACAAGGTGCTAGACAGGCGAAGTCAAAACTGTTATTTTAAGTAAAACAAACACCGAAACATCTAAAAACTATTGGAATAAGAATTAGTTTTTATTTTAATTAACATATTGGAGTTTTAACATTTTACATGTTCCAGGGTTAGTTTTATACATCATAATATACGTTCAAAATGACTATCTAGCGCCCGGTTATGTTGTACCGAATAAAAATTATTTCAATTAGAATTAGTTTTTATTTTAACCCCTTAACTGTTTGAGGAAAATACATGATTGTCCCAACATGCCCAGCGGAATCTGATACTTTTTCAAATAGTATAATATATTTAAATTTTAACTAATTATTCAATTATTTTCTAAAATATCATTAATGGCCCTTATAATTTCTTATAATATTGATATAAAGAAAAATATCTATCAATTTATATACAAATTATATTTATTTTGAGTGATAGTTAACACGACCCATGGGTGGGTCGGAAACAGTTATGGCCATACTTTTTCACGACCCACCCGTGGGTCGGAAACAGGCAACGGGTTAATCAACATACTGGAGTTTTAACATTTTTCATGTTCTGGAGTTTGTTTTATTTAAAATATCAGGCTTTGAGTTTGCCTATCTAGCGCCCTGTTATGTTGTCCCGTCTAAAAACTATTGCAAGTAGAATTAATTTTTAATTTAATTAACATATTGGAGTTTTAACATTTATCATGATCCGGAGTTGGTTTTATTGAAAATAACAATCTTTGAGTTTGCCTATCTAGCGCCCTGTTATGTTGTTCCGTCTAAATACTATTGGAATAAGAATTAGTTTTTATTTTAATTAACGTACTGGAGTTTTAACAATTTTCATGTTCCGGAGTTTGTTTTATTCAAAATAACAGTCTTTGAGTTTGCCTATATCTAGCGCCCTGTTATGTTGTCCCGTCTAAAAACTATTGGAATAAGAATTTGTTTTTATTTTAATTAACATACTGGAGTTTTAACATTTTTCATGTTCCTGAGTTAGTTTTGTTTAAAATAACAGTCTTTGAATTTGACTATCTAGCGCCCTGTTATGTTGTCCCACCCAAAAACTGTTGGAAACTTCTTCATTTGTCGTTTAAAGTAACATGTATAAGGGTCATTCTCACAATCGGGACACATGACACGTACATTGAATTTTAAAAATAAATAATAATAATTTTTCAAAATCTTTACGTCCTAATAATAGCATTCATCATGATTTAATCGGATCCTATGAAAAATAAATCGAAAATTTGAAATATTTGAAGATACACGTGTTTATATAGCATAAAAACTCCCCTCCGTTACCGTTCATGAAGTAAGTTTCATTTATAGAAAAGATATTATATTAATTCTGTAATACAAAAAAATCTTTTGCCCGGTAATATCTACTTATTATTTTATTTCTAATTCAATCATGAAAAATAAAGTAAAATATTTGTTAGTTATTTTTACCTAGAATTAAATTAGTTTTGTGCAGAAATAAAACTCCCCTCCGTTACCGCTCACAAATATAATTATAAAATATAAACAAAAACGATAAAATAGAAATAAATACATCAAAACTCTTTGTAGTGTCAGTATAGTTATGGTTATTGCATAAAATGATGAAACAAAATGAAAACAATTAGTTTTAAAAGAATCTTTAGTTTGTCAGTGTTCATCGACACAATAAAAACTCCCCTCCGTTACCGCAGTAAATTTAGTTTTTAGGACGTAAATAATAATAATTTTTAATAATCTTTAAAACATTGTTTTATTTAAAAACAAAGAAAACAAATGCTGTCATTAATTTATTTACAATATTTATTTTTTTTATATTAGAATCATAACATTTTGAAGCTGTATAATGGAAGAAAACTCCCCTCCGTTACCCATGGTATATTTCCATTACACAGCACGTAAATTACAGACTTTATTAATCATCGGATTCGCCTGAAAATCGTTACTCGGGGGTTTTTAGAGTTGCTGATTACGAATATGATAATAATTTTTGAAAATTCAAAATGGCGGATCCAACATGGCTGACAATTTTTTAAAACATTCATCGGATTTGCTTGAAACTCGTTACTCGGGGGTTTTCGGGGTTGCTGATTACGAATCTCATGTCAGTTTTTGAAAATTCAAAATGGCGGATCCAATATGGCCGACATTTTTTTTCAAAACTGCTCAGATTTGCATAAAATTTGTTACTTGGTGGTTTTCGGGGTCGCTGATTACGAATCTGTTATTAGTTTTTAAAAATTCAAAATGGCGGATCCAACATGGCGGACACTTTTTGAAAAATTCATCGGATTTGCTTGAAACTTGTTATTAGGGGGTTTTCGGGGTCGCTGATTACGAATTTTGGGTCAGTTTTAAAAAATTTTAAATGGCGGATCCAATATGGCGGATAATTTGAAGATTGATGCTATTCGATAGAAATTCGTTCCTCAGGGGTTTTTGGGGTCGCTGAATTCGAATTTGATGTTTGTTTTTGAAAATTGCAAATGGCTGATCTAGTATGAATAATTAATTAGATTGGCTTAAAACTTGTCGCTCTGGGGATTTCGGGATTTTGAATTTTCAAAAACTGACATCGGATTCGTAATCAGCAACCCCGAAAACTCCCGAATAACGAGTTTCAAGCATACCCGATGAATTTTTGAAAAAAGTGTCCACCATATTGGATCCGCCATTTTCAATTTTCAAAAACTATCTTGAAATTCATAATCAGCGACCCCGAAAACCCCCGAGTAACGAGTTTCAAGCAAATCCGTTAAATTTTTGAAGAAAGTGTCTGCCATATTGGATCCACCATTTTGGATTTTGAGAAACTGACATCGGATTCGTAATCGGCGACCCCTAAAACCCCTGAGTAACGAGTTTTAATTAATTTTCATCAATTTTGAAACCCATTTAGCTGCGAGAAATTTTCAACAAAAATTCTGATTAAAAAACATTAATTTTTAACCCTAGAAGGAGTAACTGGGGTGTCTGGACACCCCAAGTAAAATTCAAAGTATTCCCATGGCTTAACCAATAATTTTTTTACGCTCAAAACTTGTTGATAATTTAGTTTGAACCACTATCTTTTAACACCTATTTGTGCCGCCAAAAGTTTTGCTCTAGGAAGAGCTCTATCTCCTGTTAAAATACGTCTGGGGTGTCTGGACACCCCAGTTACTCCCTAACGTTAGAAAAATTGTCAACATAAGTAAATTCAAATTTTTTTAAAAAAATCGTTTTAAATCAGTTAAAATCATCTGATAAAGTATAAATTGATAGGTTATGCATGAAAAAGTTGTATTTTATAAAAAAGAAACATTTTTATACAAAAATTCTATTTTTATGAAAAATAGACATTCTGCATTTGTAACAACTTATGAAATTTGAGTTAAGATTATTATTAAAAATTTCTGTGCTCTCTCTACAGTCAGAAATTAAATTCTAATACAGAAAAATGTAGTATATGACAGTCAAATTTAAATTATAAATTCTATATTGTTAATAATATTTTAACATATATTATAGTTATTAAGAATTGTTAATTAAAACTTTGATTAAATATTAATTTACAGAATCATTTCATAAGTTATTAATTTTAATGTTAATATATTCAGATATATTAAGTTTGTAAAATATTAAATTTATAACACCATTTTTAGTAAATATTAATTGTTTAAGTCCATTTTATAGTTCATTTTTATGATTTTCACTATTCGTCAATTGTCTTTAATTTCATTCACTTCAGATGTTCAAATAATTATGTTTTTTGGAAGTAATACAAAAACTAATTTTTTCCCCTAAAAGTGTATTTATTTAACTTTAAAAACCTAAAATAGTTTTAAAATTAGTCAAATTTTTAAGAAACTACAACGTTTTTTGTGAAAAAAGTCAATTTTGCCATTTTTTGGTGTTTTTTTTTGGGTTTTTATGGTTTTTCTTCAAAATTTTTTTAATTTATCAAAATATGAATAATATTATTGTATTCCTTACTAAAAAACCAATCAATTCATTATAACAAATTTTTCTTACGTCAAATATAATCCTTATAAAACAAGTTTAAAGCGTGGGGTGTCGGGACACCCCAGTTACTCCTTAGAGGGTGAGTAAACTAACGTACTCCTTCTAGGGTTAATAATAATGTTGATAAAGATTGTAACCACGTATTTTATAGGCTTATTAGGATCCCCCTTTTGCCAAAGGACTAATAATAAAAGTGAATTTTCAACTTTTTTTAAAATGAAATTTCAATTCTGAATTTGTTCATTTCTAGAGATTGACCCATAAGTAAAAAAAATTTTCTTGTTCCGGAACCTGATAATCGCAACATTGGCGCAAATTATGCGCAGGATTTCAACTAGCCAAAAAAATTTAGATTTGAGTAATTTGAAAGAAGAAAATTTCGTTGTATTTTTAATCTTTAAAAATAATTAATTTAAAAGTATCAAATCAAATAATAATTGAATACATGCACAATTTTTTTAATTTAAATAAATAAATTATAATAAGTGAAAAATGTTTTGCTTGAAGAATATTGAATTTTCTTTGATGTATATGAGAGTGATTTAAAAAAATATCTTTAAAGAATATTAAATAAATAATTATTGTAATTACTTTATTTAATTTATTATTATTTATTTAATTTTTTATCTTTCATTTGATTTATTTAATTATTTAAATAATTAATAAAAATTATTCTGTACTTTATTCCTAATAAAAATATTTTAATGAAAGTAAAATTTTAACTAATCTTGAGTTTCTTGTTCACATGTATTTTTCGGCATATTAATAAAATATAAAACGCATATTAATAAAGAGATGTATAATTTTAAAATTAATTAACAATTATAAATTAAAAAAGAATAGACTTTAAAGCTTTTTTCACAATTCCACTGAAATTACAATTTAACCATCTTTTGTTTTTCTGTGAAAAAAAATTCCGTGAATTGACACCTTACGTTTTAACCTCTTGATATTGCTCTTTTTTTCATTTTAATCTTTAAAATGCCGTGGGTTTGTGTTAAATATACGAGACAGTGTTCAACTCACTGCATTAAAAGAGCATATGTTATACCGTCATCTTATTTGGAAGTGAAAAAAGATCATTACAATTCGAAAAAGGAGTACAAAGTGAGATGCGTTAAAGATGAAAAAAAGTGGTGCTATGCAATCATTGGACGCATAGACCCAGGGAGTAATAATTTTTGCTTTTAAATGAGTTACTTGACTATTTTCAAATAGCTATTTATTTCTAATTCTTATTTGAATCATTTTATTTACTGATTTATTATTTATATTAATCAAATAACGGATTATTTGAATCAAATCGAAACTTTTTCTAGTATTTTAGCTTACAATAGATATTGAATTTAAATAATTTATGTTTTTTAGATTTCTAAAACTTAAAATTTGAAACTTACATTTAAGAGCTTATTTATTAAAATCTTTTAATTTTATTTTTTTTATTAGTTGTTTTCTAATGTTATTTTATACAAATGTAATCAAACAATTTTGTCAAAGTTTAATATTTGAAATGGTGTAAGTATAAATAATTATTATACATTTATAGGTGATTTAAAAGCAAAAAACCGACTGATGAATAAAAGGATATCTTTTCCGCCTGTGAGTGACGTCAAGAAATATAATAGCGACAACAGCTCATCAGAGGAGGAAATTGATACTGATGATGTTAGTATTCAATGATTATTTTATCGATTTTCGTACCTAAAATTTTTCATTTTTAGGAATAAAGAAAAGGCTAGGAAAGTTTAGGAATAAAAAAAAATTTTTTTAAATGAATTACCGGGTTTCTTATCTAAAAGTTATGTGGGATCTCACTTATTTTCCCTGCGGGAGTTTATCACAATTAATAATCTGAAAATTTGTATATTCCAAATTCTGGGTTGCCACAGGTTAGGGAAATCAGGGAATTCAGGGAAAGTAAAACTGTTCAGGGAAAAGTAAATAATTTTCATTAAAAATACTGGAAAAAATTAAATTTTTAGAATTCATAAGAAAATTTTTGAATTTATTATGTCTTTTCTGTTTGTCTGATTACTTATGAAACTACCACGAATTCTAGTACAAAACCTTCAAAATTTTTTTCTATTTCTGACAAGAATGAATTTTTTAATATTATTCAATTATTACAAGTATTAACGCAATTATCTTGATAAATAAAAAAATTCTTCACAGAAATTAAATTATTTTTAAGAATTTCCATATAACTCTTTGTAAAATTCAATTATTTTCACCGCAGAATTTCAAATATTTTTAATACAATTTTAAGTAAATTCCTCTAAAAATGCAATTATTCTTAAAAATTTTATGAAAACTTGACAAAAGAATTCAATTTTAAGAAACATTCAATTATTCAATAAAATTCGCTGCAATAATTCAATTATTTTCAAAAAATTGTTATAAAATTCTTTAATATATAATTTAAGTAAAAGTTTAATTACATTTCTTAAATTTAGTTATTTTCAAATGTTGTTAATAAATTTTTCCATAAAAATTCAATTTTAAAAAACATTCAATTATTGAATAAATTATTTATTTTTCCATTTAAATAAATGAATTCTCGTAGAATTTTCTGTTAAAAATTGTTTTGAAAATTAATTCCAATTAAAATTTTGGATAATAATTTAATATTTAAGGCATTAGTGATTGTATTTTTAAAAATTATTGTGAAGAAGTTAAAATAAATCCTAATTTTTATGGAAAAATAATAGTGATTAAATATTTATTTAAAAAAGAATTTATTGTTATCTTCGCATAATTTTACAATTAAAGAAATTCGCGTAAATAAATGAATTACAATATTTTTCTCAGTGTCTAATAATTTTTCGAGAGAATCACAGAATACACTGGGTTACAAAAAAATGGTCATGTCGTGTTTATTTAAAATTTACTGTGTTTATTGAAAGTTTAGGTGTCACTGAATAAGAATATACCAGAAAAACTTTTTTTCATTCGGTCATTCCCTTAAAAAACGAGTTTAAAGTCTCAAAAAACCGTATTTTTAGCACTTTTTGAGGCAGCGTAACAAGAAAACGCAACATGATAAAAATCTCTACAAAAGCTTAAATAAAAGCTTAAACCTTCAACTTTAAGGCTCAGAACTGAAAAGTACTTAAATAAGCACTGAAAACCTGCAGTCGCTATCTGAAATTATCAAAAAAGCTGGGTTAGGTAGCACTTGGTAAAAATCGATTTCCCCAACCGGATTCGGTTGCATATTGTTACTTGAGGTTTTTTGAGGTTTCTAATGACGAATTGGAACTTAGATTTAAAAATTTTAAAATGGCGGACTCAATTTTTTAAAATTATCAACGCAAATTTTGAAAAATTGAGTGAATTCATTATTTTTAGTCCGCCATTTTAAAATTTTTAAATCTAAGTTCCAATTCGTCATTAGAAACCTCAAAAAACCTCAAGTAACAAGTTGCAACCGAATCCGGTTAGGGAAATCGATTTTCACCAATTGCTTCCTGTTCTAGCTTTTTTTGACAATTTCAGGTAGCGACTGCTTGATTAAGGAGGTTTTCATTGATTATTTAAGTACTTTTCAGTTGTGAGCCTTAAAGTTGAAGGTTTAGTCTTTTATTTAAGATTTTGTAGAGATTTTTATCATGTTGCGTTTTCTTGTTACTCTGCCTCAAAAAGTGCTAAAAATACGGTTTTTTTTTACACTTTAAACTCGTTTTTTAAGGGAATGACCGAATGAAAAAATGTTTTTCTGGTATATTCTTATTCAGTGACACCTAAGCTTTCAATAAACACAGGAAACTTTGAATAAACACGATATGACCATTTTTTTGTAACCCAGTGATATTCTTTACGGTCAGGGAAAAAGTTAAAATTTTGTCTGGAAATCAGGGAAAAGTCAGGAAAAACAAAGTTAAAATTTTGTGGCAACCCTGGAATTTGTATATATTCTGAGTTTTGAATGGCAACGATAAGAGGGGGAAATGATAATAAGAAATACATTTTAATTATAAAATAATTGTTTTGGTACATACTAAAAACAAGTCTTACTTGCAGCCTATTTACGAGGTTGAAAAAGAAAAACAGGATCAACGCCTTCTGAAGATGAAAAATTCATTCCATCAACTGCAGCCGAAGAAAAAATATAAAAAGAAAACTGATGACGAAAATGATTTAGATTACGAAGAATCAACAATTTAAATATTTTTTAATTTTCACGTTATTTAGTAATAGAAGATAAATTTACTGCTGCCTATTATTAAAATTTTACAATGATTAATATTTTGACATTTTACTATTTAAAAATGAACCATTTCCTACAATACTAGTTGTATATTGCTCGTTAACTCAGTTTTCATGGAGTTGGTTTTGAAATCGAGGAAGTTTCGCTATCAGATGATTTCATCAAACTTTACGATCATTCAGTCAGATTTCAACAAATATCAATAAAAAAATAATAATTAATTGCAAAAGATATTAAATACTGATAACAATTCATTGATAGTTTCACTTTACACATTTTTTTATACACTTAACACTATTTTTATTATAAATACATTTGAAAAATCCTAACGCTTGGGGGTACGAACCTATGCCTAACCGAATATTTACGCACTGAAATCACGCACGTTAACCACTATGCTACGCTCGCATGGAACTCTCAAATCTTAAATGCTTTCAAGTCTCACTAGCTGAAATAAAAATTGTAAAATTACTACGCGGCAATGGTCAATTTCGAAATACGAACTGATGTAATACCGGTATATTTTCAATACTTTACTGAATGTGTATTTATGAATATTTCAATATTTTGTTTAAAAAAACTTGTTATATTTTTATTATTATATTTTTTAATATTTTATTACATATATTACTATAGGTCACCATAATTATGTAAAAGTTGAGTATGGTGGACAGAGCCATTTTTTGGAATTTTTTCGAAAAAATTGAATCTCTTTACCTTCTACTTGGCAAACATGATAATCATGATTATCATGTTCGCTATAATTAATTACTATATTTATTTCTTAATATTTAAACTTTTCTACATTGCGTTAATTTCAAAATAGAGATTTTCTCTAAACGTCATTAACTTTTTGTCATATTCTTTGTCCCATTCCTCCTTAATTAGCTTTAAAAAATTTAAATATTTTATCAAAAAACATTATTTGAAAAATTTTAACACGTGAAAAAATATACCTGCCCGTGTAGAAATTTCCCTAAGTTTCCCTACCAATGGTTGGATTCTAGCTAGAACCACGCCAGAAAATCTAGCCTAGGAAAGCCTGACTGGAACTGGCAAGATTCTTGTGAGGAAATCCGGATTAGAAATATCTCCCTAGATCCCACTTGGAATCTAGAGAGGAAATTCATACTGGAAAAAACTGGTAAGGCCCCTGATAAATTCTGGACAGAGATATTGAGTCGACATCTCAATGCGCAAACGTTGGGTTAGGAAATCTAATTAATTATACACTGAAAAACTGTTGGGAAGACAGTTTCGCTATTGACTGTTGTGCAGCGCTACTTAACTTTAAACTCACAGCTGTATCAAAATTAGGCGAGTTGCTCTCCTAAACTTGACTACCAATGGCGTTGGCGAGCGGCTGCTTGACAAAAAGGGCAGCAGCTCTATCAAAAAGGAGAGTTGCTCGCCCAAAAAGGAGAGTAACTCGCCCAAAAATAAAGTGAGCTGTGCGTTTCTTTTTAACGCAGCAGTTCACCGCATTGGGCGAACAGCTCTCCTAACAGTTTTTCAGTGTATAGATAAAATAATAAGTTATTTTAATTTTTTAAACAATTTTTTCTCAAAATAGTAAACTGTCGAATTATCGAAATTTTCTCAAGTAGAGTTTAGGATAATGGACCCCGCACAAAATGTACGTAAAAAATCTTCCAGTGAAATTGTTTAGAAACTTCATGGATATGAAGATATTCGAATGCTAAACAAAATACTGAAGTAAAAAGTGCACCACTTAAGGTCAGAAATAGTCCTAGGAGCAGAAAAAGGTCTAAAAAGACCTAAATAATAAATAATTGCCATCAGCCATGGTTATGCCATGGTAAACAAGGTCATGCAGAACACTAGCTAAAGCTCTAGCGTAGGAGAACCTTGGCTTAAGACTCTACTTGGTCTACCATGGCAGAATCTTGGCTTAAGACTCTACCTTGTCTAGCGTGGGAAAAGATTAGCTTAGACTCTACCTTGTCTAGCGTGAAAAAAGATTGGATTAGACCCCACCTTTTCTACCATGGGAGAACCATGGCTAAAGACACTATCTTGTCTACCATGGCAGAAACTTTGCTTAAGACTATACCTTGTCTAGCGTGGGAAAATACTGGCTTAAGACTCTACCTTGTCTACCATGGGAGAACCATGGCTAAAGACACTATCTTGTATATCATGGAAGAACAATGGCTAAAGACACTATCTTGTCTATCATGGGAGAACCATGGCTTAAGACACTATCTTGTCTACCATGGCAGAACCTTGGCTAAGGACTCTACCTTGTCTAGCGTGGGAAAAGATTGGATTAGACTCTACCTTGTCTACCATGGGAGAACCATGGCTAAAGACATTATCTTGTCTACCATGGCAGAACCTTGGCTTAAGACTCTACCATGATTAGCGTGGGAGAACCTTGGCTTAAGACTCTACCTAGTCTAGCGTGGGGAAAGATTGTCATCTTGTCTATCATGGGAGAATCTTGGCTAAAGACTCTACCTTGTCTAGGGTGGGAAGAGATTGGAGTATACTCTACCTTGTCTAACATGGGAGAACCATGGCTAAAGACACTATCTTGTCTACCATGGCAGAAACTTGGCTTAAGACTATACCTTGTCTAGCGTGGGAAAAGATTGGATTAGACCCTACCTTGTCTACCATGTGAGAACCATGGATAATGACACTATCTTGTCTACCATGGCAGAACCTTGGCTAAAGTCTCTACCTTGTCTAGCGTGGGAAATGATTGGATAATACTCTACCTTGTCTACCATGGGAGAACCATGGCTAAAGACGCTATCTTGTCTACCATGGCAGAACCTTGGCTTGAGACTCTACCATGATTAGCGTGGGAGAACCTTGGCTTAAGACTCTACCTAGTCTAGCTTGGGAAAAGATTAGCTTAGAGTCTACCTTGTCTTCCATGGGAGAACCATGGCTAAAGACACTATCTTGTATACCATGGCAGAACCTTGGCTTAAGACTCTACTATGATTAGCGTGGGAGAACCTTGGCTAAAGACTCTACTATGTTAAGCATGGGAGAACCTTGGCTTAAGACTCTACCTTGTCTTCCATGAAAGAACCATGGCTAAAGACACTATTTTGTGTACCATGGCAGAACCTTGGCTTAAGACTCTACCTAGTCTAGCTTGGGAAAAGATTAGCTTAGAGTCTACCTTGTCTTCCATGGGAGAACCATGGCTAAAGACACTATCTTGTATACCATGGCAGAACCTTGGCTTAAGACTCTACTATGATTAGCGTGGGAGAACCTTGGCTAAAGACTCTACTATGTTAAGCATGGGAGAACCTTGGCTTAAGACTCTACCTTGTCTTCCATGAAAGAACCATGGCTAAAGACACTATTTTGTGTACCATGGCAGAACCTTGGCTTAAGACTCTACCTAGTCTAGCGTTGGAAAAGATTGGCATCTTGTCTATCATGGGAGAACCTTGGCTAAAGACTCTACCTTGTCTAGCGTGGGAAAAGATTAGCTTAGAATCTACCTTGTCTTCCATGGGAGAACCATGGCTAAAGACACTATTTTGTCTATCATGGCAGAACCTTGGCTTAAGACTATACCTTGTCTAGCGTGGGAAAAGATTGGATTAGACCCTACATTGTCTACCATGGGAGAACCATGGATAAAGACGCTATCTTGTCTATCATGGGAGAACCTTGGCTAAGGACTCTACCTTGTCTAGCGTTGGAAAAGATTAGCTTTCACTCTGCCTTGTCTTCCATGGGAGAACCATGGCTAAAGACACTATCTTGTCTACCATGGCAGAACCTTGGCTTAAGACGCTACCTTGTCTAGCGTGGGAAAAGATTAGCTTAGACTCTACCTTGTCTAGCGTGGGAAAAGATTGGATTAGACCCCACCTTTTTACCATGGGAGAACCATGGCTAAAGACAATATCTTGTCTACCATGGGAGAACCTTCGCTAAAGACTCTACCTTGTCTAGCGTGGGGAAAGATTAGCTTAGACTCTACCTTGTCTTCCATGAGAGAACCATTGCTAAAGACTCTACCTTGTCTAGCATAGGAAAAGATTAGCTTAGAATCTACCTTGTCTTCCATGGGAGAACCATGGCTAAAGACACTATCTTGTCTACCATAACAGAACCTTGGCTTAAGACTCTACTATGATTAGCGTGGGAGAACCTTGGCTAAAGACTCTACTATGTTAAGCGTGGGAGAACCTTGGCTTAAGACTCTACCTTGTCTTCCATGGGAGAACCATGGCTAAAGACACTATTTTGTGTACCATGGCAGAACCTTGGCTTAAGACTCTACCTAGTCTGGCGTGGGAAAAGATTGGCATCTTGTCTATCATGGGAGAACCTTGGCTAAAGACTCTACCTTGTCTAGCGTTGGAAAAGATTAGCTTTCACTCTGCCTTGTCTTCCATGGGAGAACCATGGCTAAAGACACTATCTTGTCTACCATGGCAGAACCTTGGCTTAAGACGCTACCTTGTCTAGCGTGGGAAAAGATTAGCTTAGACTCTACCTTGTCTAGCGTGGGAAAAGATTGGATTAGACCCCACCTTTTTACCATGGGAGAACCATGGCTAAAGACAATATCTTGTCTACCATGGGAGAACCTTCGCTAAAGACTCTACCTTGTCTAGCGTGGGGAAAGATTAGCTTAGACTCTACCTTGTCTTCCATGAGAGAACCATTGCTAAAGACTCTACCTTGTCTAGCATAGGAAAAGATTAGCTTAGAATCTACCTTGTCTTCCATGGGAGAACCATGGCTAAAGACACTATCTTGTCTACCATAACAGAACCTTGGCTTAAGACTCTACTATGATTAGCGTGGGAGAACCTTGGCTAAAGACTCTACTATGTTAAGCGTGGGAGAACCTTGGCTTAAGACTCTACCTTGTCTTCCATGGGAGAACCATGGCTAAAGACACTATTTTGTGTACCATGGCAGAACCTTGGCTGAAGACTCTACCTAGTCTAGCGTGGGAAAAGATTGGCATCATGTCTATCATGGGAGAACCTTGGCTTAAGACTCTACCTAGTCTAGCGTGGGAAAAGATTGGCATCTTGTCTATCATGGGAGAACCTTGGCTAAAGACTCTACCTTGTCTAGCATGGGAAAAGATTAGCTTAGAATCTACCTTGTCTTCCATGGGAGAACCATGGCTAAAGACACTATTTTGTCTACCATGGCAGAACCTTGGCTTAAGACTCAACCTTGTCTAGCGTGGGAAGAGATTGGAGTATACTCTACCTTGTCTACCATGGGAGAACTATGGCTAAAGACACTATCTTGTCTACCATGGCAGAACCTTGGCTTAAGACTATACCTTGTCTAGCGTGGGAAAAGTTTGGATTAGACCCCACCTTTTCTACCATGGGAGAACCATGGCTAAAGACACGATCTTGTCTACCATGGAAGAACCTTGGCTTAGTACTCTACCATGTTTAGCGTGGGAGAATCTTGGTTTAAGACTCTACCTTGTCTAGCGTGGGAAAAGGGTAATGTTGGAAGGGCATTGGGTCCGAGTTAAGTACCTTCTGATGTTAACAAGTAAGTCAATTTGACTCTCTTTCTACGTAAAAAAGGACGAGGACAGGTGCGAAGCCGGGCTCCGGGGTGTTCCGTCCCGCCAGGCACTTTAAAAAGGGCTTTTTTAAAGGGAAATGTTGGAAGGGCATTGGGTCCGGATTGAGTACCTTCAGATACCAACAAGGAAGTCAATTTGACTCTCTTTTTACGTAAAAAAGGAGGACAGTTGCGAAGCCGGGCTTCGCCCGGCTCCGAGGTTTTCCGTCCCACCAGGCACTTTAAAAAGGGCTTTTGTAAAGGGAAATTTTGGAAGGGCATTGGGTCCGAGTTAAGTACCTTCTGATACCAACAAGAAAGTCAATTTGACTCTCTTTCTACGTAAAAAAGGACGAAGACAGGTGCGAAGCCGGGCTTCGCCCGGCTCCTAGGTGTTCCATCTCACCAGGCACTTTAAAAAAGGGTTTTTTTAAAGGGAAATGTTGGAAGGGCATTGGGTCCGGGTTGAGTACCTTCTGATACCAACAAGAAAGTCAATTTAACTCTCTTTCTACGTAAAAAAGGACGAGGACATTGGAAAAAAAACGTATAGGAGAGAAAAGATGTGTTTTACTAGGACCTACAATTTTTGTATGAAACATTTTTTGAAATTTTGCGTTTTTTGCGAGTTAAACGTAATCTCAAATAAAAGCTTGGGTTTTCCTGTAAAAAATATAAGTCTAAAAATGGGCCCAAATTATTTGCCAAAAATATAGTGTAAGGAGTAGAATTTGTCCGTCCGTTTGCGCATTCCAGCGCAATGCACAGTGGGATTTTTTTACAATTTACTATTCAAAATTGTCTGGAATCTACAAATTACAATATTTTTTAAAAAGTCATGTTTATTTTTTTATTTTGACATTGCACATGATCGAAATCAATTTAAATTAATTAGTATGACCACCGGAAAAATAATAATGCAGAGTGCAATTTATTTAAATTGTTGCAAAGAATGTTTTTTAACAAATAGATTGCTTTGGGCCTTCTTAATAGAGAAAATTGTTCTTTTTCAGACAAGTTTAAGTTTTTTTAAGTACACATAAGAAGCTATAGGTTGGATGTTTTATGAGACAAAATTTTTTCCGTGTAGATTAACGCCTTCTTTTTCTTTTAACACCTTCTTAATTTAATTCTCGACATATAGTCTTTAACCATGTAAACAATTTGACTGTATAGATAGTCTTTAAGCACATTCTCAACAAATCGCAACAAGTTTTCTATCTGATTCTAGAGATAGCCTTTACATAGATTTTGTAAGTTTTTAAGGTATCACATCCCCTGTAAGAGTAGTCAAAAGTTTGTAGCCTCGTACACTGAAACCCCACTTATTTAAAGTCTCATTTACTTAAAGTCGCTTTTATTTAAACCCGTTTTTGCTTCAGTTATTTTTAGTTAGAATCAGCCCAAACCTCACTTATTTTAGCTCATGCGCAGTACGCGACCAATGGAAAGATACTTACATTCCCATTGGTTGAGTTCAAACAAAACCAACCAATCATGTCAATTTATCGAATTACGTCACCAAAATAGGTTATGTCGACCAAAATACAAATAAACGCGACACTTCGTGTCGAATTGCGTGGACCATGTTCAAATAAGTGGCGTTTCAGTGTACTTCTACAGTAAGCACTATACTTTCCCCTTCAGTTCTTTTATTTTTAGCTCATCCTGTACCTACTATTACAATTGTAGTGTACGTGAGCCACATCACAGTGGTGGGGGTACTAAATACTGCAAATAACGTCATAATATAGAAGCTTTTATTCATAATGGTAAAAAACGACACTTTAAACTATAAATTTTTTTTGTACATTTTGGTTCAAAATGTATTTGTGTATTAAATATTAGTTGTTGACAAAAATTTATAAACAATTTATGATTATATTTATGAAAATGTACTTCTCCCCCATACATTACTCTCGCCGTACATGCAAAAAACGCAACTTTGATAGCAAATATCTCTGGTTCCGTGCGGTGAAAATTTTTAAAATTTTGCAAATATTTCAAGAATGATAATAAGAACTTATAGTTCAATTTTAAAAAAATCTATAGAAAAGCGTTTAGGGGATGTGATAACTTAATGACAATTTTGAACAGAATAATTTATTAAAAAACCTTTATTGCACTTAATTTCTTTGTTTTTATTATTCAGTTGATAAATATGTTTTTTAACTCTTATGCGCACGTGTCAAATGCAGATGGATTTATCATAGGTGAAACGTGGCTTAAGATTTGTTTGACCGTGAATGAAGCGTGGATATAACTTGGGTAAAACCAGTGACAACCGTCGATTAAGCGTTGCTCGACTGAGGCTTTGTGGCTAAGTAACTATAGATGAAACATGGGTAAGACGTTGCACAAGAGCTTAGCTTATATATATATATGTATACATATATCGCAATACTGTACCTGAAGAAGTAATTAACAGTGAAATTAAATGTGTGAAACGTGTCGCTAATATTGCTTAAGGCTTTCCAAACCATGACTCTGGCGTAAATTTACCGCGGATTAAATATGTGTCAAAAATGACATATTTGTAGCATAAGCGTATAACGAATGTACTCTGGCTAAACCATGGCTTAAATAGCTTAAAAATTAGATTCAACAAAAATTAATCTTATATAAATCAACTAAACACTAAAAGAATGCAGTAAATCTTAATTCGCAGCGAGAAAATTTAAAGTTATAAAAATTTTATTGTTTAAGATCTTGCATTTTGTAAAAAGAATTACCTTGGTACTCAAGGAGTCGTAATTGAGGTTCGATCATTAATCGCAGTTCAAATATTCTTACTTAAAAAGTATTTACTTGTGCGTACTTTTAGATATTATGTTAATTGTTATTATCGGGATCAATTATTTCTATATCATGAATATCCATTGCTGCATCTTGAACGCTTCGGAGTACTCTAATTGAGGGATACGCAACATAATTTTGGTGCCTTGCGTATCCAAGATACCATAGTACTGCTGTCACGTGAGAACAACACCCAACAGTTCGTGATCCTACTTTACATGTACAATAGTACCCAATAATTGAGATAGCATCGTCATCATTCCCATTATGTTCGGTATTATAGGCAATCCATACTTGGTGATAAATGTTAGCGTTTCTGAATCTAGAAAACATTCTAAATCTACTAAATCCTGGATGATTTGTTCTTTCGTCAATTTCTAAATACTGATCTGGATCCTCTTCATCTTCAAATTCGTCAATTTCAGCTCTTAAAAGAGTGTCTTGTATGTATGCAGGAGCCAGCCCTAATTGATACGTTCCATACGTTAGTCTTTGAAGATATTCTAAACTCAAAACAGGAAAAAGTGGTATATGTGCCGCAGTTAATGTCATCCAATGACCTCGCCTTGCTCTAAGGTTTTCAGTATCTACTCTTACCTGAACTTCGTTTTCTCGTTGGGCCTGATTTAGAATTTCTTCAGCTAAGTTTTCGTCTGCATTGGGCATTTGAACTCGATCGTGATATTTATTAATAATAGCCCCAGCTATACGTAGGAAATCGTTAAGATTTGGAACGTGTGACATACTAATTCTCTTTGCAAAGAATTTAAAAACATTTTTTAGACGACCATTCGCAGCCTCTATAATCCATCTTGTCTTAGTAATAATACGGGATTCGTTTGCTTCTCGAGTAGAAAATTGATTTTGATTTGGTCTTAAAAGATGTGGCATTTTGGTTGTTATGCCAAGTCTATTAACGATTGGAATTGCGTCGCGATAGCCACGGTCAAGTATCATAATATCTTGAGGTTGAAACCATTCCCGCATACCATTAATGTCTCTCTCGAATTGACTTAAAAGAATTCTGGCGTCGTTATTGGCTGCATTTGAAAAATATGGACCTTGGATATCTAGATAATAACCTTCTGGAGAGACTGTAATTGATGGTTTAACTAAATGTTTGTTCTTATGGACACAATAGGATTGTCTTAATGCTTTAAAACATGAACATTTTTCCATGTCAAGATATGTACAATCAATGTATACAATTGCTTTTGGAATTTCAGGCTCAGAATTATATAAATGATTAGCGAATGGAGTTACATATCTTTGAATATATTCCTCCCTAGATATAGATCTGAAGCCTATATTCTCATTAACGAATTGGCGTTTTAAAGATTCTCTTACTTTTGAGATGGCCAAGCTAGTAGCTTGTCTTGATGAGTAGTGAAATAATATATTTAAAAACTCGTCGCTTAAACCTTGTCTAAGTTTGCAAAGAAAACAGAGCAAATCCTTTTTTTGTACGTATCGATTACCCCCAGCAACAGGTACAGGTTCGCAATAAGAAAACAAATTAAGAAACTGAGTTTTAGTTAGGGAATACATTTTTTTAAATTCGTTATCATTCAAACTATTTTCATCAGCATATCGACGTTCAGCGCTACATTGTACTTCTTTGCGTAGTTCTTTCATAAAGCTCATTAATTCATCACCCTCTATTATGTAAGGTCTATAGATGTATCGCAAAGCGTCCATAATATTATCAGGCAACAATCCCTCATCATTTAAATGATTATTACATGTTACGCGTCTGACAGGAACGTAGATATTTCTTTTTACAAAAATTGTCACTCTGCACTTCAAAGTAAGCCTGTGAACATTATTTTGTGCATTACACACAATACAATTATTAGATGATGACTGAGACAAAACATTAAACCACGAACAATCAGGTTTTTCTTCGATTAAATTAATATCTTCATTAATTGACAAATTACAATTATTACAAATTCGCGTTTCAGGGGTAACCTCTATAAAAGGTCTACCTAAATCCTGACGTCTTGAAATCGCAAATCGTTGCTTAACATTGTTATCATCGCCAAAAATGTGTACCATATTCCGTGCTACATAATCTCTCTCACAGATGAGACAAGGTATTCGACCCACACGCGCCATTGCAATAAAAAAGAATTTTTATAGAGTATAGAATATTAATTCAATGTGTACTTACTTTATAACAGATATTCGCAAACCTATGGACAATATAAAAAAGCAAAAACTTCAACAAAATCCTACATTAATTGACATTTTGATTAATGCTTTGAAAACAATAAACAGTAATCATAGACTAGTGATTAATTGTTCAAATTCATTACGTTTAAATGTTTAAACGTATTTAAATAATGATATGACAAAAAAATTAACACGAAACTGTAAATTCCAAATAAAAAATATGATAAATTAATTTCACTCAAAAAATTTTAAGCAAAATTTTTAATAACTAATAATTCAAGAAGAAAGCACAATTTTACATTATTTTCTATAATTATTTATATTTTATCACTCTTTATCAATCAAAAATAAAGTTAATTAACTCATGACAAATCAAAATATAATTTGACAAACGATGGAAAGATGGATACATGTAAAAACAACTGAAAATTGTTATTTTTATTGCTCTTTTAAACAAGTGAACAATGATACATATATACATACTTTTTTTGTAAAACAAACTGACGATAAATTTAGACAGTTAAAAATATATTTTTTGCAGTCTTTTGTTTTAATAAATACAAGCGATAATTTTATTATTAATTATTTTCATAACTGTATTATATATAATATATATTTTTTTATATATATTTATATATATATATATATATATTTTATTAAATTAGGAATTTTTGGAGTTCGTCAAAATTCGGAAAAATACGGCAAAGTATGGAAGAGTAAAAAAAGGGTTTTTTTAGGAAATATTAAATCAGAAAATTAAAATCCTGAATTTTTGTAGTTCGCCAAAGTACGGAAAAGTACGTCAAAGTATAGGAGAGTAAAAAAAGGTTTTTTTTGAAAATATTAATTTAGTAAATTAAAATTCTAAATTTTTGTAGTTCGCAAAAATATGGAAAAGTACAGCAAAGTATGGGACAGTAAAAAAAGGGTATTTTGGAAAATATTGAATCAGAAAATTAAAATCCTGAATTTTTGTAGTTCCCGATGTGGAAAGATTCCTAGAAAAGTGCTCCTTGGAATTTCCGTCGTAATTCCGTCGGAATGCAATAGGAGTTTCGATAAAATTCCGATGAAAATTCTAACGGAATTCCGATGGTTAAAAAACATTTTTTTTTTAATGTAAGAAATAATTTTTACAAATTCTTGGTAAAAAGTATTCTTGGTAAAAAAGTTCCAGGGAGTAAAAAAAATTTTTTAAGATAAAGAAAACTGTCACTTATTTATTAATTATAAATTAAATTAAAAAACATTGAATAATTAATAAAACTGTAAAAAGCATCATTGATAGTTTAGTCTGTTATTCAAAATTAATTCATTTATCATTATTTCGAAAAAAATGATTTAGTTAAAATATGTTTTAAAATTTTGTTTATCAAATAACCTAATTTTATTATGAGACAACTTTTAGTTGAAAACAAATTAGATGTTTAAACCTGAAAAAATACAAAAAACTGTTAAGAAGATTTAGAACTTTTTGCTTGTAGAAGACTTTATGCTTGTAAATTAATAAATTTTACTAATAAATAGACATTTCTACTAATTTGTTAGTGAAATCTTCATGGAAAAGTACTTAGCCTATAAAAATCCACTAAAATTAAAAAAACTTTGCAAAAAATTGTTCTATTAATTGTTTTTATTTTTTTTATAAGAAAAGTCGACTTGAACGACAAGGAACTTCAGCATTTTCTGTTCAGAATAGTCGTAAAATATTTTCAGTAGAAAAATCTTCATGGAAAACTACTTAGCCTCAAAAAATCCACTAAAATAAAAAAAAACAACGCAAAGAATTATTTTACAAATTGTTTTTATTTTTTTAAAAGAACAGTCGACTTGAACGACTAGGAACTTCAGCATTTTCTGTTCAGAATAGTCGTAAAATATTTTCAGTAGAAAAGTCTTCGTGGAAAACTACTTAGCCTAAAAAATCCACTAAAATTAAAACAACTACGCAAAGAATTATTTTACAAATTGTTTTTATTTTTTTAAGAGAAAAGTTGACTTGAACGACAAGAACTTCAGCATTTTCTGTTCAGAATAGTCGTAAAATATTTTCAGTAGAAAAGTCTTCGTGGAAAACTACTTTGCCTATAAAAATCCACTAACATTAAAACAACTACGCAAAGAATTATTTTACAAATTGTTTTTATCTTTTTAAGAGAAAAGTTGACTTGAACGACAATGAACTTCAGCATTTTCTGTTCAGAATAGTTGTAAAATATTTTCAGTAGAAAAATCTTCATGGAAAACTACTTAGCCTAAAAAATCCACTAAAATTAAAACAACTACGCAAAGAATTATTTTACAAATTGTTTTTATTTTTTTAAGAGAAAAGTTGACTTGAACGACAAGGAACTTCAGCATTTTCTGTTCAGAATAGTCGTAAAATATTTTCAGTAGAAAAGTCTTCGTGGAAAACTACTTTGCCTATAAAAATCCACTAACATTAAAAAAAATTTGCAAAGAATTATTTTACTAATTATTTTTATCTTTTTAAGAGAATTGTTGACTTGAACGACAATGAACTTCAGCATTTTCTGTTCAGAATAGTTGTAAAATATTTTCAGTAGAAAAATCTTCATGGAAAACTACTTAGCCTAAAAAATCCACTAAAATTAAAACAACTACGCAAAGAATTATTTTACAAATTGTTTTTATTTTTTTAAGAGAAAAGTTGACTTGAACGACAAGGAACTTCATCATTTTCTGTTCAGAATAGTCGTAAAATATTTTCAGTAGAAAAATCTTCATGGAAAACTACTTAGCCTAAAAAATCCACTAAAATTAAAACAACTACGCAAAGAATTATTTTACAAATTGTTTTTATTTTTTTACGAGAAAAGTTGACTTGAACGACAAGGAACTTCAGCATTTTCTGTTCAGAATAGTCGTAAAATATTTTCAGTAGAAAAGTCTTCGTGGAAAACTACTTTGCCTATAAAAATCCACTAACATTAAAAAAAATTTGCAAAGAATTATTTTACTAATTATTTTTATCTTTTTAAGAGAAAAGTTGACTTGAACGACAATGAACTTCAGCATTTTCTGTTCAGAATAGTTGTAAAATATTTTCAGTAGAAAAATCTTCATGAAAAACTACTTAGCCTAAAAAATCCACTAAAATTAAAACAACTACGCAAAGAATTATTTTACAAATTGTTTTTATTTTTTTAAGAGAAAAGTTGACTTGAACGACAAGGAACTTCAGCATTTTCTGTTCAGAATAGTCGTAAAATATTTTCAGTAGAAAAATCTTCATGGAAAACTACTTAGCCTCAAAAAATCCACTAAAATAAAAAAAAACAACGCAAAGAATTATTTTACAAATTGTTTTTATTTTTTTAAAAGAACAGTCGACTTGAACGACTAGGAACTTCAGCATTTTCTGTTCAGAATAGTCGTAAAATATTTTCAGTAGAAAAATCTTCATGGAAAACTACTTAGCCTAAAAAATCCACTAAAATAAAAAAAAACAACGCAAAGAATTATTTTACTAATTGTTGTTTTTTAAGAGAAAAGTCGACTTGAACGATAAGGAACTTCAGCATTTTCTGTTCAGAATAGTCGTAAAATATTTTCAGTAGAAAAGTCTTCGTGGAAAACTACTTAGCCTAAAAAATCCACTAAAATTAAAACAACTACGCAAAGAATTATTTTACAAATTGTTTTTATTTTTTTACGAGAAAAGTTGACTTGAACGACAAGGAACTTCAGCATTTTCTGTTCAGAATAGTCGTAAAATATTTTCAGTAGAAAAATCTTCATGGAAAACTACTTAGCCTCAAAAAATCCACTAAAATAAAAAAAAACAACGCAAAGAATTATTTTACAAATTGTTTTTATTTTTTTAAAAGAACAGTCGACTTGAACGACTAGGAACTTCAGCATTTTCTGTTCAGAATAGTCGTAAAATATTTTCAGTAGAAAAATCTTCATGGAAAACTACTTAGCCTAAAAAATCCACTAAAATAAAAAAAAACAACGCAAAGAATTATTTTACTAATTGTTGTTTTTTAAGAGAAAAGTCGACTTGAACGATAAGGAACTTCAGCATTTTCTGTTCAGAATAGTCGTAAAATATTTTCAGTAGAAAAGTCTTCGTGGAAAACTACTTAGCCTAAAAAATCCACTAAAATTAAAACAACTACGCAAAGAATTATTTTACAAATTGTTTTTATTTTTTTACGAGAAAAGTTGACTTGAACGACAAGGAACTTCAGCATTTTCTGTTCAGAATAGTCGTAAAATATTTTCAGTAGAAAAATCTTCATGGAAAACTACTTAGCCTCAAAAAATCCACTAAAATAAAAAAAAAACAACGCAAAGAATTATTTTACAAATTGTTTTTATTTTTTTACGAGAAAAGTTGACTTGAACGACAAGGAACTTCAGCATTTTCTGTTCAGAATAGTTGTAAAATATTTTCAGTAGAAAAATCTTTATGGAAAACTACTTAGCCTAAAAAATCCACTAAAATAAAAAAAAACAACGCAAAGAATTATTTTACAAATTGTTTTTATTTTTTTACGAGAAAAGTCGACTTGAACGACAAGGAACTTCAGCATTTTCTGTTCAGAATAGTTGTAAAATATTTTCAGTAGAAAAATCTTCATGGAAAACTACTTAGCCTAAAAAATCCACTAAAATTAAAACAACTACGCAAAGAATTATTTTACAAATTGTTTTTATTTTTTTACGAGAAAAGTTGACTTGAACGACAAGGAACTTCAGCATTTTCTGTTCAGAATAGTCGTAAAATATTTTCAGTAGAAAAGTCTTTGTGGAAAACTATTTTGCCTATAAAAATCCACTAACATTAAAAAAAATTTGCAAAGAATTATTTTACTAATTATTTTTATCTTTTTAAAAGAAAAGTTGACTTGAACGACAAGGAACTTCAGCATTTTCTGTTCAGAATAGTCGTAAAATATTTTCAGTAGAAAAATCTTCATGGAAAACTACTTAGCCTCAAAAAATCCACTAAAATAAAAAAAACAACGCAAAGAATTATTTTACAAATTGTTTTTATTTTTTTAAAAGAACAGTCGACTTGAACGACTAGGAACTTCAGCATTTTCTGTTCAGAATAGTCGTAAAATATTTTCAGTAGAAAAGTCTTCGTGGAAAACTACTTAGCCTAAAAAATCCACTAAAATAAAAAAAAAACAACGCAAAGAATTATTTTACAAATTGTTTTTATTTTTTTACGAGAAAAGTTGACTTGAACGACAAGGAACTTCAGCATTTTCTGTTCAGAATAGTTGTAAAATATTTTCAGTAGAAAAATCTTCATGGAAAACTACTTAGCCTAAAAAATCCACTAAAATTAAAACAACTACGCAAAGAATTATTTTACAAATTGTTTTTATTTTTTTAAGAGAAAAGTTGACTTGAACGACAAGGAACTTCAGCATTTTCTGTTCAGAATAGTCGTAAAATATTTTCAGTAGAAAAATCTTCATGGAAAACTACTTAGCCTAAAAAATCCACTAAAATTAAAACAACTACGCAAAGAATTATTTTACAAATTGTTTTTATTTTTTTACGAGAAAAGTTGACTTGAACGACAAGGAACTTCAGCATTTTCTGTTCAGAATAGTCGTAAAATATTTTCAGTAGAAAAGTCTTTGTGGAAAACTATTTTGCCTATAAAAATCCACTAACATTAAAAAAAATTTGCAAAGAATTATTTTACTAATTATTTTTATCTTTTTAAAAGAAAAGTTGACTTGAACGACAAGGAACTTCAGCATTTTCTGTTCAGAATAGTTGTAAAATATTTTCAGTAGAAAAATCTTCATGGAAAACTACTTAGCCTAAAAAATCCACTAAAATTAAAACAACTACGCAAAGAATTATTTTACAAATTGTTTTTATTTTTTTAAGAGAAAAGTTGACTTGAACGACAAGGAACTTCAGCATTTTCTGTTCAGAATAGTTGTAAAATATTTTCAGTAGAAAAATCTTCATGGAAAACTACTTAGCCTCAAAAAATCCACTAAAATAAAAAAAACAACGCAAAGAATTATTTTACAAATTGTTTTTATTTTTTTAAAAGAACAGTCGACTTGAACGACTAGGAACTTCAGCATTTTCTGTTCAGAATAGTCGTAAAATATTTTCAGTAGAAAAGTCTTCGTGGAAAACTACTTTGCCTATAAAAATCCACTAACATTAAAAAAAATTTGCAAAGAATTATTTTACAAATTGTTTTTATTTTTTTACGAGAAAAGTTGACTTGAACGACAAGGAACTTCAGCATTTTCTGTTCAGAATAGTTGTAAAATATTTTCAGTAGAAAAATCTTCATGGAAAACTACTTAGCCTAAAAAATCCACTAAAATTAAAACAACTACGCAAAGAATTATTTTACAAATTGTTTTTATTTTTTTAAGAGAAAAGTTGACTTGAACGACAAGGAACTTCAGCATTTTCTGTTCAGAATAGTCGTAAAATATTTTCAGTAGAAAAATCTTCATGGAAAACTACTTAGCCTAAAAAATCCACTAAAATTAAAACAACTACGCAAAGAATTATTTTACAAATTGTTTTTATTTTTTTACGAGAAAATTTGACTTGAACGACAAGGAACTTCAGCATTTTCTGTTCAGAATAGTCGTAAAATATTTTCAGTAGAAAAGTCTTTGTGGAAAACTATTTTGCCTATAAAAATCCACTAACATTAAAAAAAATTTGCAAAGAATTATTTTACTAATTATTTTTATCTTTTTAAAAGAAAAGTTGACTTGAACGACAAGGAACTTCAGCATTTTCTGTTCAGAATAGTCGTAAAATATTTTCAGTAGAAAAATCTTCATGGAAAACTACTTAGCCTAAAAAATCCACTAAAATAAAAAAAAAACAACGCAAAGAATTATTTTACAAATTGTTTTTATTTTTTTACGAGAAAAGTTGACTTGAACGACAAGGAACTTCAGCATTTTCTGTTCAGAATAGTTGTAAAATATTTTCAGTAGAAAAATCTTCATGGAAAACTACTTAGCCTAAAAAATCCACTAAAATTAAAACAACTACGCAAAGAATTATTTTACAAATTGTTTTTATTTTTTTAAAAGAACAGTCGACTTGAACGACTAGGAACTTCAGCATTTTCTGTTCAGAATAGTCGTAAAATATTTTCAGTAGAAAAATCTTCATGGAAAACTACTTAGCCTAAAAAATCCACTAAAATTAAAACAACTACGCAAAGAATTATTTTACAAATTGTTTTTATTTTTTTAAAAGAACAGTCGACTTGAACGACTAGGAACTTCAGCATTTTCTGTTCAGAATAGTCGTAAAATATTTTCAGTAGAAAAGTCTTTGTGGAAAACTATTTTGCCTATAAAAATCCACTAACATTAAAAAAAATTTGCAAAGAATTATTTTACTAATTATTTTTATCTTTTTAAGAGAAAAGTTGACTTAAACGACAATGAACTTCAGCATTTTCTGTTCAGAATAGACGTAAAATATTTTCAGTAGAAAAGTCTTCGTGGAAAACTACTTTGCCTATAAAAATCCACTAACATTAAAAAAAATTTGCAAAGAATTATTTTACTAATTATTTTTATCTTTTTAAGAGAAAAGTTGACTTGAACGACAATGAACTTCAGCATTTTCTGTTCAGAATAGTTGTAAAATATTTTCAGTAGAAAAATCTTCATGGAAAACTACTTAGCCTAAAAAATCCACTAAAATTAAAACAACTACGCAAAGAATTATTTTACAAATTGTTTTTATTTTTTTAAAAGAACAGTCGACTTGAACGACTAGGAACTTCAGCATTTTCTGTTCAGAATAGTCGTAAAATATTTTCAGTAGAAAAGTCTTTGTGGAAAACTATTTTGCCTATAAAAATCCACTAACATTAAAAAAAATTTGCAAAGAATTATTTTACTAATTATTTTTATCTTTTTAAAAGAAAAGTTGACTTGAACGACAAGGAACTTCAGCATTTTCTGTTCAGAATAGTCGTAAAATATTTTCAGTAGAAAAATCTTCATGGAAAACTACTTAGCCTAAAAAATCCACTAAAATAAAAAAAAAAACAACGCAAAGAATTATTTTACTAATTGTTGTTTTTTAAGAGAAAAGTCGACTTGAACGACTAGGAACTTCAGCATTTTCTGTTCAGAATAGTCGTAAAATATTTTCAGTAGAAAAGTCTTCGTGGAAAACTACTTAGCCTAAAAAATCCACTAAAATTTAAACAACTACGCAAAGAATTATTTTACAAATTGTTTTTATTTTTTTAAGAGAAAAGTTGACTTGAACGACAAGGAACTTCAGCATTTTCTGTTCAGAATAGTCGTAAAATATTTTCAGTAGAAAAGTCTTCGTGGAAAACTATTTTGCCTAAAAAATCCACTAAAATAAAAAAAAAACAACGCAAAGAATTATTTTACAAATTGTTTTTATTTTTTTAAAAGAACAGTCGACTTGAACGACTAGGAACTTCAGCATTTTCTGTTCAAAATATTCGTAAAATATTTTCAGTAGAAAAGTCTTCGTGGAAAACTATTTTGCCTATAAAAATCCACTAACATTAAAAAAAATTTGCAAAGAATTATTTTACTAATTATTTTTATCTTTTTAAGAGAAAAGTTGACTTGAACGACAAGGAACTTCAGCATTTTCTGTTCAGAATAGTCGTAAAATATTTTCAGTAGAAAAATCTTCATGGAAAACTACTTAGCCTAAAAAATCTACTAAAATTAAAACAACTACGCAAAGAATTATTTTACAAATTGTTTTTATTTTTTTAAGAGAAAAGTTGACTTGAACGACAAGGAACTTCAGCATTTTCTGTTCAGAATAGTCGTAAAATATTTTCAGTAGAAAAATCTTCATGGAAAACTACTTAGCCTAAAAAATCCACTAAAATAAAAAAAACAACGCAAAGAATTATTTTACAAATTGTTTTTATTTTTTTAAAAGAACAGTCGACTTGAACGATAAGGAACTTCAGGATTTTCTGTTCAGAAGAGTCGTAAAATATTTTCAGTAGAAAAATCTTCATGGAAAACTACTTAGCCTAAAAAATCCACTAAAATTAAAACAACTACGCAAAGAATTATTTTACAAATTGTTTTTATTTTTTTAAGAGAAAAGTTGACTTGAACGACAAGGAACTTCAGCATTTTCTGTTCAGAATAGTCGTAAAATATTTTCAGTAGAAAAGTCTTCGTGGAAAACTACTTTGCCTATAAAAATCCACTAACATTAAAAAAAATTTGCAAAGAATTATTTTACAAATTGTTTTTATTTTTTTACGAGAAAAGTTGACTTGAACGACAAGGAACTTCAGCATTTTCTGTTCAGAATAGTTGTAAAATATTTTCAGTAGAAAAATCTTCATGGAAAACTACTTAGCCTAAAAAATCCACTAAAATTAAAACAACTACGCAAAGAATTATTTTACAAATTGTTTTTATTTTTTTAAGAGAAAAGTTGACTTGAACGACAAGGAACTTCAGCATTTTCTGTTCAGAATAGTTGTAAAATATTTTCAGTAAAAAAATCTTCATGGAAAACTACTTAGCCTCAAAAAATCCACTAAAATAAAAAAAACAACGCAAAGAATTATTTTACAAATTGTTTTTATTTTTTTAAAAGAACAGTCGACTTGAACGACTAGGAACTTCAGCATTTTCTGTTCAGAATAGTCGTAAAATATTTTCAGTAGAAAAGTCTTCGTGGAAAACTACTTTGCCTATAAAAATCCACTAACATTAAAAAAAATTTGCAAAGAATTATTTTACAAATTGTTTTTATTTTTTTACGAGAAAAGTTGACTTGAACGACAAGGAACTTCAGCATTTTCTGTTCAGAATAGTTGTAAAATATTTTCAGTAGAAAAATCTTCATGGAAAACTACTTAGCCTAAAAAATCCACTAAAATTAAAACAACTACGCAAAGAATTATTTTACAAATTGTTTTTATTTTTTTAAGAGAAAAGTTGACTTGAACGACAAGGAACTTCAGCATTTTCTGTTCAGAATAGTCGTAAAATATTTTCAGTAGAAAAATCTTCATGGAAAACTACTTAGCCTAAAAAATCCACTAAAATTAAAACAACTACGCAAAGAATTATTTTACAAATTGTTTTTATTTTTTTACGAGAAAATTTGACTTGAACGACAAGGAACTTCAGCATTTTCTGTTCAGAATAGTCGTAAAATATTTTCAGTAGAAAAGTCTTTGTGGAAAACTATTTTGCCTATAAAAATCCACTAACATTAAAAAAAATTTGCAAAGAATTATTTTACTAATTATTTTTATCTTTTTAAAAGAAAAGTTGACTTGAACGACAAGGAACTTCAGCATTTTCTGTTCAGAATAGTCGTAAAATATTTTCAGTAGAAAAATCTTCATGGAAAACTACTTAGCCTAAAAAATCCACTAAAATAAAAAAAAAACAACGCAAAGAATTATTTTACAAATTGTTTTTATTTTTTTACGAGAAAAGTTGACTTGAACGACAAGGAACTTCAGCATTTTCTGTTCAGAATAGTTGTAAAATATTTTCAGTAGAAAAATCTTCATGGAAAACTACTTAGCCTAAAAAATCCACTAAAATTAAAACAACTACGCAAAGAATTATTTTACAAATTGTTTTTATTTTTTTAAGAGAAAAGTTGACTTGAACGACAAGGAACTTCAGCATTTTCTGTTCAGAATAGTTGTAAAATATTTTCAGTAGAAAAATCTTCATGGAAAACTACTTAGCCTAAAAAATCCACTAAAATTAAAACAACTACGCAAAGAATTATTTTACAAATTGTTTTTATTTTTTTAAAAGAACAGTCGACTTGAACGACTAGGAACTTCAGCATTTTCTGTTCAGAATAGTCGTAAAATATTTTCAGTAGAAAAATCTTCATGGAAAACTACTTAGCCTAAAAAATCCACTAAAATTAAAACAACTACGCAAAGAATTATTTTACAAATTGTTTTTATTTTTTTAAAAGAACAGTCGACTTGAACGACTAGGAACTTCAGCATTTTCTGTTCAGAATAGTCGTAAAATATTTTCAGTAGAAAAGTCTTTGTGGAAAACTATTTTGCCTATAAAAATCCACTAACATTAAAAAAAATTTGCAAAGAATTATTTTACTAATTATTTTTATCTTTTTAAGAGAAAAGTTGACTTAAACGACAATGAACTTCAGCATTTTCTGTTCAGAATAGACGTAAAATATTTTCAGTAGAAAAGTCTTCGTGGAAAACTACTTTGCCTATAAAAATCCACTAACATTAAAAAAAATTTGCAAAGAATTATTTTACTAATTATTTTTATCTTTTTAAGAGAAAAGTTGACTTGAACGACAATGAACTTCAGCATTTTCTGTTCAGAATAGTTGTAAAATATTTTCAGTAGAAAAATCTTCATGGAAAACTACTTAGCCTAAAAAATCCACTAAAATTAAAACAACTACGCAAAGAATTATTTTACAAATTGTTTTTATTTTTTTAAAAGAACAGTCGACTTGAACGACTAGGAACTTCAGCATTTTCTGTTCAGAATAGTCGTAAAATATTTTCAGTAGAAAAATCTTCATGGAAAACTACTTAGCCTAAAAAATCCACTAAAATAAAAAAAACAACGCAAAGAATTATTTTACAAATTGTTTTTATTTTTTTAAAAGAACAGTCGACTTGAACGACTAGGAACTTCAGCATTTTCTGTTCAGAATAGTCGTAAAATATTTTCAGTAGAAAAATCTTCATGGAAAACTACTTAGCCTAAAAAATCCACTAAAATAAAAAAAAAAACAACGCAAAGAATTATTTTACTAATTGTTGTTTTTTAAGAGAAAAGTCGACTTGAACGACTAGGAACTTCAGCATTTTCTGTTCAGAATAGTCGTAAAATATTTTCAGTAGAAAAGTCTTCGTGGAAAACTACTTAGCCTAAAAAATCCACTAAAATTTAAACAACTACGCAAAGAATTATTTTACAAATTGTTTTTATTTTTTTAAGAGAAAAGTTGACTTGAACGACAAGGAACTTCAGCATTTTCTGTTCAGAATAGTCGTAAAATATTTTCAGTAGAAAAGTCTTCGTGGAAAACTATTTTGCCTAAAAAATCCACTAAAATAAAAAAAAAACAACGCAAAGAATTATTTTACAAATTGTTTTTATTTTTTTAAAAGAACAGTCGACTTGAACGACTAGGAACTTCAGCATTTTCTGTTCAAAATATTCGTAAAATATTTTCAGTAGAAAAGTCTTCGTGGAAAACTATTTTGCCTATAAAAATCCACTAACATTAAAAAAAATTTGCAAAGAATTATTTTACTAATTATTTTTATCTTTTTAAGAGAAAAGTTGACTTGAACGACAAGGAACTTCAGCATTTTCTGTTCAGAATAGTCGTAAAATATTTTCAGTAGAAAAATCTTCATGGAAAACTACTTAGCCTAAAAAATCTACTAAAATTAAAACAACTACGCAAAGAATTATTTTACAAATTGTTTTTATTTTTTTAAGAGAAAAGTTGACTTGAACGACAAGGAACTTCAGCATTTTCTGTTCAGAATAGTCGTAAAATATTTTCAGTAGAAAAATCTTCATGGAAAACTACTTAGCCTAAAAAATCCACTAAAATAAAAAAAACAACGCAAAGAATTATTTTACAAATTGTTTTTATTTTTTTAAAAGAACAGTCGACTTGAACGATAAGGAACTTCAGGATTTTCTGTTCAGAAGAGTCGTAAAATATTTTCAGTAGAAAAATCTTCATGGAAAACTACTTAGCCTAAAAAATCCACTAAAATTAAAACAACTACGCAAAGAATTATTTTACAAATTGTTTTTATTTTTTTAAGAGAAAAGTTGACTTGAACGACAAGGAACTTCAGCATTTTCTGTTCAGAATAGTCGTAAAATATTTTCAGTAGAAAAATCTTCATGGAAAACTACTTAGCCTAAAAAATCCACTAAAATAAAAAAAACAACGCAAAGAATTATTTTACAAATTGTTTTTATTTTTTTAAAAGAACAGTCGACTTGAACGACTAGGAACTTCAGCATTTTCTGTTCAGAATAGTCGTAAAATATTTTCAGTAGAAAAGTCTTCGTGGAAAACTACTTAGCCTAAAAAATCCACTAAAATTTAAACAACTACGCAAAGAATTATTTTACAAATTGTTTTTATTTTTTTAAGAGAAAAGTTGACTTGAACGACAAGAACTTCAGCATTTTCTGTTCAGAATAGTCGTAAAATATTTTCAGTAGAAAAATCTTCATGGAAAACTACTTAGCCTAAAAAATCCAATAAAATAAAAAAAACTACGCAAAGAATTATTTTACAAATTGTTTTTATTTTTTTAAAAGAACAGTCGACTTGAACGATAAGGAACTTCAGCATTTTCTGTTCAGAATAGTCGTAAAATATTTTTAGTAGAAAAGTCTTCGTGGAAAACTACTTTGCCTATAAAAATCCACTAACATTAAAAAAAATTTGCAAAGAATTATTTTACTAATTATTTTTATCTTTTTAAAAGAAAAGTTGACTTGAACGACAATGAACTTCAGCATTTTCTGTTCAGAATAGTTGTAAAATATTTTCAGTAGAAAAATCTTCATGGAAAACTACTTAGCCTAAAAAATCCACTAAAATTAAAACAACTACGCAAAGAATTATTTTACAAATTGTTTTTATTTTTTTAAGAGAAAAGTTGACTTGAACGACAAGGAACTTCAGCATTTTCTGTTCAGAATAGTCGTAAAATATTTTCAGTAGAAAAGTCTTCGTGGAAAACTATTTTGCCTAAAAAATCCACTAAAATAAAAAAAAAACAACGCAAAGAATTATTTTACAAATTGTTTTTATTTTTTTACGAGAAAAGTTGACTTGAACGACAAGGAACTTCAGCATTTTCTGTTCAGAATAGTTGTAAAATATTTTCAGTAGAAAAATCTTCATGGAAAACTACTTAGCCTAAAAAATCCACTAAAATTAAAACAACTACGCAAAGAATTATTTTACAAATTGTTTTTATTTTTTTAAGAGAAAAGTTGACTTGAACGACAAGGAACTTCAGCATTTTCTGTTCAGAATAGTCGTAAAATATTTTCAGTAGAAAAATCTTCATGGAAAACTACTTAGCCTAAAAAATCCACTAAAATAAAAAAAACAACGCAAAGAATTATTTTACAAATTGTTTTTATTTTTTTAAAAGAACAGTCGACTTGAACGATAAGGAACTTCAGGATTTTCTGTTCAGAAGAGTCGTAAAATATTTTCAGTAGAAAAGTCTTCGTGGAAAACTACTTTGCCTATAAAAATCCACTAACATTAAAAAAAATTTGCAAAGAATTATTTTACTAATTATTTTTATCTTTTTAAAAGAAAAGTTGACTTGAACGACAAGGAACTTCAGCATTTTCTGTTCAGAATAGTCGTAAAATATTTTCAGTAGAAAAATCTTCATGGAAAACTACTTAGCCTCAAAAAATCCACTAAAATAAAAAAAACAACGCAAAGAATTATTTTACAAATTGTTTTTATTTTTTTAAAAGAACAGTCGACTTGAACGACTAGGAACTTCAGCATTTTCTGTTCAGAATAGTCGTAAAATATTTTCAGTAGAAAAGTCTTCGTGGAAAACTACTTAGCCTAAAAAATCCACTAAAATTTAAACAACTACGCAAAGAATTATTTTACAAATTGTTTTTATTTTTTTAAGAGAAAAGTTGACTTGAACGACAAGAACTTCAGCATTTTCTGTTCAGAATAGTCGTAAAATATTTTCAGTAGAAAAGTCTTCGTGGAAAACTATTTTGCCTATAAAAATCCACTAACATTAAAAAAAATTTGCAAAGAATTATTTTACAAATTGTTTTTATTTTTTTAAAAGAACAGTCGACTTGAACGATAAGGAACTTCAGCATTTTCTGTTCAGAATAGTTGTAAAATATTTTCAGTAGAAAAATCTTCATGGAAAACTACTTAGCCTAAAAAATCCACTAAAATTAAAACAACTACGCAAAGAATTATTTTACAAATTGTTTTTATTTTTTTAAAAGAAAAGTTGACTTCAACGATAAGGAACTTCAGCATGTTCTGTTCAGAATAGTCGTAAAATATTTTCAGTAAAGAAATCTTCATGGAAAACTATTTAGTTTAGGTAGTGATTAAAGTAGGTAAATTGAGAGTTACGGCAGTATTAATATAGATCTACTGAAGTAACATTGTTTTTTATTTTTGTTCTTCAAGTTTTACCGAACTTTCAGTAAATTGCAACTCGTCAGTTTTACCGAAGACTTTATCTTACGTTTTACCGAACTATTCAATAAACTGCAACTCGTCAGTTTTACCGAAGACTTTAACTTACGTTTTACCGAACTATTCAATAAATATGAATGTAGCGAGCACTTGGCTTACGTTTTACCGAACTGTAAGTGAAGCGCTAATACATGTATCGTGAGCTTTATGATTTTTACATTATTTTTCAATGCAATTTCGTTTACAGTCTAGTTCTTGAAAAATTACTGTTTTGACACTTCATCCCAGTTTTACCGAACTAAATTCAGTAAAATTTCAGGAATAAATTTTCTCCGTGTATAAAGAACAAAATTTTGTTACCAAATTTTGATAAAAAATAGTAATTTTCAGGCTTCGCACTTATCTACTAAAACCTAGTATTTATTACTTTTTTAAGTTACGCTACTACATAGATACTATCTTTAGATTTCGGACACTAAATGCTACTATTTCTGTTCTTTTAGTATTTTTACTACTGAAAATTCGCTAATACTAGAAAACAAAAAATTATAATCAAATTCTTTAAAGCGATTCAATTATTTTCAAAAAATATTCAATATTCAATTATTTTTATCAAATTTCGCCTTCAAAATTAAAGTATATTTAATAAAAAATTGATAAAATTCATCCAAAATTGAATTATTTTTATAAATAATAAAAATTTCACAAGAAGTTAATTAATTAAGAATAGTATTTTCAAAAAAATTTCGAAAAAATCAATTATTTAAAATAAAATTCTCATAATATTTATTATATTTCGAAAAAATTAATTATTTAAAACAATGTTTATAAAATTCTTATAAAAAATTCAATTATTTTCAAAAAATCTAAAAACAATTGTAAAAATTTCAATTATCTTAATAAATGCAAAATTTTTCGACAAAATTTAATTATTTTTAGAATTCCATTATTTTTAAATATTTTAATAGAAAGAAATCACTAATTTAAAGACAATTTCAATTACATTTTTATGGAATAATTAAATTACTCGTTTGCATATGAATAAAATTCTTCTTAAGAATTCAATTCGTTATGAATAAACAATTCTTCGAAAGAATTCAATTATTAAACATGAATAAAGTTCAGTTAATAAATGTTAGTTGTACTAAAGCCTATAAGATACAGAAAGTGTTTTACATATGAGCCCATAGTTAACCTCAACATTTTTTTTCCAAAAAATATGCTGAAAATGTGCGAACAAAGTTCTTGTTAAGAATAATTCAATCTGAGTAGGAAAATGTAAAAACGAAAATTTAATTCAATAGTTTTATTTAATATAAATTAATTGCAGTTAATTTTAATTTTTTTGAGTTTTTGGGAAAAGGCAGCTTGAACACTCGAAAAATAAAATAATTTCTGTTCAGCCCAGTTGATTCTTGTTCAGAATAATTCAATCTAAGTAGAAAACTGTAGAAACGGAATATTATTTCAATAATTTTATTTAATATAAATTAATTGCAGTTAATTTTACTTTTTTTTTAGTTTCTAGGAAAAGGCAGCTTGAACACTCGAAAAATAAAATAATTTCTGTTCACCTTAGTCCATTCTTGTTCAGAATAATTCAATCTAAGTAGAAAAATGTAGAAACGGGAAATTACTCAATGATTTCATTCCTTTTTAGATTAATTGCAGTTAATTTTATTTTCTTTTGAGTTTCTGGGAAAAGGCAGCTTGAACACTCGTAAAATAAAATAATTTCAGTTCACCCTAGTCCATTCGTCATCAAAACAAAGCCACGGTTGACCCACACAAACGTCATTTTTAAACAATTTTAGTCATTTTTAAACAATTTTATATCAACGGTATTGCCGAGCTACACCCACGCTTAGTCATTTCTGAACCATTTTATATGAATGGTATTGCCAAGGTTGACCCACGCTAATGTCACTTATAAAGAATTATGATATTGCCATTGTACACCCACACTTAGTCATTTTTGTACAATTTTATATCAACGGTATTGTCACGCTACACCAACGCTTAATCACAAATGAACAATTTTAGATTAACGGTATTGCTACGATTGACCCACGGTAACGTTATTTTTAAACAATTTTAGTCATTCTTGTACAATTTTATGTCAACAGTATTACCACGCTACACAAACGCTTAGTCATTTTAAATAATTTTATATCAACGGTATTGCCACGCTACACCTACGCTTAGAACATTTGTGAACAATTTTATATCAATTGTATTGCCATGATTGACCCACGCTAACATCATTTTTAAACATTTTTAGTCATTTTTGAAGAATATTATCTCAACGGTATTGCAACGCTACACCCGCGCTTAGACATTTCTGATCAATTTCATATCAATGGTATTCCCACAGTAGAACACGCTAACTTCATTTTCGAAGAATATTATCTCATCGGTATTGCCACGCTTAGTCATTTTTTAAAAATTTAATATCAACTGTATTGCCACGATACACCCACGCTTAGTCATTTTTAAACAATATTATATCAACGGCATTGCCACGCTACACCCACGCTCAGTCATTTTTGAGCAATTTTATATCAACGGTATTGCCACGCTACACCCACGCTTAGTCATATTTAAACAATTTTATATCAACGGCATTGCCACGATACACCCACGCTTAGTCATTTTTAAACAATATTATATCAACGGCATTGCCACGCTACACCCACGCTCAGTCATTTTTGAGCAATTTTATATCAACGGTATTGCCACGCTACACCCACGCTTAGTCATTTTTAAACAATATTATATCAACGGCATTGCCACGCTACACCCACGCTCAGTCATTTCTGATCAATTTTAAATCAATGGTATTCTCACGCTACACCCACGCTTAGTCATATTTAAACAATTTTATATCAACGGTATTGCCACGCTATACCCACGCTTTGTCATTTCCGATCAATTTTATATCAATAGTCTTCCCACGGTAGACACACGCTAAAGTCATTTTTGAAGAATATTATCTCATCGGTATTGCCACGCTACACCCACGCTTAGTCATATTTTAAAAATTTAATATCAACTGTATTGCCACTATACACCCACGCTTAGTCATTTTTTAAAAATTCAATATCAACTGTATTGCCACGCTACACCCACGCTTAGTCATTTTTGAGCAATTTTATATCAACGGTATTGCCACGCTACACCCACGTTTAGTCATATTTTAAAAATTAAATGTCAACGGTATTGCCACGCTACACCCACGCTTAGTCATTTTTTAAAAACTTAATATCAACTGTATTGCCACGCTTCACCCACGCTTAGTCATTCTTAAACAATATTATCTCAACGGTATTGCCACGATACACCCACGCTTAGTCATTTTTAAACAATATTATCTCAACAGTATTGCCACGCAACACCCACGCTTAGTCATTTCTGATAAATTTTATATCAATGGTATTCCCACGGTTGACACACGCTAACGTCATTTTTGAAGAATATTATCTCAACGGTATTGCTACGCTACACCCACGCTTAGTCATTTTTAAACAATATTATCTCAACAGTATTGCCACGCAACACCCACGCTTAGTCATTTCTGATAAATTTTATATCAATGGTATTCCCACGGTTGACACACGCTAACGTCATTTTTGAAGAATATTATCTCAACGGCATTGCCACGCTTCACCCACGCTTAGTCATTTTTAAACAATATTATCTCAACGGTATTGCCACGCTACACCCACGTTTAGTCATATTTTAAAAATTAAATGTCAACGGTATTGCCACGCTACACCCACGCTTAGTCATTTTTTAAAAACTTAATATCAACTGTATTGCCACGCTTCACCCACGCTTAGTCATTCTTAAACAATATTATCTCAACGGTATTGCCACGATACACCCACGCTTAGTCATTTTTAAACAATATTATATCAACGGTAATGCCACGCTACACCCACGCTTAAACATTTCTGATCAATTTTATATCAAAGGTATTCCCACGGTAGACACACGCTAACGTCATTTTTGAAGAATATTATCTCAACGGTATTGCTACGCTACACCCACGCTTAGTCATTTTTAAACAATATTATCTCAACAGTATTGCCACGCAACACCCACGCTTAGTCATTTCTGATAAATTTTATATCAATGGTATTCCCACGGTTGACACACGCTAACGTCATTTTTGAAGAATATTATCTCAACGGCATTGCCACGCTTCACCCACGCTTAGTCATTTTTAAACAATATTATCTCAACGGTATTGCCACGCTACACCCACGCTTAGTCATTTCAGATCAATTTTATATCAATGGTATTCCCACGGTTGACACACGCTAACGTCATTTCTGAAGAATATTATCTCAACGGTATTGCCACGCTACACCCACGCTTAGTCATTTCTGATCAATTTTAAATCAATGGTATTGCCACGCTACACCCACGCTTAGTCATTTTAAATAATTTTATATCAACAGTATTGCCACGCTTAGTCATATTTTAAGAATATTATCTCAACGGTATTGCCACGCTACACCCACGCTTAGACATTTCTGATCAATTTTATATCAAAGGTATTCCCACGGTAGACAAACGCGAACGTCATTTTTGAAGAATATTATCTCAACGGTATTGCCACGCTACACCCACGCTTAGTCATTCTTAAACAATATTATCTCAACGGTATTGCCACGCTACACCCACGCTTAGTCATTTCTGATCAATTTTATATCAATGGTATTGCCACGGTTGACACACGCGAACGTCATTTTTGAAGAATATTATCTCAACGGTATTGCCACGCTACACCCACGCTTAGTCATTTTTGTGCAATTTTATATCAACGGTATTGCCACGCTACACCCACGCTTAGTCATTTCTGATCAATTTTAAATCAATGGTATTCCCACGCTACACCCACGCTTAATCATATTTAAACAATTTTATATCAACGCTATTGCCACGCTATACCCACGCTTTGTCATTTCCGATAAGTTTTATATCAATAGTCTTCCCACGGTAGACACACGCTAACGTCATTTTTGAACAATATTATATCAACGGTATTGCCACGCAACACCCACGCTTAGTAATTTTTTAAAAATTTAATATCAACTATATTGCCACGCTTCACCCACGCTTAGTCATTTTTAAACAATATTATCTCAACGGTATTGCCACGCTACACCCACGCTTAGTCATTTCCGATCAATTTTATATCAATAGTCTTCCCACGGTAGACACACGCTAAAGTCATTTTTGAAGAATATTATCTCATCGGTATTGCCACGCTACACCCACGCTTAGTCATATTTTAAAAATTTAATATCAACTGTATTGCCACTATACACCCACGCTTAGTCATTTTTTAAAAATTCAATATCAACTGTATTGCCACGCTACACCCACGCTTAGTCATTTTTGAGCAATTTTATATCAACGGTATTGCCACGCTACACCCACGTTTAGTCATATTTTAAAAATTAAATGTCAACGGTATTGCCACGCTACACCCACGCTTAGTCATTTTTTAAAAACTTAATATCAACTGTATTGCCACGCTTCACCCACGCTTAGTCATTCTTAAACAATATTATCTCAACGGTATTGCCACGATACACCCACGCTTAGTCATTTCTGATCAATTTTAAATCAATGGTATTGCCACGCTACACCCACGCTTAGTCATTTTAAATAATTTTATATCAACAGTATTGCCACGCTTAGTCATATTTTAAGAATATTATCTCAACGGTATTGCCACGCTACACCCACGCTTAGACATTTCTGATCAATTTTATATCAAAGGTATTCCCACGGTAGACAAACGCGAACGTCATTTTTAAAGAATATTATCTCAACGGTATTGCCACGCTACACCCACGCTTAGTCATTTTTGTGCAATTTTATATCAACGGTATTGCCACGCTACACCCACGCTTAGTCATTTTTTAAAAACTTAATATCAACTGTATTGCCACGCTTCACCCACGCTTAGTCATTCTTAAACAATATTATCTCAACGGTATTGCCACGCTACACCCACGCTTAGTCATTTCAGATCAATTTTATATCAATGGTATTCCCACGGTTGACACACGCTAACGTCATTTCTGAAGAATATTATCTCAACGGTATTGCCACGCTACACACACGCTTAGTCATTTCTGATCAATTTTAAATCAATGGTATTGCCACGCTACACCCAAGCTTAGTCATTTTAAATAATTTTATATCAACAGTATTGCCACGCTTAGTCATATTTTAAGAATATTATCTCAACGGTATTGCCACGCTACACCCACGCTTAGTCATTTTTGTGCAATTTTATATCAACGGTATTGCCACGCTACACCCACGCTTAGTCATTTTTTAAAAACTTAATATCAACTGTATTGCCACGCTTCACCCACGCTTAGTCATTCTTAAACAATATTATCTCAACGGTATTGCCACGCTACACCTACGCTTAGTCATTTCTGATCAATTTTATATCAATGGTATTCCCACGGTTGACCTACGCTAACGTCATTTTTGTAGAATATTATCTCAACGGTATTGCCACGATACACACACGCTTAGTCATTTTTAAACAATATTAAATCAACGGCATTGCCACGCTACACCCACGCTTAGTCATTTCTGATCAATTTTAAATCAATGGTATTCCCACGCTACACCCACGCTTAATCATATTTAAACAATTTTATATCAACGCTATTGCCACGCTATACCCACGCTTTGTCATTTCCGATAAGTTTTATATCAATAGTCTTCCCACGGTAGACACACGCTAACGTCATTTTTGAAGAATATTATCTCAACGGTATTGCCACGCTACACCCACGCTTAGTCATTCTTAAACAATTTTATATCAACGGTATTGCCACGCTACACCCACGCTTAGTCATTTCTGATCAATTTTAAATCAATGGTATTCCCACGCTACACCCACGCTTAATCATATTTAAACAATTTTATATCAACGCTATTGCCACGCTATACCCACGCTTTGTCATTTCCGATAAGTTTTATATCAATAGTCTTCCCACGGTAGACACACGCTAACGTCATTTTTGAAGAATATTATCTCAACGGTATTGCCACGCTACACCCACGCTTAGTCATTCTTAAACAATTTTATATCAACGGTATTGCCACGCAACACCCACGCTTAGTAATTTTTTAAAAATTTAATATCAACTATATTGCCACGCTTCACCCACGCTTAGTCATTTTTGATCAATTTTATATCAATGGTATTCCCACGGTTGACACACGCTAACGTCATTTCTGAACAATATTATATCAACGGTATTGCCACGGTTGACCCACGCTAACATCATTTTTAAACATTTTTAGTCTTTTTTGAACAATTTTATATCAACAGTATTGCCACGCTGCACCCACGCTTAGTCATTTTTAAACAATTTTATATCAACGGTAAACCCACGCTTAGTCATATTTTAAAAATTTAATATCAACGTTATTGCCACGCTACACCCACGCTTAGACATTTCTGATCAATTTTATATCAAAGGTATTCCCACGATAGACACACGCTAACGTTATTTTTAAAGAATATTATCTCAACGGCATTGCCACGCTACACCTACGCTTAGTTATTTTTTTAACAATTTTATATCAACGGTATTGCCACGCTACACCCACGCTTAGTCATTTTTTAAAAATTCAATATCAACTGTATTGCCACGCTTCACCCACGCTTAGTCATTTTTAAACAATATTATCTCAACGGTATTGCCACGCTACACCCACGCTTAGTCATTTTTTAAAAATTCAATATCAACTGTATTGCCACGCTACACCTACGCTTTGTCATTTCCGATAAATTTTATATCAATAGTCTTCCCACGGTAGACACACGCTAACGTCTTTTTTTAACAATATTATATCAACGGTATTGCCACCCTACACCCACGCTTAGTCATATTTTAAAAATGTAATATCAACTGTATTGCCACTATACACCCACGCTTAGTCATTTTTTAAAAATTTAATATCAACTGTATTGCTACGATACACACACGCTTAGTCATTTTTAAACAATATTAAATCAACGGCATTGCCACGCTACACCCACGCTTAGTCATTTCTGATCAATTTTAAATCAATGGTATTCCCACGCTTCACCCACGCTTAGTTATATTTAAACAATTTTATATCAACGGTATTGCCACGCTATACCCACGCTTTGTCATTTCCGATAAATTTTATATCAATAGTCTTCCCACGGTAGACACACGCTAAAGTCATTTTTGAAGAATATTATCTCATCGGTATTGCCACGCTACACCCACGCTTAGTCATAATTTAAAAATGTAATATCAACTGCATTGCCACTATACACCCACGCTTAGTCATTTTTTAAAAATTTAATATCAACTGTATTGCCACGCTTCACCCACGCTTAGTCATTTTTAAACAATATTATCTCAACGGTATTGCAACGCTACACCCACGCTTAGTCATTTCTGATCAATTTTATATCAATGGTATTCCCACGGTTGACACACGCTAACGTCATTTCTGAACAATATTATATCAACGGTATTGCCACGGTTGACCCACGCTAACATCATTTTTAAACATTTTTAGTCTTTTTTGAACAATTTTATATCAACAGTATTACCACGCTACACCCACGCTTAGTCATTTTTAAACAATTTTATATCAACGGTAAACCCACGCTTAGTCATATTTTAAAAATTTAATATCAACGTTATTGCCACGCTACACCCACGCTTAGTCATTTTTTAACAATTTTATATGAACGGTATTGCCACGCTACACCCACGCTTAGTCATTTTTAAACAATATTATATCAACGGCATTGCCACGCTACACCCACGCTCAGTCATTTTTGAGCAATTTTATATCAACGGTATTGCCACGCTACACCCACGCTTAGTCATTTTTAAAAATTTTTATATCAATGCTATTGCCACGGTTGACTCACGCTTAGACATTTCTGATCAATTTTATATCAATGGTATTGCCACGCTTCACCCACGCTTAGTCATTTTTAAACATTATTATATCAACGGTATTGCCACGCTACACTCACGCTTAATCATTTTTTAACAATTTCCCGTGTAGAAATTGCCATATGTAGGCCATATCATGGCATGAAACACCTTTCCAGATCGGGCCCAAGTCTTGCCACACTTGGGCCAGATCTGGGAAGGTGTTTCATTCCATGATATGACCTACACAATGATCAAAAGATCTGTCCCCTATTTGGGCCATGGTTAAATTTCTACACGGCTTTATATCAACGGTATTGCCACGCTACAGCCACGCTTAGTCATTTTTGAACAATTGAAGTGCCGGTTATAGAATGCAGCTCCTAAATTTTATATCAACGCTATTGGCACGCTACTCCCACGTTAATCATTTTTGAACAATTTTATATCAACGGTATTGACACGCCTAGTCACTTTTGAACAAATTTATATCTACAGTATTGACATAAAATTGTTCAAAAATGAATAAAATTGTTTAAAAATGACGTTAGCGTGGGTCAATCGTAAGTGTATCGTGGCAATACCGTCATTATAATATTCTTTAGAAATGACTGAAGCGTGGGTGTAGCGTGGCGATACCGTCGATATAATGTTCTTCAAAAATGAGTAAAGCGTGGGTGTTGCGGGCAATACCGTTGATTTAATATTGTTTGAAAATGAGTAAAGCGTGGGTGTAGCGTGGCAATACCGTTGATATAAAATTGTTCAAAACACAGGTCTGCAAGTTTTTCAAATCTATATAAATTTTTGTTTAAAAATCGTAAAGCAATTTTGAAAAATGGGTTTAAAAGCTTAGACATATTACTATACGATGGAATTTCGCAAATTAAAAATAAAATTTTTTGTTAGCCAAAAAAATTCTGCAAAATGTCCAAATTAGCAATTTTTTGGCTATTTAAGGCAATATTACAAGAAATCCTGACGTAATGGGTCATTTTGGAAATCGGATTCGTATTCTAAGTCAGAAAAGCTATACCCGTGTAGAAATTTAACCATGGCCCAAATCGGGGCCACATCTTATGATCATTGTGTAGGCCATATTGTGGCATGAAACACCTTCCAGTCTGGCCAGACTTGGGCCCGATCTGGGAAGGTGTTTGGGGCCATCCACATATTACGTCACACTTTAAGGGGGGAGGGGGGGTCAAAAATTTGTGACACCCTGCAGAGAAAATGGCGCTAATGTATGTAATAGAATGTGACAAGGGGGACGGGGGGGTCAAAAATGGCCAGAAATAGCGTGACGTAATATGTGGATGGCCCCTTTCATGCCACGATATGGCCTAGATATGTCAATTTCTACACGGGTAAGTATCACCTATCACTTTTTCTGTAACAGAACTAAGCTAAAATTTGCAGGCCTGTGTAAGTTTTCAAAAAATGGCATTTTACTTTAATTTTTTATATAAACAGACACGAATCAAAATTTAAGTCCTTCCGAGTCGAAATTTAAACCTTACTTAGCCTTTGAAAATATAGTCGTAAAGTTCGGTCTGATTTGAATACAATTTTTTAAAATTAATTAATTACCCTTTAATTACCCTTTTTTGAATACCAAAACAGGTTGAAATTTGCTAATCTTCCATTTGAAGAAGTAAAGGAGAGTCCAATTCGAAGTAACCTATATACCTTACTTTTAACCTTTCATACTCCTAGACCCTACAACTAGAAGAAGAAAAATTTGAAGATTGAATATATATTTTGAAATTTATACGCAATCTCAAGAAAAAATTAAAATTGATTCAATTACATTGTACATACTTGTGCAGCAAGCTTGCAATAAGCTTACTGCACACTTACACTACAAACTTATAGCAAGTTTGAAAAATAATCTTGTCGAAAACTTGCCGTATATAAAGTATTTAGCTCGATATTAAAAACGAGGACGTATTTGAGGTATTTAGCTCGATATTAAAAACGTGGACGTATTTGAGATATTTAGGTCGATAATAAAACCGAGGACGTATTTGAGGTATTTAGGTCGATAGTAAAAACGAAGACTTATTTAAAGTATTCAGCTCGATAATAAAAAAGAGGACGTATTTGAGGTATTTAGGTCGATAATAAAACCGAGGACGTATTTGAGATATTTAGGTCGATAATGAAACCGAGGACGTATTTGAGATATTTAGGTCGATAATGAAACCGAGGACGTATTTGAGGTTTTTAGGTCGATAATAAAACCGAGGACGTATTTGAGATATTTAGGTCGATAATAAAACCGAGGACGTATTTGAGGTATTTAGGTCGATAGTAAAAACGAAGACTTATTTAAAGTATTCAGCTCGATAATAAAAAAGAGGACGTATTTGAGGTATTTAGGTCGATAATAAAACCGAGGACGTATTTGAGATATTTAGGTCGATAATGAAACCGAGGACGTATTTGAGATATTTAGGTCGATAATGAAACCGAGGACGTATTTGAGGTTTTTAGGTTGATAATAAAACCGAGGACGTATTTGAGGTTTTTAGGTCGATAATAAAACCGAGGACGTATTTGAGGTATTTAGGTCGATAATAAAACCGAGGACGTATTTGAGATATTTAGGTCGATAATGAAACCGAGGACGTATTTGAGATATTTAGGTCGATAATGAAACCGAGGACGTATTTGAGGTTTTTAGGTTGATAATAAAACCGAGGACGTATTTGAGGTTTTTAGGTCGATAATAAAACCGAGGACGTATTTGAGGTATTTAGGTCGATAATAAAACCGAGGACGTATTTGAGGTATTTAGGTCGATAGTAAAAACGAAGACTTATTTAAAGTATTCAGCTCGATAATAAAAAAGAGGACGTATTTGAGGTATTTAGGTCGATAATAAAACCGAGGACGTATTTGAGATATTTAGGTCGATAATGAAACCGAGGACGTATTTGAGGTTTTTAGGTCGATAATAAAACCGAGGACGTATTTGAGATATTTAGGTCGATAATAAAACCGAGGACGTATTTGAGGTATTTAGGTCGATAGTAAAAACGAAGACTTATTTAAAGTATTCAGCTCGATAATAAAAAAGAGGACGTATTTGAGGTATTTAGGTCGATAATAAAACCGAGGACGTATTTGAGATATTTAGGTCGATAATGAAACCGAGGACGTATTTGAGATATTTAGGTCGATAATGAAACCGAGGACGTATTTGAGGTTTTTAGGTTGATAATAAAACCGAGGACGTATTTGAGGTTTTTAGGTCGATAATAAAACCGAGGACGTATTTGAGGTATTTAGGTCGATAATAAAACCGAGGACGTATTTGAGATATTTAGGTCGATAATGAAACCGAGGACGTATTTGAGATATTTAGGTCGATAATGAAACCGAGGACGTATTTGAGGTTTTTAGGTTGATAATAAAACCGAGGACGTATTTGAGGTTTTTAGGTCGATAATAAAACCGAGGACGTATTTGAGGTATTTAGGTCGATAATAAAACCGAGGACGTATTTGAGGTATTTAGGTCGATAGTAAAAACGAAGACTTATTTAAAGTATTCAGCTCGATAATAAAAAAGAGGACGTATTTGAGGTATTTAGGTCGATAATAAAACCGAGGACGTATTTGAGATATTTAGGTCGATAATGAAACCGAGGACGTATTTGAGGTTTTTAGGTTGATAATAAAACCGAGGACGTATTTGAGGTTTTTAGGTTGATAATAAAACCGAGGACGTATTTGAGGTTTTTAGGTCGATAATAAAACCGAGGACGTATTTGAGGTATTTAGGTCGATAATAAAACCGAGGACGTATTTGAGGTATTTAGGTCGATAGTAAAAACGAAGACTTATTTAAAGTATTCAGCTCGATAATAAAAAAGAGGACGTATTTGAGGTATTTAGGTCGATAATAAAACCGAGGACGTATTTGAGATATTTAGGTCGATAATGAAACCGAGGACGTATTTGAGATATTTAGGTCGATAATGAAACCGAGGACGTATTTGAGGTTTTTAGGTTGATAATAAAACCGAGGACGTATTTGAGGTTTTTAGGTCGATAATAAAACCGAGGACGTATTTGAGGTATTTAGGTCGATAATAAAACCGAGGACGTATTTGAGATATTTAGGTCGATAATGAAACCGAGGACGTATTTGAGATATTTAGGTCGATAATGAAACCGAGGACGTATTTGAGGTTTTTAGGTTGATAATAAAACCGAGGACGTATTTGAGGTTTTTAGGTCGATAATAAAACCGAGGACGTATTTGAGGTTTTTAGGTCGATAATAAAACCGAGGACGTATTTGAGGTTTTTAGGTCGATAATAAAACCGAGGACGTATTTGAGGTATTTAGGTCGATAATAAAACCGAGGACGTATTTGATGACTAGCTTGATAATAAAAATGAGTACGCTATACAGGACTAGATCAATGTCGACGTTTTTGAGGACTAGCTGTGTAGTAAAATGAGGATGAATTTGAGAACTATCTCGATAATAAAAATATTGACATATTTTAGGTCTAGCTCGTTATGAAAAATAAGGACAATTAATTCTTTCGTAAAAACTTTTGGTGGCCCTGAAAAGGGCCGATTGATATAGATGTACAGCTACCGTCTGATGCTTAATGCAGCAAATGTTCAAATTGTCCTCCTTGAACCTGAAGACAGCATCGGGCTCTTTGCACCAACGAATGAATACAGTTATTCAACATCTCTGCAGTTACGTTCCTCATTGCAGCAGTCAGTCGTTGTCGCAACTCCTGAATTGTTCTCAACGGGTGTCTGTAGACTGTAGATTTCACATATCCCCATAAAAAGAAATCCAGAGGATTTAAGTCAGGAGATCGTGCAGGCCATCTTACAGCACCGCCTTGTCCAATGAATCGATTCGGAAACAATGCTTGTAAATCCGCTTGACATACTCTAGCCGTGTGGGATGGTGCATTGTCATGCTGGTACCACATTCTGTCTATTTCTGCTTGCGTTAAACCAGCTTGTAATAGACGCGGTTTAACACGTGCGAGGAATGCTTGGTACCTAGCAGCGTTTAAATTACCTTGGAAAGTAAAATATATCTGAAAGGGAAATTTTTTTAATTAAATATAATAACGTAACGTTAAATTAATGATAACTCCATAATTTGACTTTTCGAATCATAAAAATTAATAAGAAAAATTAAGAATTCTTTACAAAAAGAGTAAATTGCGATTTTCTTGTAAACTATAACCTACAAAATATGCCCCGTTTATGTGGATATTTATTATTAAAATTTACCATTTTATTTCCAATTATTCCAGCCCACACGTTAATTGAGAATCGGTTCTGAAAATTCCTAATGGAAACAATACGAGGATTTCGGTCAGCCCAGTAATGGAAGTTATGGGTGTTCCATATCCCTTCCCTTCCGAATGTTGACTCATCCGTAAACAAAACTCTACTTAAAAAATTCGGATCCCGACGATGGACTCTTAGAACCCATCGACAAAATCGAATGCGACGTCCAAAATCCGTGAGTTGCAGATTTTGCACTCGCGTGATGTGATACGCGTGGTACTTTTCGGCCTTTAACGTACGTTGTACTGTCCCATAGGATAAATGCAGATGGCGGACAACACCTCTGATACCAATTTCAGGATTTTCTCTGACATGCTCAATAATTCTTTCTTCATTATTGGGATTTCTTGCTACCCGCGGTGCTCCTGCATCACGATGGTTCTGCAACACGCTACCTGTTTCATGTCCAGGGATATAGATTATTAAAGTTAAATTTTTGAAAATTCAAAATTCCGAATACAAAAACCAAAAACTATTGTTCAAAAAAATAAAAAAAAATGTTTAAAAAACAAAACTTAAGCTCAACAGTTCTCGATTTGTAGTCTGTTGTGCACAAACTCATTTAACCCTTGTGTCCATACCCAACAAATTCTATGTTGTCTCGCACCCGGGGTACCCGGGTACCCAGTAAAGCAAAAAAATTATAAATATTAGTAATGAAAGACAATTTTATTATTAGAGTGTCCCTGCAATAAAATGCTTATTCAAAATTCTATGTAAAAGAATACATTCTTAAATTAGCTAACATTATGAATTTTATGAAATATTCAGTTCAATGTAATTTTTAATTACAATTGCTTACAAAATAATTTTTATTACATAAAAGAGGATACCGGCGTGGAAAACGAACTTTGGGCAAAAGATAGCAAAAGATGGCTAAACATGGGCCCAGATTTCAGCCAAAGTTTATAAGCTTTCAGCTATACTTAAACTATGGGCAAAATCTAGTGAACCATTGCTTATGAGCGTTTCTCATACTTCTAAACTTTGGCTAAAACATGGGCAAAGTATGGGAGGAAAAAAAACGATTTCTTTTTATTTTTGGTAATAAAAAAATTCACAATCTGAACTTTGGCTAAAATATGGGCAAAGTATGGGAGAAAAAAACGATTTTGTTCAATTTTTGGTAATAAAAGAATTAGCAATCTGAACTTTGGCTAAAACATGGGCAAAGTATGGGAGAAAAAATATGGTTTTTTCCAATTTTTGTTAATAAAAAAAATCAGTCTGATCTTTGGCAAAAACATAGTCAAAATATAGGAGGAAAAAATTGATTTTTCTAATTTCTGGTAACGAAAAAATTATGAATCTGACTCATGGCAAAAACATGGGCAAAGTATGGGAGAAAAAAATCGATTTTTTCTAATTTTTGGTAATGAAAAAATTAGCAAATTGAATTTTGGCTAAAACATGGGCAAAGTATGGGAGGAAAAAAACTATTTTTTCCAATTTTTGGTAATGAAAAAATTAACAATCTGTACTTTGGCCAAAACATGGGCAAACTACGGAAGGAAGAGAATGGATTTTTTCCAATTTTTGGTAATGAAAAAATTATCAATCTGAACTTTGGCTAACATATGGGCAAAGTATGGGAGGAAAAAAAACTATTTTTTCCAATTTTTGGTAATCAAAAAATTAACAATCTGAACCTTGCCCATGTTTTTGCCAAAGTTGAAATTGCTAATTTTTTCATTACCAAAAATAGGAAAAAATCGATATTTTTTTCTCCCATACTTTGCCCATGTTTTTTCCAAAGTTCAAATTCCTAATTTTTTCATTACCAAAAATAGGAAAAAATCGATTTTTTTCTCCCATACTTTGCCCATGTTCTTGCCAAAGTTCAAATTGCTAATTTTTTCATTACCAAAAATAGGAAAAAATCGATTTTTTTTTCTCCCATACTTTGCCCATGTTTTTGCCAAAGTTCAAATTTCTAATTTTTTCATTTCCAAAAATAGGAAAAAATCTATTTTTTTCTTCCATACTTTGCCCATGTTTTTGCCAAAGTTCAAATTTCTAATTTTTTCATTTCCAAAAATAGGAAAAAATCTATTTTTTTCTTCCATACTTTGCCCACGTTTTTGCCAAAGTTCGAAATTGCTAATTTTTCATTACCAAAAATAGGAAAAAATCGATTTTTTTCTCCCATACTTTGCCCATGTTTTTGCCAAAGTTGAAATTTCTAATTTTTTCATTACCAAAAATAGGAAAAATATCGATTTTTTTCTCCCATACTTTGCCCATGGTTTTGCCAAAGTTCAGAAGTATGGAAAACGCTCATTAGCAATGTTTTGATAGATTTTGCCCATACTTTAAGTATGGCTGAAAGCCATATTTATTTAAAGCTTCTTATTTTTGGACACAAGTTTGATAAAGGCTTTTATTGCATGGGAAATTCGCTAAGAATTATCTTGCAACAAAAATTGAATAAGAATGATCTTGCATTTGTTTTTCTATAAGCATTATATAAACGGGTAGTGGCGATTTGTTTTTTTAAATTGGATTTCATTTATTTAAAAAATAATTTTCTTTATTTCCTTTAAAATTTTAAATTCTTTATAAAATAAATTGTTGTAGGACAGAGAATAAGTCGAATAGAACTCAACTTAGGATTAGTTTTTTTTAAATTCTTACTTTATTCATTTAAAAAAAATTATTTCGTTTTTTCCCCTAAATTTTTATGGTTTTTGTAAAATGATTTTATGCAGAATAGAAAGTTCCAGATGATTTAAACGTTTAAAAAACTAAAAATTTGAAATACATTAGACTAACTTTTTTTAGGACAGATTTTAAGGACAGGGTGGCCGCAAAATTTTATTTTCAAAATTCCCTGACTAACAAATTTTTGAATTATTTAATACAGTAAAACCTCGTTAACACGAACTTAAAGGGACCGTAATTTTTGTTCGTGTAAACCGAGTGTTCGTGTTGACGAGGTTTTACTGAATTCTACATTGAAATGTCCGTAAGAGGGTCCAAACTTATAAAAAATGTGACAGCGCCATTATAATGAGCTGTATTACAAAAACGTCTAAATAAAAAGCTGAATTGAAATGTAAGTATCAAAGTTTTTTAATTTGTGGTTTTCTCGATCAAAATTTCCCGACTTTTAAAGAATTTTTAAAAATTTCCTGACTTTTAAAGAATTTTTAAAAATTCCCTGACTTTTCCCTGACTTGCTACCATCCTGAAGCGGTTACATCACTTTGACCTGACCAGAACAAATGAGTTGACAATGCTTCGTGAAAAATTCTGGGAAAATTTAAAAATAATAATTTTCATTTGCTTAATTCGAAGATAATTAAATATAAAAAATTGTAATAATTAAGTAGTTTTTAAAAATTTTGTTATGTACTTGTTCGAAAACAATTAAATTTGTTAAAAGTGTTTTTGTATTATTTAAAATTCATGATATTTAATGAAATTATTTGAACATAATTTTTATCTGCAAAATGTTAAAAATTATTCTAAAATGTTATTATTTTCTGTATGTACTTGAATTTTTGGAAATATGTAATTAAAAATACTGCAAATAGTAGGGAAGAGTGGGGCAAAGCGGTCATACCTAGGGTGTTTTTACTCTTGTGACTAAACGAATCAACCGATTTCATTTTTCGATGACTTGTTTGAAAGATCATTTAATTGCGCAAATTTTTCCCAGAGGCACCTATACTTTATCTTTTATTGTTTAGTTGCTGTGTTAACTTTAAAAAAATTTGCAAACGGGCCGGTTCGCCCCACCTCCTTGGGAAAATCGGTCAGTTGGGTTTTTTTATCTACAATATTGCATTTGTATAACCTACAATAACAACAAACATAAAGAACCATGTGAACAATGGTTGTAATAATGTAAATAATAATACAGGATTGAATTTTAATTAAATAATTAATTTTTTTAAGTAACAAAAAAATGTTTGAAATTATTAGAGAAACAATATTAGGATCTAATTATCATTGGAAGATAATTATTGTTCATTGAAAGTAAATATTTTAATGAAAAAAACATTCTAATTAATAATAATTTTCTTGAAACTCTAATACAATGAAAATATCCTATGGCCGGTTTGCCCCACCGAAAACTGTCCGCTTTGCCCCACAGCCTCATTTTGAGAATAAATATTTGTTTAAAAAAAAACGCTTTGCAAATTCATCAAAGTTTTTGGTGGTAAATATTCCTGAGGTGTGTACCTTCAAAACCCAAGACCTAATATTTGGAAATATTACACGATTTCCTCAAAAATTCCTTTAAAAAAATCGTAAAAGTGTAGAAAAAAACTAAAAAATAACTTTTGCTCCCAGCGTTGCATAAACAAAAGTAAAAAATGTCAAATTGAAAAAATAAGGTATAGTACACATGGTTGTTTCAAATTTCTAAATAGCACTTTTGACAATTTCGCCATTTCGGAGATATTGACCCCTGGCCGGTTTGCCCCATTCTTCCCTACATTTTAAAAAGTCAGAAGCTAATTTTCATTTTTAAATTTACGTTTAAAGATTTCCATTATTTTGAAAATTTGCAATTAAAATTCTTCAAAAGTTTATTTTCAAAAATTTTAACAAAATAGTTTTAAAAATTAATTACTTTCAATTAAGTTTTACAAAATTTCAATTATACAAAATCTTTTTAATTGTTTATTTCTAAAATTTAAATAGAAAAATGATTCAAAAATAATTATGGAAAGATTTATTAATAGTTATTTTTCACACTATAAAAATCGGAATAAGTTACATTTAATACTAAAAAATATGATATTTTGTTCCAATATTTAGAAAAAATTCGACAAAGTCGCAATTTTTTAAAATAAGACGAACAAATCTCAATTTTCGGAAATTTTCTTGACAAAAATTATTTTTTCCTGACATTTCCCTGTCTTTACTGACATATGTGGCCACCCTGGACTTATGTTTTTTTTCTTAAAAATTGTTACTGTTTTTAAAATTTTAATTTAAATTAATACTATATAGTTTCAAAGTCAATCAATATTTTCATTTTATTAACACGAGACACGATTTTCATATTTGACGAGACCGAGACGAGACTTTAATAAGTCTCGTCTCGTGAGCAGCCCTAGGGGTAATTAAGTCAAAAATGGCGGACTTCCCTAAGTCGAGATTCTATAATAATTTTTTCACTGTTAAAATTGTGATTTTATGTGTTTGGGGTAATAAAGTCGAAAAAAAAAAGACTTCAAAAAATTTTTTTTTTTCATTGAATCTTTGTTTACAAGTTTTTTTAAGATTTGTTTTTTTCAAGTAATTAAAATGTATTGAGTTCTAAGTATCAAGTTTCTTTAGTATTATCTTTATTTTTTCATAAAAAATTGATAAATTATTTTTTCCAGTGGAAAATGAATCTACATGACAAATTCACTTAGATACTTTTTCCACGATGCAAACATTTTTTATTAATTATTTATTGGATTATTAAAATATTAAATATCGAATGGTTTTTATTACTTTTATAATTATTGATAAGTAAAAAAATTTCTTTTTAGAAACATTTTATGAAATATAGTTTTTTAAAGAAGATTTAATTTTCTATTTATCACTTTGAAACAAATTTCTGTTTTCAATACTGAAATATTTGAAAATTCTTTAAATTCTTATAAAATTAATTTTAAATAAATTTTATTTATTAATTTTACAAAACAAATTATTTAAACATTAAGTAATTTTCTTTTTGAAATTTGTGAATCTTTGTTTATTAACAAAAAATAATTTGTGATAATTGAATACAAAATTTCGGAGATTTTTATATTTTTTACAACAAAATTATATGAAATTTAATAAAAAATGAGTTATATTTTTGGATAAATGGAGCATTCAAACCTCTGCTGTCTGTTTGACATGCCTGCAGGTTGCCGTGGTAACGTACAAGAGTAAGAGAGTCAGGAAATTCAAATTTATTACACATTCTCCCTTACTCTTATTTCTTCTGTCTGCGCAGACAGTCAGCCTGCAGAGGTCTAAATGTTCCTTAACTTTCCGTTACACACCTAGGGAGGGATTCCCTCTACAGTTTCAGTATTTTAAATATATATTTTTTACACGCACAGTAAAAAAATTTTTCTGTAGATCCTGTAGATTTAATTTTGTTCAGAATTTTATAGAAACTTGTGAAAAAATGTCTTTAAAAGTAGTGAATTTAAAATCCCTCCGGTAAAATTAATATTTTTAACAAGTTAATTTTACAATTTTCTGTAAATTTACTACTCTGAAAGTAGGTAATGTTTTTGTCTTTTTATTACCTACTTTCAGAGTAGTAAATTTACAAAAAATTGTAAAATTGCCACATTAAAAGTACTAATTTTACAGAAGGGATTTTAAATTCACTACTTTTAAAGACGTTTTTTCACAAGTTTCTTTAAAATTGTGAACAAAACTGTAAATCTACAAAAAAAAATTTTTACAGTGCGCTTTACAGAACACATAACCAAAAAACTATGTGGCAACGTTGCACTATTTTTACATGGAGAGGGATTCCCTCGATTCTCTATACGGGTGTGTAATGTCGTTCTTTCTTTCTGTATACATACCAGTTTCTCGTAGTCGGTGAACTGCCCTACGAATCGTATTTCCGTTTGGATAATGTTCTCGACGAAGCTGTTGCTGATACATTTGAGCTGCGCGCTCTGCATTGCAATTTGCCCTTCCATAGAAAATGATCATTTCACAATAATCGGCAGCTGTATATCGCTGCATTTTAAAAAGCGATAGGTACAGCGATACGAAAAGAACAAACACAGTAATAAAATAGAATTTAAAACAATTTTTAGCAGCAAATATATTCAAGACAACTTCAACCTGTCTTTAACTACTCGACGCAGTGTGAATAATTTGAAGTTAGCTTTAAAAATAAAAAAACAAAAGCTTATCCAAACTATAAACTGAACCTGTCGATAGCTCGAATTTTTAGATAAACACGAAATTTTAATTTTGAAGGCAAATAAAATGCAAATAAAGAAGAAAAACCTTTAACCAAATGAGAACTTGAGGCATCGGATAATTAAAATTTTTGAACTTTTTTTGACTACTTTCAGAAAAGTCGAGTTTTTTTAAATAATGCGACTTTTTCGACTTCCTTCCAAACATTTCAACGAAATTACACTTTTTCGTATAAAATAATAAAAAATACTTTAATTTTTGTGGTGTAAGAAAATAATTGTAGTAAAATATTTTTAAACTTTTATTTAATTAACTTTTCTAAGAAAATTAAATTTTCAAAATATATAATTGAAAATTAGTTTTTCATTTTCAATTAAAAATTTTAAATAATTGAAATTTTTTTAAATTGTATTTTAAATAATTATTGTACAAAAGTAAGTCAAAAAATGTAGCTACATTTTAATTGTTTGAAAATTGTTAATTAAAAGTAATTACAAATCTAATATTATTAAAAAGTTATTTAAAAATATTTTAAAAAATTTTTTTTAGATCAAAAAAGTCCATAGAAGATTGTAAGATTTTGAGTTTGGCTTGTTGGAAATTAATATAACCGATTATTTGCGTTCTGTTTGCAAGCATTTGAGTGCAACGTCCTTAGTAGATCTAGTCCTTAGACAATCAAAATATCTATACGGAGAAAATTACTTGCAGTGAAATTCAACTTTTTCATAATTAATTTAAAAATAAATTCGAGAGGATAATAAATGTGTCTCTTAGACCTGTGCCGGCACATTCGAAATTATATTATTTTCTTCCTTCACGGCAGTCGGAAAGAATGGTTAGTTTTTGAAAAGGAATTGTTTCAAAGAATTTAATTAAGAATTTTTTAAAATAATTAAATTCATTTAAAGAATTCAATGAAAATAATGGAATTCTACTAAAGAATTTTATTAAAATTTTTAAAATAATTTCTTTAAGAAAGTTTATTGAAATTATTATTAAAAATATTTGATTTTCGTTGAAGAATTGTATTATTTATAAAAATAAATGAATTTCTCTGAAGTAATTAATTATTTTAATTAGTTTAATAACTGAATTCTTCTGAAAAATTGTAATATTTATAAGAATAATGCAATTCTTGCATTATTTTTAAAAATTTTATTTAAAATAATTCAAATTCTCCTAAGAATTTTATTATTTATGAAAAGAATTGAATTTTTATAAAAAATGTAATCTTTTTTTCCTTAAATAATTGAATATATTTTTAACATTTTTATTACATTTGTAAATTAAAATAATTTGTATTCGTGCGACGAATTTAATAAAAAAAAATTTGTTTAATAAATAAATTCTTGAGGAATTTAAATTGCCTTGAAAATCATTAAATTAGATAAGAATTGTATTATTTATAATTTAGAGAATTAAAAAAAGAATATTTTAATAACATTTTCCAAAAGAATTTAATTACTTAAAAAAATTATAGTATAAGAAATGTATAAGAAATAAATAAATAAATAAATAGTAAAATTGTACGCTAAAAAAACTTATTTTCATAAAATAATACAAATTTCACAACAATTCTATTATTTACAAATTTTTTATAAATTTCTTCACAATCATTCAATTATTTTCATAAATAATAAAATTCAAAATGAAAATTATTTGATTTAAGTAAATATTTATTTGACAAAAAACAAGAAATATGTTTTTTATTCTTTAAAAAAGCTTTAAAAATACGGAGAAAAGAAAGTAACCAGAAAAACTGCGAGAGCGCAGCAGCTGTCAAGACCGTTTTGGTAAAATGAACAAATAATAAATAAATAATAAAAGCTGTGAGCAATAAAAAATTCGTTAAAATTACTAACCAATTTCTAAAAAATGTTATAAAAAAAATTCGTTGGTAATTAGCACGAATATCAGGTAAAGTAATCGAAAATTGTTTTAAACAAATTTACAGCAAACATAAAATGTCGAAGTTCTATCGCATTTCTATAAAAATTTTAATAATTTTAATATTTATTCAAATTTTGTTTTTACTTACCTTCAAAAATTATTTACATTGTGTAAAATTTTTTTGTTGATAAATTTTCAATTCCACTGAAAAATTTACTTACCTTTGAAGGATATTGAAATTAAGAAATTTTGGTTTAATTTTATTTATTATAAATTTAAAAAGGCTGCTTATTCTTCAATAATAATAAATAATAATCGATATTATTATTTTCATTAATTAATTAAATTTCATTTGTGTTTAAAAATAATTAGAAACATTTCACTTAACCTTATTTCATTAAAAAAAAATTTCCATAAACATTTTAATTTATTTACCTTTCAATATTATTAATTAATTATTTGATTAATTAATTAACTAACTAATTAATTAATTATTTATTTTAAAATAATTAATAATAAGTAAATAGTAAGTATTTTCTAATAGAATAATAAAAAAAAAATTTTTGATCGACCGAGACTTGAACGCAGACTTCGAAATTACAAGTCTGAAGCGTTACCACTGAACCATTTCAGAAGATATTGACCATTTTTGTTATTTATTATTTAAGGGAAATTCGTTTTGACAGACTAAAAAAAATTGATCCTGAAATCAATCCTCTGAATTGATTTCAGGATCAATTTTTTTAATCTATTAGAAGACTGAAATTAAATTAATATTAAAATTCAATAATTTCTTTGTTAAATGCTTTTAAACATAAAAAATGTTTTTAAAGAGAAAAACAATTTGTAATGATAAACAGAGCCACGAGAGGGCAGCTGCTGACGGACCATTAGAAATAAAATTGACAAAATATTATAAATTATCAATTTTATTTAATATTAGGTAAATTTGTAATTAAACTTCATAAAATGTAATAAACAATTAATTTCATAAGTACAATAAAATTGTCTTTACTTACTTAGCTTCTAAAGTTATTTAAATTGTATAAAATTATTTTTCTTCTTCATAAATTTTAAATTTCAGTAAAAAATTTACAATTAAAAATTACTTACCTTTTGAAGTTTATTGAAATTGACAAATTTTGATTTAATTTCTTTTATAATAAATTTAAATCTGATTATTATTTAATAATAATCATAATAATAGAAATTATTATTTTTGCTAATTAATCATTATTTAATTAATTACATTTCATTTGGGGTTAAAAATAATTAAAAATATTTCACTTAACCTTATTTCATTAAAAAAAAATTTCCACAAACATTTTAAATTATTTACCTTTGAATATTATTAATTAATTAATTAACTAACTAATTAATTATTTTAAAAAAACTTTAAATTTAATTCCCAAATAATATTTTCAAAATATTATTCATTTCTATTGCGCATGTCAGAGCCAGCGTCAAGTTTCTCTTTTTTTTTTTTGTTTTTTTTTGCAACAAAGAGTAACATGCAAAGTGAATTTCGTGTTACATCAAATTTCATTGTTTCAAACTGGAGATTTCACTTCGCGTAATGGCGGCCTCTCATTGGCTCAATTTAATTAATTTTCAATTTTATCCCATTTCAACCATACTACACCAAATTAAAAACTACAAAAAAGGCTCTCTCCAAATAATTTCCTGATTCCAAACTATTAATGACCTACACTTATTTTGAATCACCCTGTATATACAGACATTCTTAATTCATCCTCACATCTTTCATTCCACTTTTATTCTTGGCTTTCTAGATAAAGTGTCGAGGAAATATAAAGTCTTTATTTATTTAGAGGCATTACGATTTTAAATAGTGGATGTCATCATTTCTTTTTAATGGATGGTCTGAAAAGTAACGATTTTACTCATTTTTGGTAGAGAATCAAATATTTGCACACAGCAAACAATATAAGGTATTAGAAAGCATTGCAGATTAAATTCCCAATCAAGAAAATTTAAATACAATTTTTGGATAAATTTTTACATCACATTGATCGACTTCTTCATGTTAATAAAGTCAGGGAGAAATAAAGTTAATTTTTTTGGCAACCCTTAATCCATTTTTACTTGAATTAAACAAAATTCATTTGATCGTGATCTTGAAATATTTGTTTATATTTTAATTTTTAAATCAAGTATGTTTTCTCTACTCTTTTGCTGTCCCTCTCTCTCTCTCTCCAGTCTCTACGTGTTGGTTTAATATTTTTAATGCATGAAAATTTATGTTGTAACAGAAATAAAAGATTTTAAAGGAGTAGCCAAGTTTTCTTTATGGAAGAGGGGTAATAATTTTTAGTTTAGAAAATTCTCCTCTTTTTTTCCCTCAACCTTCCAACAAGACTCTTACAAGAAAAGTTTTAAAAATTCAGTAAAATTAGAATTAAACTGAATGTCAGAAAGTTACGCTCGGCTACTCTATGTCCCTTTTAATCTTCCTTTATCAAGCTCGTGCCAAAGTTTTGACATTTCCTCACACCAGTCTTACCAGTTCGTCGTGGAAGATAAAAAAATTGGTCATAATGGCGTTCGTAACACTTTAATCCTGGTTTTAAGTACCAGAGGGAAAAGACGCGAGTCGCGGCTACGTCGCAGTCATAACCAACCTGATCCTCTTAAATGTGAAAAATGGCGCGAATTCAAGCTCTCTTCTTCCTTGGTGTGGTTCTTTTGCCCTATTTTTCTCTCTCTCTCTCTCTCTCTCACCCTTTCGTTGAGGACATTGCATCGAGTCGTGCCACTATCGAACGCGCTGACTCGCCGACGTTGAAAAAGCTCTCTTATCCAAGACATGCTAAGCTGCCACTGTAGTGAGATTATCTCGATGGTGAGCTCACACTTGCAAATCACCTCTGTCAGCAAGCTCGATGACCCTACGCGCATAAAGCTACCAGCTAATCCAATAAAAAGTACAGCTTCTTTCCTCAGAATGTTAAGAAACGACTTTTTAACATGCCCAAGCATAAATTATCCCCAGTCTAACTTTTTCTAATGCATATTCCGCCCGGACAAACTTGCGGATGCGGCTAATGCAACTGTGCATTTAAATCCATTATGTCAATGAATCGAAACAGTTGTTTACTCTGCACACTCAATATACACAATTTATGTTGATTCTACTTTGTTTTCTCACTTGCGAACAAGAATTTATATAATACAAATAGTGATTGATGTACATTATGATACTCAATTCTCAGATGTCTCATCGATCTCGATAAATTATCAAGTATACTCCCAATAAAAAATCTCGTCTTTTATTAATAATTCTCGTCTCATTTCTCGTTTGTTTCCCATTTAAAGTCAACATTAACTGACAATATTACAAAAGTTATTTTATTTTTCAAAAATAATTTCAAATTCAAATAAATGTAACTAAAATTTTCTACTTTTTTAAAATTCAAAATAAATTATCCCTAGCATTGTATTAAACTATTTGCAGTTCAATAAGTTAACATTAATAAAGATAGTTCAAATTAAATAAAATACTCAGTTATTTCAAAAAACGAGTTTCAAAAATGATTCCTTTAAACACAATTTATTTCATTTAAATTCAATATCTTAACATTATTCAAAAAGCAGTTCAAAGATAAATTACTTAGAATAGTTATTTTAAAAAAACATTTCAAAAAGTTATTGCTTTAAATACAATTTATTTAATGTCAATAAAAAATATTTGATTCAAATAAATTTTTTTGCTTCAAGGAAACAAAAATAATTTTTTTCTCCAAGAGTTGAAAAGTTTTATTTTAATTTCATTTATATTTGCAGAATAATAAAATAATATAAATAAGACCTAAATATTAATAAAGGGAATGTAAACATTATAATCTGAAAAAAATTTATTAAAGGAAATTAAAAAAAATAAAATTATATTATAGTTTAAAATTCGATACATTTTAACTTGAAAGAATTAAAAAAATGTTCTATTTAAGAAAACATTTTTTACATTATTATTGAATGTATTGCAATTAATAAAATTATCTCTCGCTCATGTGCATCAGTAAATACAAATAACTGAATTAAAAAAAATTTTTATATAACAGATATGATTTTATTAAAAATATTTTTAAATTAGATGATGTCAGTTGTTATTGAGAGTTACTGTACATTTTATTGTCAACTTATTGAATAATGGGATGTGACTATCGGCAAAAATAAATGTAAAAAAATTTTCTAAGAGCGACTATTTAGAATTTCAATTATTTTTAATGCTTTTTTAAAATCTAATTCCACAAAAAATGTAATTATTCTTAAAAATTTTATTGAAAATCGTCGAAAAAATTCAATTATTTAAAAATTTTTTGATAAAATTCTTCATGAGAAGTCAATTTTAAGAAACATTCAATTATTCAATAAATTAATCATTTTTGTATTTAAATAATTGAATTCTCGGAGAATTTTCTGAAACCGTTTACATCTTAAAACCAAAATAATTGAGAAAATTTGCCTATTTATAATCTTGAAACTATAAATTATTCATGGAACTTAAGATTTTATACTCTAAATTCGAAAAGGTAAAATTAAATCAAAAATAGTTCCAATACAAACGATTTTTATTTATTTAACAATTTATACAATTTATATTTTATAGATTGAAAAATTTATAGATACAATTTTTATTGTACAATTTATTGATACAATTTATAGAACAATTTATAGATTTTAGTAAAAAATGGACTGAAAGTATGGTTTTGTTGACTTAAATTTTTGAAAAGTAGAAAAAAAAGCATCAGTGAAATTTCCTTCCCAATGCATGTTACATTCATACACATACACTCATATGTTGGCATGATAGTATCACGTGAGTCAAGCAACGAAGGTCACTTCACGTGGGTGTCTTGTGAAAGTTTAAATTCCATAGACTCGTTCTTTTACTCCTTTTGTAATTTTCAAGGTCATACGTCGTTGTATCCTTATATCTATTTTTTTCATATACACTGCCTCTCATCCACATTGAGAGTCGAGCAGACATTTTTTTTACTTTCTTTTCCTTTTGGAAGCTATAAAATAAAATCGAAAGGATACGTTCGATTTTATTGGGAATATATTTTTAATGTCAATATAGCTATATACTCCTAAATGGATTACAATTTTGGGGAGTGGTGGTAAGCTTTTCTGAATTAATGAAAAAAGAAAAAAAAGAAGAAGAAGAAGAAAAAGAAGAAAAAGTAGAAGCCTAAAGAAACTTCTTAAATGCTATATTCCTTAGTTCTTACTTTTGTCGACGACTCTCTTCACATTTTCTTTCTCTTTAAAGACAACTTTTTTCATCTTCTTTCCGCATTTTGCTCCCAACTTTTGAAGCATTCGGAAAACGTTGGATGGATTATGTAATGGGCTCTGCAGATTGTTAGCGAAAAGTCGACTTCCCATTTCACATAAGCCTCTGTAATCATGAACATTTCTGGTTTAATGTTTGAAAGATAAGAAGTAACTTGATAAAAATGTTAATTTTACAAGTTTCAGTTCAACGTGTAAAAATGTTGTAGAAAATGTAAAATAGGTAATTGGTACATAAGTACAGGGAAAAAAATATTTTGTCCATTCTTTTAGTGTTATTAATTTACTTACTGTAATTATAATTACTTACAATTATACATTAGTATAATTATAATTACTTACAATTATACATTGGCATAACTATAATTACTTCTAATTATTCATTAGTATAACTATAACAGGCTTCGCACTCAGCTACTAAAACCTACTATGTAACTTTTTACCACTTTTTTCACAATTTGCTACTTATTTGGATACTTTTTTAAAATTTATGACTCTAAAAGCTGCTTTTTTCTTTATTTTTTGGAGGAAATTTACATCACTTTAAAATATTTAAATTCGCTAATAGTTGAAATAAAAAAAAAATTCTAAAAATTGTGATAAAATTATTTAAAACGATTCAATTCTGAAAAACTTTTCGAAAATCAATGATTTTTAATATCTATACAATTTTAATGAAATTCCAATTTTAATGAAATTTCACAAAAGATTTGATTTCTCCACTTGAGAACGTCAAGGTCACCACCAGATGTCAGTGGAAATTCCAAGAAGGAAAACTGCCATCTAGCAGTGACCTTGGCGTTCGCAGGTGGAGAGTAGCGTCTCCATTTTGAATCTCAATTTGTTAGTAATTTTATAATTATTTACAATCAGAATTACAATTACCATTAGGGATTTTTTTAACGAAATAAGCATAATTAGTAACTTTTATAAAAATAGTAACTAAATAAATAATAAAATAAATGCTAGTAATAAATAATAAATATTGTTTAAGTAGGTAAAAGTCATTTAAGTAGGTATATAGTCATCCAAGTCTTTAGATTCGTAAACTGTATGATATGAAGAAGCTTATTAAATACTCTAGACGTAGATATAGGAATATATTATAGAATCAACTTCCCCACTGAACATTCTTCTGCATGCATAATGTAAACAAAGAGTTATGTGTAAATAACACTTATAATTATGTAATTTGTATTCTCAAAGCATATAGATGATAAATTTTATTTTTTCCTTATTATCATTTTGTCAGTTCCATTGTAATTTTCTCTAAAGTGTATACGATTTTGAATGCAGCTTGAATTTGTCCACATTCTCTCTTTATTCTAGTTTGTGATCCCTTTCATTCTTTTAAACCACAGATTTTCTAAGGATATCAAATTGAGATAAAAAGTATAAACTCAAACTCAAAAATGTTCTAATTTCTTTACGAATTTCTTTAATTGTAATTATTCGGTAATTTATTCAGAATTTTCTCATGGATTCTAAATCTAAAATAATAAAAATCCTTGACTTTTCTATGACAAATTCTACTTTCCCTCATTTCCTCGATTTTTCAGACCTGTGGCAACTTTGTAATAATAATAAAGTGAATGGTTAATAAAAATTAGGGGCAAGCTTTGCACTTTATTAGACAGTAAAAAAAGCACGAACAATATGCTATCGAATCTCTAGAGCATTTCAAGAGCAATTTTTTTTCGAGAGAACAAAAAAAAGTAGCTTTTAGTCGCACAAGAAAGAGCACGATAAACTTTTTTAATGAATAACGAATTATCAATTTGATAGAACGTCACTCTTATGTTGGAACTTTATCAGCATTAAGCATATGCTATCGTGCACAACTACTACCAATGTACACATAGTGATACTGTGAATGCAAAGGGGAAATTTAATCCGATTTCCGTTGTTGATGGGATAACAATTGATTGTTAGTAGCGTGTCACACTGACAACACACTAACATCGATATCGCTAATGTGACAAGTGTGTCGATCACCAGCTTTATTCGAACTAAGGTCAATAGACCTTAGTGTGTTGTGCTCTGGCCCCACGAACTGGTTTTGTAAAGGCCAAGATCTGGAACGTGGCCTTCATTCCCGCAATGCTGCAAGTCGAGAAAAGAATTTAATGGGGTTATTACTGTAATTCGACAAAAGTTTTCATTTCACGAGAAAAACAACTCACGACTTTTAAAGAAACAAAAAAAAAAAAAAGAAAAAGAAGAACTTGTTTTAATTACTTCTCGCAAACACGTTACAAATTTCATCGGAAGGGAATTTTAAAATAATTTTTTCAAACATTTGTGGGAAATATTATTTTTATTCATAAGTTTGGTGAAGTTCATAACGTTTTTGATCCAACGATTAAAAGACAGAAATATTTTTTACGCAGAACTTCTTTCAGAACTTCTTTCAGAAGTTCTGCGTAAAAAATATTTCTGTCTTTCAATCATTGGATCAAAATAAAAATTTATTAAAATTTAAAAACGCACAAAACGTATAAAAAGTAAAAAAGTAACAAACAAAAAATGTATAAATATTCTTAAAACATTTTTTGTATAAATTAGAAGAATTTCCTCCTGTTTGTTCCATGAATGAATTACAATACTGTATCGAAATACCTATCTAAATACAGAAGAGAAAAGCAATTATTATTTTTATTTTGCGAATTTTTATTTTTAACAGTGCATAACTGAAAGTCTTTTTTTTTTCTCTCTCTCTCTCTCTATGAAAAACGAGATTTTTTCTAAAAAGATACGAGGTTAAAAACTCGGAACAATAATTTTTTAGTTTTAGTCAGTTTAACTCTAAACTATAACACAATAGACAACATTTTATTATTTCCCATGAAATACTCTACATAAAATGTAATTTAAATTCGTTGACCGTTCCAAATTCATATGGCAAATGATACCATTTCCTTTTTGCCACACTCTCGCACAATCAACTTGGTTTTTATTTTTCATTGCATCAAAATTCTATTTTTGGTCTGCCCACTCAATTCTCCATTCGATATTCTACTCGTCGTTTTTTTTTTTTTTTTTGTTCATCACTTTATATTTCATAGTTCATTCTGCATCATAAATATTGATTTTCAAAAAAAATGAATAAAAAACAAACAAAAAACTATTTTTACAAAAGATTCTCTAATTGAAAATATTGTGGAATAAATTAAATCTATTTTCTACATAGATATAGTTTTTTTCGGTTATTAAAATTATTTCCAAACGGAAATATTTTCAATTTTATTCTGTATCGAATGAAAGCTAATTGAAGGGAATTTTCTCTCTTTCGATATAAACTCTATGTAGAATTTAAGGGATTAAAGGTTTATTTATTTTCTATTTATTTACTTTTTAATACAACTATCTAAATTTACAACATTGAAAAGTTATTTTAACTTTTTATTCATTTACCTTTTTTTCTTTATTGTAACATTCATGTAACCAAAAAATGTTTATTTAATCATTATTATTTATTCATTATTTATATTAACTTATTATTTTCTTAAATTTGCTAATTTTGTAATATAAATATCTAAATTTTAAGGGAAAAAATAAAAATATTAAAAACATTACATTTTTGAAGTGAAGTGTACGAGATATTAATCTCACATAAATTATAAAAAGTGGAATGACATTTTTCAATAAAAGATGGAAAAGTTTATGTAAATATTCCACTATTCATTTTTGATTTCAAGTGAACTGAATTGTTTTGGTACAAATGCTGTAAATCTCATATGCTGTTTCGCGCTCCAGTTGATAATGAATTATGCAAATCTAGGCGCTTGACATCTGGCAATGAATTTTGAAAATCGGTGTTATATGTTACTGGAAAAGAGAGTACAAAATGATCATTAAAAAAAAAAAAATATTCTTGTGATGTATTGCAAATTGTTCATTTCACAAATTAGTGATCATCTGTAAATTATACTATGTAAAAGCGAAAAATAATTATAAAAAACATTAATAAAATATAAAATAATGAGAAAATAGTAAAAAAATAACGATATTATAAATAATTTAATAATAATTCTCAAATCTATATAAATTTAATAATAATTCTAATTTAAGGAATTTTCTTTCCGTTTGTTTCAGCTTCAGGTGAGTTAAAAGCAACATACTGTCGATCTTATTTCGTAAGTAAATATAATATATATAATTACGTATTATAAGTAAAATATAAGTATCAAAGAATTTTTAATTTAAAAATTCTGATTCGTATATTTATCGAAACAGTCCGAGGCATGTTATTTTAAATAATATCAATAACATTATTAAAAATAACTAGAAGAAAAATCTTTTTTTTTTATAATTTAACTCCCCTTGAATTTTATTCAAAATTGATTTAGGGAAAAGTTACAATTCTGTTAATTATAGTGTAGGCTAATTTTTAGACTTTATAGAGGAATGCAAGAAAAAGGAACATCTTCCTTCTGTTTTGTTGGATAATAAAGTGAAATCACTCATGATGATCTCACCTCATGAACCGATAGCAAAGCAATATTTAAAAATCATTAACTTACTAGAGAGCTACATACACAGCTGTATCCTTACATAAAACCTTAAGCTTTCCTTTCTTACAATCATTATATAATCAAATATTTACTTTCAGTAGTTTGAAGCGATTCAATAATATTAATAAATTAATACTTAAAGAGCAATTTATCACAATGAATAATCAAGGAGATTTGAAAGATATTGTAAATTCAATTAAGCGTATATACTTCATATAGACGAGGCTAAAGAATAGCTATAGACATGTTTGTATGTAATAATATATTTATTGTCAAAAGGTAAATCTTGAACTAAATTTACACACTTTCAGTGTTTCGGTTTACCTTAAGGTTTCTAGAGTATAAAGTCATATTATATCCATTATGTAATTATCTAGCATTGCCATGGTCGGCCATTCACATGGCAATGCTATATAAGACTCTCGCTGCAACGTGAATGTACAAGTAAATAACTCGGATTATATTCGAAGCTATATACACACTAGACTTGAATTTATCTCGCAATTCATATAAATACTTGAGAGAAACTGTAATGCATCACAAAGATGTTCCCTTCCATTGGAACTATATATTATTGAAATAATTAAATATGACAATTCACTTTCGAGACTTACACACTAGGCCCTAAAATTATTCATTTATTCATGCTAATGATGATTCAATTATAAATCTATTATCTATATTTGTTCTTTTGTACTTTTGGTTATCTTTATGAATTTCTGTGCTACGGAAATTTGTCCAGGGAAAATAAATGTAAATATTCTCAATTCTTTGTGGTTCTTTCTTCGGTAATAAAATTAATAAAATATTAATTGCCAACAAACTTGAGATTCAATATGGAGACGCTACTCTCCACCTGCGAACGCCAAGGTCACCGCTAGATGGCAGTTTTCCTTCTTGGAATTTACACTGACATCTGGTGGTGACCTTGACTAGTTCAATTACATTTATTTACGAATTTTCTTTAATTGTAAAATTATTAGAAAACATTAAAAATTTATTTTCTAAATAAATATTTAATTTTTACTTTTCCGTGGAAATAAAAATATTTCAAAATATTCAAATTCGAACCATTTTGAAAATCGGTATCTTATCAAATATTATAATAAAACATGAAGAAATCAATCACTCCTAGTCTTCGACTCGGAGCAATCGATATCTTCATGTTTTATAATAATTAAAGATAATCGATTGATAACATCATTATTTTATAATATAAAAATATTTTTTATTGTGACTTTTTCAAAATTATTTTCATCATTTGAATTCAATCATTATTTTCTAGAATTTTTAACTGAAATTCTATTTTAAATCAATTATTTTTAATAGTTTTAGAAATAGTTGCTTATTGAGAACTTACAAATTCATTTGTTTACAATTCAATTTTACGGAAATTCGATTATTTGAAAATCGTTCAATTAAATATGTATTAGAAAATGATAACTTAAAATAATTTCAAAAAAAAATTCAATTTAACTTTTTCAAAAAAATTAATTCTACAGAATTGTTAATTAAAAGAATGAAAAATTCAAATTTTCATAGATTTTAATTTAAAACATTTTCAAAATTTAATTATTTCTAAAAATGCATGCTATAATGCTTTCAATATTGAATTATAATGTCAAATTTTAACTGAAACTCATTTTTAAATTAATGTTTGAATAATTGAATTCCTGAGAAGAATTTTAATATTTATAAAAATAATTCAATCCTTATAAAGAATTTTAATACTAATAATTTTTAATAATAATTGAATTATTGGACAGAATATTATTATTTTTAAAAACAGTTAGATTTTTGAGAAGAATTTTTTTTACAATTTTTTTTTAAAAAATGGAATTTTTGGTAAGAATTTCATTATTTTTGAATGTAATTGAATTCCTGTAAGAATTTTATAATTTTTTACAATAATTAAAGTCTTCAGAAAAATTTTATTTGCAATTTTTAAAATAATTGATTTTCTGTACAGAAGATTATTATTTTTAAATATAATTGAATAGAGACGAAACATTTTATTAGAATTTTTTAAAAATAATTGAATTCTTGTAAAGAATTTTATTATAATTTTTAAAAATAATTGAATTCTTTAGATCACATTTATTGCAATTTATGAAAATAATTTAATTCCTGCCCTGAATTTTATTATTTTTGATTATAATTGAATTCGTTTGGAGTATTTTATTGCAATTTTTAAAAATAGGTAACTGAATTCCTGCAAATAATTTTATTATTTTTAAAAATAATTGAATTGTTTGGAGATATTTTATTGCAATTTTGGAAAATAATTGAATTCCTGCTCACAATATTATTATTTTTGAAAACAATTCAATTTTTTAGAAAATTTAAATTACAATTTTAGAAAATAATTGAATTTCTATGTAGAATTTTATTATTTATGAAAATAATTGAATATTATTAAAGAACTTTTTTACCGATTTTTTTAAAAAATAATTGAATTCGCTGAATGGTATTACAATTTTTGAAAATAATTGAATTTCGTAGAAAAAGTTGTTTAGTTATTTATAAACATAATTAAATTGAGATCAAAAATTTTATTACAATTTTTGAAAATAATTAAATTTTTGCGCATTATTTTATTATTTATGAATGTAATAGAAATCTTGCAGAGAATTTTATTGTAATTTTTGAAAATAATTGAATTTTTGTGAAGTAAGTAAATAATTGAATTCCTGCAATTATAAAATTTTAAAATGTTACCTTTCATTGAAGTTCATCTACTTACGAAAATTGTAAACGCTGCTTTTTCAATTTCAATTAATTTTAATGTATTTAAGGAAAATTTTTCATTAAATAAAAAGTATAATAATTTTATGTTAGTTTTTAAAGAATTAAGTTATTTAAAAAGAAGTTATTGTCAGAAGTAGAAAAAATTAATGGTTTAGTATTAGAATTCGTGGAATTATATGAGGTAAATAAAAAAGGCACCAATATTTAGAATTTTCTTATGAATTCTAAAAATTAAATTTTGTTCCCAGTACTATTAATAAAAATCCCTGACTATTCCCTGAATTCACTAACTTTCCTGACCTTTGGCAACCCTGTTGACGTTCACAAGTGGAGAAATTAAACCACCTCAAAAACTCTGTTGTAATTAAAAAAATGCTGTTTTGAATTGAGAGTAATTAAAATAAGCTTCTGAGGGGTTAATTTCTGAATGAGAAATAAAATAAAAAAAAAAAAATGACAAACTGCGTATAAATGAAAGAAACGATGATAAACCAAAGGAGAAAAAAAGTTGGTAGTATCAGTGTTTTTTTTCCTCATTGCAAGAGATTAACATAAATTGCAGTGTACGACAAATTCTTTGAAAGTCATGAATAAATCCCCGGAAGCAGGAGAATCGTTTTCGAGCGGAAAAGGAAATCGTGAAAACGCGTTGCTCCGTGAAGAGAAACGTTTACGTTGCAGCATCGAACTTGGCACCCTTCTGTGAGACTGTATCCTTGAAAATAAGATGGAAGTCTTCGCCGACGGAAGTAGAGGCTAAAGAGCTGAACAAAGAGAGGCAAAAGTATCTGGCAAAACTCCGCGGGGAAACACGTCAGCTGTGGTGCCAGGTGGATAGCATTTCGCAATTTATTGGACGAAATGGTAATGGAATTCTAGTTAGCAATATCGACTCACTCCCACCCCTTTTTTTTCCCCATTTTACCTCTCGACAGAATTTTCTCTACCCTCTTGGCTTATCCCCTCCTCGAATCGAGCAAATAAATCGCCAGCATCCTCTTTCTCCAACTTGGGAGTCCGATAATTTGAACATAAATTTTCGATCAATTGAAATAAAAACGAAAACTATAATCGAGAAACTTTTAAACAATCTTTTTTTTTCCAATCCTAAAAAGGGGCAGGGCATTAATTATGAATCTCCCTTCCTTTTGCATAGGGGAAATTTTCATTTTGTTTTTTTTTTTGGTATAATATAAATATGTATATATGTGGAATGAGAAAAGCTCATAAAACAAAAAGTCTTTCTCTTTTTTCTTTTTTTTCAACTGAAATATATATTTGAAAAAGATATTTTCTATGTTGACAACGTTATGAATTTTGTGTTCGGTCATCGTTTTTCGTAGCCAAACTATGAATTACAGACTACATGCTAGTTGCCGATAACATGTGCCAACACATTTCGAAAAAAATTCATGGCCTTCATATTTCATCTCGTCGCGTTGCCTACATTCATCACCTATTAGAACAAATGGGCCAGGTTTTCAAATACCGCAAATCAACATGGTTCAGCATATCATGAAAGGCTTTTAGTCAAACAATAACAATATCCAAACAAAGTATAACAAATATTAGAAAAACATTCTTTTCTTCTCCTGAGGAAATGAGAAAAATATTAAAAATAGGCTTCGTACTTATGTACTAAAACCTACTATTTATTACTTTTTTTGCGATTTCCTACTATTTGGATTCTTTTCTTTACACTTCTGACACTAAAAGATGTTCTCTATGTTTGAGAATTTGCACTACTTTAAAATCGTTAATAGTTGGAATAAAAAAATTATTCTTCAATTTTAATAAAATTCCTTTCAAACAATTCAATTATATTCAAAACATTTCCGAAATTCAATTATTTTCAATATTCACTATTTTAATTAAGGCAAATTAAACGATTTGTTAAATAAAAAATTTCCTAAAAGAATTCTATTATTTAAAAAAAATTGTTTATAAAATTCTTTGCATTCAATTATTTTCAAAAATAATCTTTTCACAGGAATTTTTGCTTATTTTTTTAAATTAATTATCGATTACGAAGCAGAAAGAACAAAAATTGGCATTTATTTAAACGTTCGTAAAGTTAAGGAACATAAAATTCTTTTCCTTATTTTAGTATTGGTAGAAAATTAATAATCTTTTAAAAAAAAATACTTCCATCCCGCAGTTGTACTAAATCTGAGTCTCCTATTTTTTTATTCCAGTTTTGTCAATTTTTCCGATTCATTGGATTACACATATAAAAGTTTTGCTCAGAGATTCACTTAATCTTGGTCCATATGGAAAAACTTTTTTCGCATGTTTCTTTGATTATACAAAAAAGTTTATCTGAATCTCGAGAATAACTTATGATTTATTAAAACATCTTATACTTGAACTATTATTACCTTATACATCTCTTAAATTATCGCATAAAGGGCATAAAATTTAGAGTTAGAAAAAGTGGAAAAAAAAAATTATTTGATTCAAATAACCGATTTACTTGACTATTGTCTAAAACCTACTATTTACTACTTTTTTAAAAATTTGTTACTATTTGGATACTTTTTTTTAGATTTCTGACACTGAAAGCTACTTTTTCTTTATTTTTTGGGGAAATTTGAATCACTAAAAAATATTTAAATTCGCTAAAAGTTGAAAAAAAAATTCTAAAAATTGTAATAAAATTATTTAAAACGATTCAATTATTCTCAAAAACTTTTCGAAAATCAATGATTTTCAATATCTATAGATACAATTTTAATGAAATTCGACAAAAAGATTTTTGATAAAATTCTTCGCAAACATTCAATTTTTTTATAAGTAATAAAATTTTCACAGAAATTAATTTATTTCAAATTTTTCTTAAAATTTTTCGAAGAAAATCAATTTAATAACTTTTTATAAAATTCTACCGCAAGAATTCAATTATTTTCACAAGCAATAACATTTTTCACGAGAATTCAATTATTTAAAAAGAATTAAATAAAATTCTTCTCAAGAATTCAAATATTTTTATAAATAATAACATTCTTCTCAAGAATTCAAATATTTTCATAAATAATAAAATTCTTCTTAGTAATTCAATTATTTTTTTAAAAATTTATAATTCTTTCTATAATTCTTCACAATTATTCAATTATTTTCCCAAATATAAAATTTTTTTACGATAATTCAATTATGTTCATAAATAATAATATTCTGCTCAGGAATTTAATTTTTTTTCAAAATTGCAAATAAATTTTTAACAAGAATTCAGTTATTTTTATAAATATTAAAATTCTGATCATTAGTTAAATAATTTTCCAAAGTAATAAAATTCTTTACAAGAATTCGATTATTTTAAAAAATTGTATTAAAATTTTTGACAAGAATTGAATAAATTTCATTAAATAGTAAAATTTTTCGCAATTTTTAAATCATTTTCAAAAATTGTAAGAATTTACTCAAAATTTTTGAAAGAATTTACTTCGAAAAAATTCAATTATTTTCAAGAATAAAAAATGTTTGACCGGAAATTAAATTATTTTCAAAAATTGTAATAGAAATCTTTGCTAAAATTCGATTATTTTCATTAACTGATAAAACTCTTCGTAGAAATTCAATTATTTTCATTAAATACTAAAACTCTTTACAGAAATTAAATTATATTTAAAATTTGTAATAGAATTCTGCGCTGGAATTCAATTATTGTCAAAAATAATAAATTTTTTTGCAAGAATTCAATTGTTTTCAAAAATAGTAAAATTTTATGCAGATATTCAATTATTTTCTTCAACTATTAGAATTCTTCTCAGAAATTCAATTATTTTCAATATTTGTAATAAAATTCGTAGCAGAAATTCAATTGTTTTCATAAAATGGATAATTTTTAACAAAAATTCAATTAGTATTTAAAAAGAAATAAGAATTCAATAAAATTCTTCTTAAACATTCAATAATTTTCAAAAATAATAACATTCTTTTTAGTAATTCAATTATTTTTTTAAAAATTGATAATTCTTTCTTTAATTTTTCACAATTATTTAATTATTTTTCAAAATAATAGAATTTTTCACAAGAATTCAATTATTAAAATAAATAAATAAATAAAATTCTTCGCAAAAATTCAATTATTTTCATAAATAATAAAATTCTTCTAGTAGAATTTCAGAATAGTAGAATTTCAGTTGAAGTTTCTAATAAGAATTGATTTAAAAATGAATTTTAGTTGAAATTATAGATAATAATTGAATATTAAAAGCGTTATAGTACAATTTTTTTTAGTAGTAACTAAATTTAAAAGATTATTAAATCGAAATCGTTGAAAATTTTAATTGTTGTAAAATAGTAATAACATTTAAATTTTCACTCTGAAAAATTATTAATTTATTTTCTTAATTCCTGTGAACAATTTAAATTAAATTTTATTTGTTTACTTTTAAAAATTACTTTAAAATACAATTGTATTTTTAAGGACAAAAATTTAGAAAATAATTGAAGTTTTCAAAAATTTAGAGCAAGAGTAGAATAAAAATAAATATTTTTGATTGAAATCAGGAAAGAGTCAAGGAAATACTGAATCAATTGTGAGTCGACTAAAACCATTTTTTTATTCGTTAAAAATTAATTTTCGATAGCTACTTTTTTACTTCTTTTTTCAGTATTAAAGCTACTTTTTGATACTTTTTTAGAATTAATTAAACTGAGTGTGAAGTCTGTTTTATTGATTTAAATAAAAATGACCTGATGCAAGTAAATATTTAATTGATAGTCAAGCAATCGGTTATTTGAATTAAATTCATCAAGTTGCTGACTGGGCTTAGAAAAAAAAATAAATTTGAATGCGTGAATGTGCGCTATTCTTATAGAGGTTTTTTGTGACTTGCTCCACTTTGGAAATAAAAGGATCTATGGCCATTTGTAACTGTGCCTCGTACGACTTAATGGGTATCGCCATAGAGGTCTCAGAAGATGGACACAATAGACATATACGTGGAGATCCTTTGCTCGGAGAGTTAAAAATTACGGTTGTTTACACAGTGACTACTTTTTTGTGGCCTTGTATAGTGGCCGTATAACGCCTTTGCAGCTTATGCCAAGCTAAGCCGCTATCTTCAAGGAGGCTGCGAGGATTAACTCTCGAGTATTGTGCGCAGCTTGCACTTCTCCAGAGCTTGCTCAATTCAGGGTCGTAACGTTTTAACTATACAACTAAACCTGTTTATAATTTATTCAATGTAAAATAAAGATTAATGTTTCCGACTAAAAAGGAACACTACTGGATTTTTAATTTATACTTTATGGAAATTTTTTTGCATTTTCTTTTAGAAATTCGCGCTTCATAAGGAAAATTTTCGAGAGGAGATTTTATGAAATACTAAACTATACGTTAACTGTACGTTAACTATACATTAACTGTACATTAGAGTGGGGTGAAAGAGGCATGGGGGTAAAAAGACATTTTGATTTTGTAATTATTTTCCAAAATTACAATAAAGTCTTTCTAAGAATTCAATTATTTTCATCAATAATAAATTAATAATACAGGCTTTGCACTCCTCTACTAAAATCAACTATTTCCTAATTTTTTTTACATTAGGCTACTATTTGGGTACTTTTTTAGATTTCAGCCACTAAAAACTCATATAACTTGGTCTTTTCATGGATTACATAAAATTTCCGCCATGGATTTTGAAGCTTAATGACTAAACTTTCAGTATTCGTTGGTTATAGAAAAATTTCGATTTTGGAGCGTAAACCATAAATTAACTATAAGTTAACTATACAGTATACACTAATTATACTTTTCTATAAACAGTGTTTTTTTAATCTACAACCATTTTTGGTGTAACAGAATATGAATAGAACATGAACAATTGAATAAAATTGTAATGATTGATTGTAAATGTGTTGAAGAGAAGGAATAGAGGAAGTTTAGCATAAATAATTGGCGCTAACTCATTAAAAGAATTTGCATTTAATGTATTATATGTATACATATTGTATAATTCATATAAACGTATATATTTTATATATAGAGGTTGCGTGAACGAGTGTTCGTAAAGTATGGTGAAAACGGTACTTCGTCCTTTACTTGGAAAGACTCCATATGGACGACATTGCAGGTTTAGCGAACAGGTTGTTTGATTGCAGTTAATTTCTCTTATACCCAACCACTTTTTGTACAAGTTTTCTCTGCCAAACAGCAATATACGTCGATTTCACAAGGACGAAATGAGTAATATTTTTAAATATTCAATTTATTCCCCAGTAAGCAAATTTAAACTCTATTTTATTTGTATAAATTGTTAAACTCTAGGCTTCGTGTTCGGCTACTAAATTTACTGTTTACTTTATTTTTCAGTTTTTACCATTTAGTATTTGGATATTTTTTCTTCTTTCTGGGTAGTTGAAAGACTACTTTCAACGAAAAATTGGACTCTACTTTAAAAGCCGCTTTGAAGTCTAAACTAATATTTGTATTCTTCATACAACAATCATAAATTCATGGATCATCTATTCACCTGGTTTTTTACACCCATAAAAATGATAGATTTGACTCAGAGCCAAATAAACTTTTTATTTTACCTCAACCTTTTTTTGCTTTTAAATAAATTTTCATCGATTATTTTTATTTTATTTTCTTTAAAACAATAATTACTCGTTAATCAACTATTAAATTCTTAATATTTAATCTTATTAAATAAACGATATTTCTTATAATTCAAGTAAAATATTAAATAATTCAATTTATTGGATTCGTGTTTCATTGGAAATTTAATTTGTCATTTTTATTTGTCGACTTCAATTTTTTAATAGCTAATTTTTGTGCTGTTCATTTTAAACCAATAAACATTTGCGAAACGTGAAAATCTAATAATTTACACAAAACTTGTTAATTAAATATTGCGAGAATTGTAATAAAATTATTTAAAAGAATACACTTTACTTTTAAAAATTGCAATAAATTTCTTCTTAAGAATTCAATTATTCAATTCAATTATTTTGAATAATTGTAAGAAAAACTTTGAAAAAATTATAATAAAATTATAATAAAATTATTTTTATTAACTACTCAAATTCTTCGTAGGAATTCAATTATTTTCTTTAAATACTAAAATTTTTCGCAGAAATTCAATTATTTTCAAAAATTGTAATAAAATTCTTTGCAAAAATTCAATTATTTTCTTTAAATAGAAAAATTCTTCACAAAACTTCAGTCTTATTTTTTAAATTGTAAAATTCTTTGCAGATTTAGTATTATTTTTAAAAATTGTAAGAAAGTAATTTTCAAGAATTCAAATATTTTCAATAATAATAAATGTTTGACCCGGAATTCAATTATTTTCAAAAATTGTAAGTGAAATTTTTAATAAAATTCAATTATTTTCATTAAATACTAAAATTTTTCGAAGGAATTCAATTATTTTCATTAACTACAAAAAATTTTTGTAGGAATTGAATTATTTTCTTTAAATACTATAATTCTTCGCAGAAATTCAATTATTTTCAAAAATTTCTACAAGAATTTAATTATTTTTAAAAATTGTAATATAATTCTTGGCAAGAATTCAATAATTCTCATTAAATGGTAAAATTTTTCGCAGGCTTTCAATTATTTTAAATAATTGTAAGAAAAACTTCGAAAAAATTCAATTATTTTCAAGAATAATAAATGTTTGATCCGAAATTCAATTATTTTCAAAAATTAGAATAGAATTCATTGCTAAAATTCAATTATTTTTATTATCTACTCAAATTTTTCGTATGAATTCAATTATTTTCTTTAAATACTAAAATTCTTTGTAGAAATTCAATTATTTTCAAAAATAATAAAATTCTGCCAAGGAATTCAATTATTTTCTTTTAATAGTAAAATTATACGCAAAAATCCAATTATTTTCAAAAATTATTGTTTTCTTCGACAGGATTTCAGGTATTATTCTCAAAAATTGTAATTTTAATAAAATTCGTTGTAAGAATTCAATTTAATTTAATTAATTCTTCTTCTTATACAATTTTTGATAAAATTCTTTATACGAATGTAATTTTAAGAAATAATCAATTATTTATTTTTATATTTAAAATATTTAATACTCATTGAACTTTTTAACAAGAAGTAATTTATTTTTTTAAATATAAATTTTAGTTAAAATTTTAGATAATAATTGAATATTTTGTAAAAACTCAACAACTTCTGAAGAATTTAATAATTTTCATAATTATAATAAGATTCGTGGAACACAAAACTCGTTAATTAAATATTGAAAATATTTGATAATATTTTAAATTCTATTCTACATGTAGGTTAAGAATGCAATAAATATTCCCAATGAAATTTTATTTTATACTGGATAAATATTTGTGGCTTGCTTTTTATTTGCCATTAATAATGATTTTAATCTAGAATGAAGACGATTAACCACTATTGCGATTGCCGGGAGAATAGCGGATTAGCTTAATGGTGAATTCGTGTTAACCCAAGTGACGGAGCTGATGGGATTCGATTGTTTGAACATACAATTTACGTCTGGAATGCATCTAATCCAGAATATTTGAATTTTATTACCTTTTTTCTTTCTCTCTTTCTCTCTCTCTATTCTTTCCAATTATTTTCAATTTCTCTTTTTTTCTAATATTTCATTTTCACGTTATTATGCGAAGTTTATGCAATTTTAGCATAAGTTAAGTAATGTATTTTTTCCGTAAATTCTGTATATTAAATATAAGTAATCTCAATGTTCCTTATATAGGTATATATATGGCTTAGTAAAAAGTTCTTTATGGAGCACTTGAGTACTTAACTTCTTCTACGATTAATTAAATTTTCCATGGATGAATTTTTCATAGAGGCTTTATTGACTTCTTAAATTGCCACGAGGACCAGAAGTCTTTTCATCTAAGAAAAAATTTTCCGCGTCACTTCACTTCGTGATGAGAATTTTAATTGAATATATACCTAAAAGATTGAAAAACTAAAAATATATTTAAAAAAAAAGGATTTTATATATAAAAAAAAAGAATTTTTTTTAATAAGCACTTGGTATTTACAGGTTTCTATCGAGATTTTCAAAGAAAAATACAGATTTCATAATACCTCCCGTGCAGAACTGCATTTATTATATATAAAAACTAATTAAAAGTTAGTCTTTTATAATTCATAAATTATCCAAAAAAAAGAGTCAAATTTTTTTCTTTACGAAAATTATTTTCTCGCAAAATAAATGTTGGTTATAATTATGTAATAAAAGGGTTGCAGGCTTCGCACTCATCTACTGAAACCTACTATTTACTACTTTCTTTACAATTTGCTACTATTTGGATACTTTTTTTTTAGATGTATGACATTAAAAGATACTTTTTTCATTATTTTTGGGGGAAATTTGCATCACTTTAAAATATTTAAATTCGCTAATAGTTGAAATAAAAAAAAATTCTAAAAATTATAATAAAATTATTTAAAACGATTCAATTATTATCAAAAACATTTCGAAATTCATTGATTTTCAAAATCTATTCGATTTTAATGAAATTCCACAAAAGATTTTTGATAAAATTCTTCTCAAACATTCAATTTTTTTTTAAGTAATCAAATTTTCACAAGAATTGATTTATTTGAAATTTATTTCATAAAATTTTCCGAAGAAAATCAATTTAAAAACTTTTTATAAAATTCAACCTCAAGCATTCAATTATTTTCACAAGCAATAACATTTTTCACGAGAATTCAATTATTTAAAAAGAAATCAATACAATTTTTTGCAGAAATTCAAATATTTTCATAAATAATAAAATTCTTCTTAATAATTCAATTATTTTTTCAAAAATTGATAATTCTTTCATTAATTCTTCATAATTATTCAATTATTTACCCAAATAATAAAATTTATCACGAGAATTCAATTATTTTCATAAATATTAAAATTTTGGACATTAGTTAAATAATTTTCCAAAGTAATAAAATTCTTGGCAAGAATTCAATAATTTTCATTAAAGAGTAAAATTCTTCGCAGGTTTTAAATTATTTTCTAAAATTGTAAGAAAATACTTAGAAAAAATTCAATTATTTTCAAAATTTGCAATAAATTTCTACGGTGGAATTCAATTATTTTCAAAAATAATAACATTCTTCTTAGTAAATTCAATTATTTTTTCAAAAAATTGTTATTTCTTCTTTAATTCTTCACAATTATTCAATTATTTACGTAAATAATAAATTTTTTCACGTGAATTTAATTATTTAAAGGAATTCAATAAAATTCTTCTAAAGAATTCAATTATTTTGATAAATAATAAAATTCTTCTCAGAAATTTAATTATTTTTTCAAAAATTGATAAATTCTTGAATTTTTTCTTTAATTCTTAAGAATTATTCAATTATTGTCACAAATAATAATAATTTTTACGAGAATTCAATTATTTTAATAAATAATAAAATTCTTCTTAGTAATTCAATTATTTATTTAAAAATTGATAATTCTATCTTTAATTATTCACAATTATTCAGTATAGGTATTATTTATTTTTGTATTTAAATAGTTTAATTTCAGTTGAACTTTGTAATAAGAATTAATTTTTAAAAACAAATTTCATTTGGAATTTTACATAATTGAATATTAAAAGCGTTATAGTACAGTTTTTTTAGAAGTAACTAAATTTCAAAAGATTATTAAATCGAAGTCGTTGAAAATTTGAATTATTGTTGTAAAACTGTAATAACATTTAAATTCTTACTTTGAAAAATTATGAATTTATTTTCTTAATTCCTGTAAAGAATTTAAATTAAATTTTATTAAATAATTTTATTTGTTTACTTTTAAAAATTACTTTTAAATACAATTGTATTTTTTAGGATAGAAATTTAGAAAATAATTGAATTTTTCAAAAATTTAGAGCTGGATTAGAATAAAAATAAATATTTTTGATTGAAATCAGGAAAGAGTCAGGGAAATACTCAATCAAATTTTTGTGAATCGACTAAAAGAATTTTTTTTATTCGTTAAAATTAATCTTTGATAGCTATTTTTTTACTACTTTTTTCAGTATTAATGTTACTTTTTGATACATTTTTAAAATTAATTATTGAGTGTGAAAATAAAATTTTATTTTTTTTTATTTATTGAGCCTGGTTGATCTTTTGGGAGTTTCTGACCAATCTTTTTTAGCCTCATTATTAAAAAGTGTAGGTATTTAAAATATATGTTATAGGTGGGTTCTTATTATAGGGAGATAGATTCTTATACACGTTTCTTGATAATTTTCTTATTGACAAGAAATAAAAAATTCTTTCTACTCCTCGTTCCGTTATTATTGTAAAACCGGTTGGTCCAACCAGATGGTATCCATAATTATAATCGTTTCCTATAAAATTGGCAGCAATTACTAGTTTATAACCTTCGTGACTATACATCTTGAGTAATTCCCTTCGACTATAGTAATTCTTTCTTCTTTTTTTTCGTTTAATATGTGATTCTACAAATTTTTTATCTCTAAAGGGATAATATTTAGTATTTTAATGATAGTTGAAAATTTTATATTACACAAGTGTTAATTTCAGATAATTTTAATGGTCTTGATTTTTTCATTTCATTGTTTAATTTTTATTTACACTGAAAAAATGTTAATTTGATTCAAACAACCGATTACTGGACTGTTTGCAATTAAATAATTACTTTGATCAAATAATTTTTATTATCATTAAATTATCATTAAAAAAAATGATTATTATAGATATGCTTAAAATTTTTAATAAAATTCTTTGGAAAAATTTAATTTTAAGAAATAATCAATTATTTTAGGATTTTTTTTCAATTATTTAATTTTCGACTTCTTTGTTTAATTTTTGATTTTCTTATTTACTTGTTTAATATTGTTTTATTAAATTATTTATTTTTGAAATTAAAGTACAATTTGCTCTAAGTGCAGAAATGTATAAATCTCTCATTGGTTGCGTGACTCGTAATTTGGAGTGTGCTCCTAAATCAGAAACTTCTTTCTTATTTCTTGTAAATTGTACGATGTACCAGAATTTTTCTTTCCTCTTTCGATTTCTTCTAGCTCGAAACCTATCCTTATTCTGTTGACAAATTAAATTACCAACCTGTGCAATCTTACTCCCTTACTTTCATTCCAATGTTACCTATTCCCAAGTAAACATCAAGTTATTTGAGAAAAATATTTGCCTCGAGAAAACAAGGTTTACCATTTTATTTAATTATATATCGAAAAGTTAAACAATCCTCCAGAAAATAAGTATATTTTTTTTCCTTTTTTTCAATTTGTTATCAAAAGCGGGAATTTTTAATTTTTAGCTCTTAAAAAAATCTTTAATTTTTTTTTTTTATTTATTTCGTTTAATTAATATTTTGAATAAAAAGAATAAAAAAAATTAAAAACCCCCGAAAAATATTAAATTGAAATAAAAACAAAAATTAAAAATATAAACGAAATAAGAACAAAAAGTTCTTATTTTGTTTATATATTTTATTTTTGTTTTTATTTCATTTTTATATTTTTTGGGGTTTTTTTTTTTTTTTTTTTAATTCTTTTTATTCAAGATATTAATTAATATCGACATTGTTTTTGAGTATATGAAATAGAAGAGACGGAAACGTATGTATGAATTCTTGAATCCATAATTTTAATTAAGTTAGTCAGGTAGGCGTAATATTCTAATTATTAATTATTAAGCACCCTGGACAACCTGTGCGTATAATGGAGTATCCTTTGAATTGAAAGCCAATACTTTAAACTCATTTAAACTCAACGCATCAGTAATTCATTCATCCTGCTTTTTTGTTCCAGATTGGACTGTTGGCAGTCAGTCAGAAATTTAATAACTAGGAAATATTTTTACCTTAACGAGAGAGGATGGTTTTGCAATTTTAATGGCTTCTTGAAAATCAAGAGTAAGTTGAATCTTTTTTTTTTTACTATATTTTAAGAAAAAAAATTTATTTCAATAATTTTCTATTAAAGAAGAGAGAGAAAGAGAAATTTATAAAGAAACTATGAACTATTTTTCAAAGAATATTCCATTAAATTTTCTATAATAATAATTTATTATAACTATAGCGCTTGAATAGAAAAAATATGTTCTCAAAATTTGTAACGTTCAAATGAACGTTTTATTAAGAAAAAAAATAATTAAATAATACTTTTAAGATTTGTGACACTAAAAACCACTTTTTTCTTTTTTTTAAACTTAAAATTTCCTAATAATGAAAAAAAATATTATTAGAAATTTTAATAATGTTCTTTGAAACAAATCAATTATTTTCAAAACTTTTAATAAAATTTTTCTCAAGAATTTAATTATTTTTCCAAATAATGAAATTCTTTGCTGAAATTTAATTATTTTCAATATCTACAATTTTGATAAAATTTCACAAAAGATTTCAATAGATTATTTAAAAAAAATTGTTAATAGAATTTGAAGCAAATAATTCATTTGTTATCATAAAAAGTCAAATTTTTAGAGAAATTCAATTATTTTTACAAATAATGAAATTCTTCTCTAAAATAAAAAATGTAATTATTTTCCAAATTTTTAAAAGGAAATTTTTAAAAAAAAAATTATAATAAAATTCTTTGCAAACATTCAATTATTTTTAGAAATAGTAAAATTATAAAAGGAATTCAATTATTTCATAAAATTTATTTTTATTTTTAAAAATAATAATATTCTGAGCAGGATTTCAATTATTTTCCAAAATTTAAATAAAATGTTTGACCGGATTTCAATTATTTTCAAAAATTGTAATAAAGTTCTTCACAAAACTTGAGTCATTTTCATTAAGTAGTAAAATTCTTCGCAGATTTTTATTTTTAAAAATTGTAAGAAAATAGTTTTCAAGAATTTAATTATTTTCAAGAATAATAAATGTTTGACCCAGAATTCAATTATTTTCAAAAATTTGAATAGAAATCCTTGCTAAAATTCAATTATTTTCTTTAAATACTAAAATTCTTTACAGAAATTCAATTATTTTCAAAATTTGTAATAAAATTCTTTGCAAGAATTCAATTATTTTCAAAAATTGTAGGTATTTTTTACAAGACTTCAAATAATTTAATAAATAATCAAATTAATTCCAGAAATTCAATTATTTTCAATAATTAAAATAAAATTTTTCGTTCCAATTAAATTATTCTTAAAAATATTAATATTCTGTGAAGAAATTCAATTATTTTTAAAAATAGTAAAATTCTTCTCAGTAATTCATTTATTTCAAAATATTTTAATAAAATTCATTGCATGAATTGAATTATTTTTATAAATAATCAAATGATTTGCAGGATTTCAATTATTCTTAAAAATTGAACACAATAAAATTTATCGTAAGAGTTAAATCATCATTAGGAAATAGGAATAGTAATATTCTTCCCAGAAATTCATTTATTTCAAATATTTTTAATAATAATAAATTTCTGACTTGAAATTCAATTATTTTTGAAGATTAAAATAAAACTCTATGCAGGAATTCAATTATTTTCAAAAATTGTTATAGAATTCTTTTAAAAAACTTAATTATTTTCTTTAATTACTTTAGTTCATCTCGGGAATTTAATTATTTTCATAAATAATAAAAATTTGTTTCAAGAATTCAATTGTTTTCAAAAATTGTAAAATTCTATGCAGGAATTCAATTATTTTCAAAAATTGCTATAAATTTTATCCAAAGAATTCAATTATTTATTATTTTTTAAAAAATATTTAAATATCTGCGGAGGGTTTTAATTATTTTCAAAAATTGTAATAAAATTTTTCGAAAAAAATTCAATTATTTTTAGATATAGTAAAATTTTTCTCAGTAATTCAATTATATCAAAAAAAATTTTCATTAAATTCATTGCAACAATAGAATTATTTTTATAAATGATAATCTTCTTTGGAGAATGTCAATTATTTTTAATATAAAGTTTTTTTAAAAAATTCTTCGATGAATTCTTTGAAATAATTTAATTTTAAGAAATAATCAATTATTTTTTTTATGGATTTAAAGAATTGAATTCTCATTTAACTTTCTAACAAGAAATTTTTTAAATATATAATTTAGTTAAAATTTTAGATAATAATTGAATGAATTATGAATTGAATGTGAATTTTTAGAGCTAATTATTTGACTATTATCAATTAATTATTTAAATAGTTTTTATTTAAATCAAAAAAATAATTAAATAACAAGATAAAAAACTAATTATACAATAGAACAGAAAAATTAATAGTAATTGAAACAATGATAAATGTAACGAAAAAAAAATTTTTGAACTAAATTCAGAGAGACAGTAAAAAAAGGATTCAATGTTTTAATTTTTTCCGGAAATTACTTAAGAATTAGTGACATTTCTATAACTAAAGAGCATTGTATGGATATTATAATTCCATGAGTTTAAGGTGCATAAACTTTAAACGATTTAAGTAAGAAAAAAAAGGACATCAGTCTTGTGTTGCTAAAGGTAAAAAAGCCAAGATTCTCGACAACAAAACCTCCCGTCATGCGATATTAATGTCACTGTGAAGGATGCTTTAATAAGTCCACGACGTAATGAAACCCATTCATATAAAAGTTTTCCACGGGTGGTGACGGTTTAATTGAACACGACTCCCAAGTTGAGATGGTCGGTTTGGGGGTCTTCTCCTTTCTTCTTGACCCGACAAGCACTTCTTTTGACATGATCTTTTCTCTCTGATCAATTAATAATTTACATATTTCTCTCTCTCTCTCTCTCTCTCTCTCTTTCTCGAAAATTTCCCTTCAACGCTTAAATATTAAATTGTTCAGCGATCGTAGAAATGACACCTTCTCATTTAAATACGTTAAGTATAGAATTTAACAGTCTGAATTAATTAATAAAATCAATTTTCAATAATTAATATTTTCCACTTGGAACTTTGATATCTGGGAATATATTATCTGAAAATTATATGAAACCTATTAAATTATAATTATATTAAATTCTTTTAATTTTACTTCGATATTAACTGCTAAAGATTTTAATTATTTATCTCTTCTTTTAATCCAGACATGGAATATTTAATTATTTTCAACATATATCAAATTTTAATATACTCAAAGTTTAATTATCATTTCTTATTCTTAATATTAAATTCAATATTAGTTTAATAAGTCTCTTAAATATTAATTTAATTAATATTTGAATATTTATTTAATAAATCTTTTAACTATTTATTTAATAAATCTTTTAAATATTCATTTAATAAATCTTTAAAATATCTATATTAGGTAATAATTGTTGTATTTCGGTAATCTGTTCGCAGTTTGAAGTTAGTCGTTGTTTGCTTTTTTCTTTCTTATCTTTTTTTTTAATAATTTTTCTTTTCAAATATTTTCAATTTTAAAAAATTAAAATTAAATTTAAATTTTAAAATTTAAAATTCATGTCATGAAAATCAATAAACTTTTGCGAAAAATTTTACTATTTCTAAAAATAATTGAAAAATTTTATCATATTAATGAAAATAATTTAATTCCTTCAAGGAATTTTATTTTTTATGAAAATAATAAAGTAATATAATAAATGAAAATATAAATTAGTATAATTATTTTTTTAACAATTTTAGGTAGAATTTTTGTAAATAATTTAATTCATTTGAAGAATTTCTTTGTGTTTTTTTCAGAATTGAATCTTTTCGTGAAGTTTTATTAAAATTGTAATGAAAACAATTGAAATCTTCTGAAGAATGTTATTATTTATGAAAATAATTGAAATTTTATTGAAGAATTTAATAAAAATTTTTGAATGTAATTGAATTCTTTAAAGAAATTGTATTTAAAATTCTGAAAAGTTAGTTTTTAAATTCTAGAAAGAAAATTAATTTTTCAAGAATTTTATTAAAAAATTAACATAAATAAATTTTTATAAACAAATTGTATAATTTTCTAATTTTTACAGAATATAATTTAATACTTTATTACAAATTTCTGTAAAGAATTTTTGTATTTAAAGAAAATAATTGAATTCCTACGAAGAGTTTTAGTAGTTAATAAAAATAATTGAATTTTAGCAAAGATTTCTATTACAATTTTTGAAAATAATTGAATTCTTGTAAAAAAAATTGTATTGTACTTTTGGAAAATAATTGAATTCCTGCTCAGAATATTATTATTTTTAAAATTAATTGAATTGATTCAATGGATTTATTAAAATTTTAGAAAATAATTGAATTTTTTCGTGAAATTGTATTATAATTTTGTTGAAATTATATGAATTTTTGAAAAGAATTTTATTATTTATAAAAATAATTTAATTTTTTCGAGGAATGTTATTATTTATGAAAATAATTGAATCCTTGCAAAGAATTTTATTACAATTTTTAAAAATAATTGAATTCTTGTAAAAAAATTTATTACTTTGGAAAATTATTTAACTAATGTCCAGAATTTTAATATTTATAAAAATAATTGAATTCTTGTAAAAAAAATTGTATTGTACTTTTGGAAAATAATTGAATTCCTGCTCAGAATATTATTATTTTTAAAATTAATTGAATTGATTCAATGGATTTATTAAAATTTTAGAAAATAATTGAATTTTTTCGTGAAATTGTATTAAAATTTTGTTCATAATATTTGAATTTTTGAAAAAAAATTTTATTATTTATAAAAATAATTAAATTTTTTCGAAGAATGTTATTATTTATGAAAATAATTGAATTCTTGCAAAGGAATAAAATTATTATATTAAAATTTTTGAAAATATTAACAATAATAATTAATTATGTAGGTACTTAATAAGTGAATTTTCAAAATTTTTTTTAAAATTATGAAATTATTGAAAAATTTAAGTTTGCTTAATAATAAATGGAATTTCACGTAATTTATTTAATAAATCTTTTAAATATTCATTTAATACATCTTAGAACTATTCATATTATAATAAATTTTTAAAATATTTATTCTTCCTTATTTAATAAATCTTTAAATTATTTATTCTCATTTCAATGAAACGTCTATCGAAAGCCATTTTCAAGTTAATTAGTTAAATTTTTATAAATTTTCTCTTTAGATTCGATAGAATGTTCCTGACAGTTAAAAAAAATAAATTTCAGTCTCGAATCGTTACTTTATTTATTTAGCCTGAAAACTGTCACGACAATTTAATATTTAAACGACTGACGAGTTCGATTAGATATATGTATATATATATGTGTGTGTGTGTGTTTATAAAAAAAAGAATACAAAAAGTCAAGTGGTTGCGGATTTTTCCTCGAATTTTCGTCGAGAATCGTCGTTTTTTCGGAGCAAACTGACCGTAGAAAGTACACATACATAGAAAACGCTCGTCTATCAAACCGGGTGTCCGTTCCAGCTGGCCATCTCATTAATTTTTCATCGATCGTCGGTCGGTCGCTCAATTAATTCCAGTTGGTACTGCGACTAAGCTATATATGAAAATAAAAGAGATAGGGATATTTTGGTCCTTCATTTACGATAGTCAATATTTTATTTTATTTTTTTTCTTCTTTTTATATAAAGATAAATATATACGAGTCTAAATCTCATATTTCATGAAAATTCCTATATAAAAATATACGTATATATATATATACATATCAATATTTTAAAAAGAATTGGAGAATTCAATTATCTCTTTTTATTCGGTGATATTTTTATACATAGATACAGTTATACACACGACACCAACAAACTCTTGCTTTTTTGTCATTTTTTATTAAACGACGACGTATGAAAGTATTCCTCCTATACTGAAAATTCAACTGTTTTAATAAATTTGCAATTGGTGTAGCCAAACAAAATTTATCTTGTATTTTATATTTTTATTATCGTCAAGTTTTCAGAGTTCAAACGAACGATTATTGTATTTTTATTATTGTATTATTCTTAAAAATGGATCAAATATTCGTCATGTTTGCTGAAATTGTGTTGTTGATTGAAGTATTTATTTCTACTCTACACCCCACTCGATAGTGGGGTGAAAAAGACAATTTTTTATTCATTACGTTATAAAATTGGAGTTTTTACGAATTTTGAATTTTGAAGAAATTTGTAAATAAAAGTGATAGAACATTTTTTTGAGTACCAAAATATTTTTAAAAGAATGTTCTTTAGGGTCAGGGTAAAAGTCAAAAATCAGTCTGGAAATCGGGGATAAAAATTTAAATTTTTTCCGGCAACTCTGATTAAGATTTTTCAAAGTTGCGCGAACTGTCTCAAGTTCAGAGACATATTAGTCAACAAATAGGGGACAAAAAAAATTGTTTTTGTTGGATAATTGATGGTTCAACTATAATGAGAGTTCATCTGTGTCAATAGCTGTTGTAAGTAAATGAACCGCAAGTATCATTAATTTTATTGTGAAGGAAAGTAATTGTAAATTAGAAAAAATTCTATCAAAAGCAGAACAACAATTATCGATGTAAAAGAATTCCGTCATTTGTTATCGTTTCTTGTCAATTGTTGTCCTTAGTTTACCTTGGAAGTCTTTTTTATTTGTTACACTCAATTCTATAGAAAATTCCCTCTACGGTAAAAGTTGTTCTCTTTAATTTATAGTATATACAGGGAGAAAAAAACGATTGTTCCCCTTACAATTGTTTATTGAGTTGACAAAATTTTGTCACAACAATTTAAATTTGTTAATTGTCTTAATGATAAATCCAAGGACAAATTTGTTTTCAAAGTCCGTATAATCTGTAACAACGAAATTTAACTAAATATTTATTTTATTTAGCTGAATAATAACAAATAGTAGGTACTAGTTAAATTTCTTAATAGTTGTCAACAAATGTTAAGAAGGAAACTTGAAAATGTCACAAAGTAAATAATACAAGTTCAGGGTCGTCGTCGTCAAAAAAAAGGTATGTTAGTGAATTTTTCCCCCTTGTGCATACATGATGTGCGCTCGATCTTGTGGCGTCAAAAATTTTTTCATAAGTCGGGTGAGAAAGTCTTGTGATAACTTGGCGAGCCAACATTTGCATTGCATTCACAAAAATGTTTTCTACAGTGCGGAGGTAAAGCTTTTCAGGTCGAGGGGTTCACACCTTTTTCAAAACTTGAAAGCTACAGCAACGCAAGCGAATCAGTACAATGAAACCAGCAGAGTACGTAGTCACATAAAAGAGAAATGTGTTAAATGAGAAAATAAAAATGACAAAACGAGAATCGAGAAGAAGAGAGTTTTATTCATTTGCTATTTCGCATCTCTGATGTATACTCTTTAAAAAGTCCTTTAAAAAGAAAAGCTCACCTACTGTTACTCTTCAATTTAGTTTATGTAATTTACTTTTCAGTCTCTTTGTCAAGATCACCGTTGTAGTAAAAGAAAAAAAGACAATGGTCTTTTAAAATGTAAATTTACCAACTAAATATGCAAATGGGAACAATTAAAGTATTTAACGCACAAATAAAATTAAATTAAAATTATTCCAGTCTTGCATGAATTATTATCAAGCTTTCCATGGAATTTCAACTATGTATAATATCAACTTTTCATTTATTGTCAATTTTGAATCGAATATTTACTGTCCAGAATATTTTTCTTCCGGTACGAAAAGTACAACATTTGCTGACAATGTTTTTCGAGATAAATTACAAATTGTCTTTTCCAACATAAATAGAGAAACTTTGTAATTGTTGTGTTTGAAGAGTGATCCAAATAGTTGGGAAATTTAAGGTGGTCAGTTCTCGGCTGGTAATTCGGCAAAATTAATTAACAACGGTAGTAACACTTAAACAGTGTCACCTCTTGACATAGACGAACTCGTGGGAAACCGAGCATGAATTGTACCCTTGGGCTTGAATTTGATTAGTGACCTCGTGTCGTCCTTGGCGCTGTTAATCCCATCGGGCAAGTTTACACGTTTAGTGTTGGGTTGACTTCAATAATGTTCTTTGAAAAAATAAAGGACACGTGATATTTCAAAATTAATTCCGAATTTACTGTTAATTTTTGCCAATTTAATATTGGAGAAAAAAATGATGCTGTTCTACTATACCAAACCGTTCGTCTTATTCTTTTTATAACAAAAATAATAATTCATAAATTTTAATAAAATATTTTAATAACAAACTTTTAGTTTTTAATTTATCAGAGTTCAATAATGCTCAAACAAGAGAAAGTATTTAAAAAAGGAATTTAAAAGTTGAAGTTCTTCTAGATAAGAACTTAATCCAAAAATTATGGAAAAATCGAGTAGGTACCAAAAGTAATTGGGTAATTTTTAATCAATAAATTTTAGTACTGGCTTTTTATATCTACAAATGGCCATTAAAAACAAAAGAAAGAATCAATAAATTTCGCCTTTGTTTACCTAAATATATAATTAACAATTACCAAGATCGAACTCGAGAGTAAGCAAGATACAATTGTTCTTTACTAACTACACCATTACGACAATCTACAGCCATCTTGTCAGATGTTTGTCATTTATTGTCATTGCAGATGTTAATTTTATAGAAAATTGTTGTCTTTTGAAAATGAAAGGATAAACGACTTCGCAATATAACGTAATACGATGAATAAATTCAATATCTCCGCAGGATTATCACGTGAAAATTACAACAAAGTAAGAGATTTGTTTGCAAGATCTAATGTTTGTAATCGAGTGCTATACTGCCATTACATAAGCTCTCATTAATAATACAAATATTTCTAAGTAAACGTATTTTTTTATTATTTAAAAAAAACATAATAAAATTGTACGCAAACAATTATTTTCATAAATAATAAAATTTTTTTTAAGGAATTCAATTATTTTCATAAAAAGTGATTAAAAATTCCAGAAAATAATAATTGAATAATTGAAATGATAAAAATAATTGTGTAAAATTTATCAAAATAATAATTTCTTATTTAAAGTACTATTTTTAACAGATATAATAAATATTTCGTAAATTCTTCCTCACCAGATAAAATTTTGAAGTTTTCTGTTAATGAAATTTTCTTAAAGTGCCTCCGTAGAGTGCTGAATTTAATAGATTTACTAATTCCCTCCTAGTAGCATTTACTTTAACAGGCAATAATTGCCTAAAACTCAGGCAACATCTCTTTTAAAAATGTAGCTTCCTTAGATTGACTTTTAATATTTGATGCAGAATCCTAGAACAATGGAACAGGCATAGCAAACGTTTTATGTACACTTTTAACACCTACAAGTGAACCCAGAACTAGCAGTAAATAAATAAATGAACTATAGAAGTAAACCCAGAAGTGCCCGTAAATGACAGTAAAAATACATTGTCCTTTACTTTTTAACAATTTGTCTAAAGTTGTACTAACATATTTTTTCCCCCATCCATCTGGTACATTATAATGTACGCTGAGAAATTTTTTTTTTCTAATCCATAAACATGAAGCCAAACTAAACAATAAATAATTGAATTTCTAGGAAGAATTTTACTATTCCTAATACAATTATTAAAAACCTGCCAAGAATATTAATATTCATGCAAATAATTTCATTTTTACTGATCGAATTTTATTAAAAAATTTTTGAAATAATTGAATATCTGAGAAAAATTTTATTATTTCTAAAAAAATTATATTCCTACGAAAAATTTTATTACAATTTTTGAGAATAATTGAAATCCTGCAAAGAATTTTATTATTTCTGTGAAAAATTTTGTTATTTATCAAAATAATTGCGTTAAAACTTTTGAAATAATTAAATAATGTTATAAAAAATTTATTCTTGTCAGAAATAGAAAAAAATTTTGAACATTTTGTATTGGAATTCGTGGTAGTTTCATAGTTCATGAGGCAAACAACAAAGACACCAAAAATTTAGAATTTTTTTATGAATTCTAAAAATTGAATTTTTTTCAATACTTTTATTAAAAATCCCTGACTTTTTCCTGAATTCCCTGATTTCCCTGTGGTACAACTGTTATCTAAAAATGTAAATCTAAAAATTCTACAACTTTTTGAGAGAAAAGAATATTTTTCATTTTCATACATAAAGTTTTATCCGAATGAACTATTAATAAATTTTCAAAGTACGAGATTTTCGACAGAACGGTCGAAATAGTCCAGCAGTGTAATGGCCATTATAATGCTCCTTTAAGAAATCTCATATAAAACATTGAACTGAAACTGATTTCTGCCACCGAAGGTTCTTACTATTAAAGTTATCGCGCTATTATAAAACGATTAAAGTCAACACTGCTCACACAGCTGTTGCAAAATGGCAGAGAAAGCAATGGTCTACAAACTGAGACACAGGAAAATTTTATCTTATCAAAACTACAACAACAATTTCCGGCAACTATTATCCACAATCTTTGTTTTTCTATAGAAATTAATTTCATATACCCAATACAAAGTATACATAACATACCTTTTTTTGCATCTAACTGAAAAAAAACAGCGAAGCATCTTTTACCGAATAGAAAATTTCCAATAAAGGAGACAGAGAGAGTTAGTTACCTATAAATTATTCTAGTTTCTATTTTCAAGTTTTATCAAGGAATTAGTTTCATGGTATATTTATATATATATATATATATAAAATAAGAAAGTTTTCGAGATGACACCGTAGCGATTTTGCAATCATGACTTTAATCTAAATCAAGTACCTAATAATCCTCACGCGGGGAATTATTTATTATTAGGTTGTAATGCAAAAGAACTGTATTACTTCTTCGACTTTTATTGAAGAAAATAAACGAGAAAGTGAAAAATGTGATCCAATCTAGAGTCATCTAAGTGATGTATTAAATCATTCTGTTGGATTTTCCTACTTTCGAACTAACTAATTCATTACGAGGTGTTCAGCAGAACATTGTATAGTAAACGATTTTATTTCTTCTATAATAGCAGAATGTCAACGCGAACATTAGTGTCTATTATATACTGGAAAAATTATATTTTACTTTTAAGTATATGCTGTTTGCATGCATACTAAAGATTTAATTTCATAAAATTTAATCATTTGAATATAAATTAAATTATTTTAATTAAATTAAAATTAAATTATTTTTAGTAAATTAGGACATTGAATTCAATTAGCATCAAGAGAAATGTTTTTTTCTACAAGTTCGTAGCGTGCTCTGAAAGTACTATTTTCCCTCTAAAAAAAAACATTTTTAAATTCCTAAAAACTTTATTTTGCTCTGAGATATCGTCCTTTGAAGTTTTTAAATCTGCTGGTGAATTTGTCAACATTTACACAAACTGAGTAGTATCAGAAACAGCTTCAAAAATAAATAAGAAAATAACTACAAACTCGTGATATTTAAATGAGATTTTAGTTCTTTTTGTCAACGATTTCGCATTTCAAGTCAGAAGTTCAAAATTCAAAATGGCGGAAGCAATATGGCGGTCGAATTTAGAAAAGCTCAGCGGATTCGCTTGAAACTTGTTACTCGGGGGTTTTTGGGGTCACTGATTACAAATATGATATCGGATTTTCAAAATTCAAAATGGTGAATCCAATATGGCGGACGTTCTTTTAAAAATTGATCGGATTCGCTTGAAACTGTGACAAATGCTTCAATTTCAAATTCTCCTATTTATTTATAAAAAATACTAGAAAATTGTTAATTGTCAAAGAATATTTTGATCGAGAAGTAGGAAATATACCAATTTTAAGCATAATTTTTATTTCCCAATAACAATATTGTTTACAAACTCAATTTTTTCTTTTGGGAAGAAAAACATTAGATATTCCCATTTCTTACTATTTTTGTAGAAAATTCTCAAATATAAGGAAATAATTTGCATTACTTCTATTTCTTAATTTCAATTGTTTTAATAAATTTCAAAGTTTTTTCAAAATAATGAAAAAAAAGGTTTATAAATTATATTTGTGAATTAGAACATTTTAATTAAAAATGAACCCTGAAAATTTTTGAATTTTTAGAAAATAGAGGAAAATATTTTATTGAAAAAAATTTTTTGTTAAATTTATTTACGAATATCTTTAAATTGTCAAATTATTCGAAAACAATTTCTTTTGCTTCCTCATAAAGGAAGCCTTATAGTGATGTCGATTTCCGAATTTTTTAGAATCAATTATTTTTACAAATTTTCAAGTGTAGTATATATAATTCGTCGAGAGGAACAAATGTCCGGATGTATGTGTGTATGTATGTGTGTGTGTGTGTGTGTGTGTGTATGTATGTGTGTGTGTGTGTGTGTATGTCACCGATTCTTGTGGACAAATTTTCTCTTACACGTCTTGACGGATTTTGATAAAATTTTGTAGGTGTATTACGGTCACGAATACCAAAAATCAGACAGAAGGATTTTCGAAAATATCTAAAAAAAAAATTTTTTCAACAATTTTTTAATTTTTGAAAAAATTAATTTTTGGATTTTTTGAAATAACTTTTTTCTATATTAAAATTTTTATTAATTCTTGGCAAAATTGCATTCCTGACATAAAAACGAATTGATTCATGTATATAAAGTATATATTTTATTCAAATTTATAGAATTAATAAATATTTTAATTTTTCACAAAAAATTGAAATTTTGTATTTTTTGAAATTTTATCTTAACACTTTAAAATAATTATTCTAAAATAAAAAATTAAACGATTGGTATATATTATATTGAGGAAGCTTAATGATCATGAAATGAACAACTTGTTTTAAATATTTTAAATATTTAAATATTATTCTTCCGTAGGAATTAAAATTCTTCAAAAATATTCAAATTTAAACATTTTTGAAATTAATCAATATCGAGTGTTAAAATCATTATTTTACATTGTAAGAGAATTTATAAAAATAATGGAATTATTACGTAGAAATTAATAAAAAATTTATAAATAATGGAATTCCTCTGAAATTTTTATTATTTAAGAAAATAATAAAATGTTTGCGTAGAGAATTTGATTAAAAAAATTTCAAATAATTGAATTCCTAAAAAGATTTTTATTATTTATGTAAATAATTAAATTTCTAAAAAGAATCTTTTATAATTTTTGAGAATAAATAATAATTGAAATCGTGCAAAGAATTTTATTTCAATTTTTTGAAATAATTGCATGTTTCTTAAAATTAAATTTTCGTAAAGAATTTTATAAACAAATTTTTAAATAATTGAATTTTTTCGACGAATTTTAATAAAATTTTTAAGAATAATTACATTTTTCGAAGAATTCACATAAAATTGTATAAAAAATCATTAAAATTTCTACTTCGAAGAAATTTCTTAATAATTGAATTCCTCAGCAGAATTTTATTATTTTCGAAAATAATTGAATTCTTGAGAAGAATTATATTTTAATTTACGAAAATAATTGAATTTATGTAAAAATTTAATTATTTATGAAAATAATTGAATGATTGAGAAGAAATTTATAAAAAATTTGTAATTAATTGAATTCTTGTGAAATTTTTATTATTATTTATATAAATTATGAAATGTTTGCGTAGAATTTTATTAAAAAAATTTTTAATAATTGAATTTCTAAAAAGAATTTTATTATTTACGAAAATAATTGAATTACCGCGAAGAAATTTATAATAAATTTGCAAATAATTGAACGGTTGTAAAGAATTTTATTGAAATATTTTTTAAACAATTAAATTTGTTTAAAAAATTAAAAAAATTTTTAAATTTTTCTATGAAATATTATATTTTAAATTCAATTGTATTTAAAATATTAGAGTTATTATGAACAAATTTTATCAAAATCACTAAATATTTCTATGAAATATTATATTTTAAATTCAATTGTATTTAAAATATTAGAGTTATTATGAACAAATTTTATCAAAATCACTAAAAATAAATAATATTTTTCTGAAAATTCTATACAAACAAGAAATGATTTTTTTTTCAAAAATTTTTACTAAAATTGTGTTTTAATTTTAAATAATTGAATTCTTTTGGAAAATTGTTTTAATACAGTAGATATTAAATATCATTGAATTTAGGACATTTTTTGAAAATAATTGCCATTTTGACAAGAATTTTATTAAAATTTTTGAAAATAATTGAATTTCGACGAAGAATTTTATTATTTTTTAAAGATAATAATTGAAATTTGAATGAGAATTTTAATACAATTTTGAAATTCAATTTTGGAGAAGAATTTTATTATTTCTAACTAATGATAATAAAGATAATTGGAAACAAAAATTTATATATTAATAATAATTATTTTGCTATTATTTTGCAAATAAAAAAAAATAAACTACAGTAATAGAATGACTATAATATTTGAATAAATTAATAACACTCATAACAATGTAATAAACTCAACAGGTAATAAAATGGAAAATTTTAAATATTTCATTAAAAATAGAATTTTTCTTCTCGACTTTTCAAAGGCATATTCATAAAGAGGGTTTTAAAAATAATCCTTCAAGAAGATTTAAAATTTTTGCATTAGCGAAAGATCCAACTTACGAAATCCTACCAAAATATTAAAAAGAGCATATAATGGATAGAACGAGAGAAGCAGAAGTGAAATATAAATTTAAAATAAAATATAAACGGACAAATTGGATATTAACGAATAAGTAACGGTAAAAAATGTAATAACTTTTTTATAAACTTTTATTAAATCTAAATATAGTCTATTTGAGGAATATGTATATAAATAGAAATAAAACTAATAGATTTGAAATTTTTAGAAGTAAACCCAAGTCAAGTTCTTTTGAAATAGTTTTTCCTTCCGTTTTCTTAGCATTTTTCTTATTCCTTTTTTTATTCTCATTCTCAATGTATTTTTTGTATTCGAAACGCGCCGTCTAGGAAACGAAAGACAATATTATTTCTGCCAACGCATATTCCAACCATTCGACGTTTTCTGCTCTTTTGCTTGCGGTAAACGAAACGAAAGTAGCATCGATAAACTTTCAATTCAAGATTAAAAGCAGGGCTCTTTTTTTCAAAAAAAAAAAAAAAAAAAAAAAACCTTTGTTTACATTGATTCTCCTTTTTAAAGAGAAGAAATTTATGAAAGAGAGAAAAATAAATGTTGTGCATATATGACGATAAATATAAAACAAGTTTCGAATCCATATATCGAATATGGAAGTTAATAAAGTAAAAATACATTACTGTCTCTATTTCACGTAGATGCGAATTGATAAAATCCATCTCGAGACAGGAGTTGCAAATAAATCACCTGCACATGAATATATGAATTGTGAAAAGCAGAGGAAAATTAAACTATACTGCTAAAGACAATTTAGCATCGAGTTGCACTGGAATTTCAAACTTAATGAGAGCATTAAAGTTCTGAAAATGAAAGGTGCTTCTTCACACAATGAAGTAATAAAGAGTTCACGGGAGTTAACCGCTAATGGAGCCAATGGACATTCTGATCGAAAACACACACACACACACACACACACACACACACACACATACATACACATATATTCTGGATCTTGGCCAAATAAGTACAAAATCTACAATAAAAATTCTCTCCTTTTCTTTCATGTTCAAACTCCTATTATACCTATACATATATATATATAAAATTCGTTGGCAAAATAAGTTCTCTTCAAAGAAAACTCCATTTTTCCTGGCAAAAACTTTTCGATGATTACGCTTGTCAGAAAGTACCAAAACGAAGAGATCTTTATCAAAAAAAATTCTACGTGAGCTGAAAGCAAAAGTTTTATGTAGGATCGAAATAAAAAGGAATAAATATAAAAAGTTATATATATATAATACATATATACCTTTGTATATATATATAAAATTGTACAAATTATACAATGTATAATACCTACATCGTACCTACGAATGTACAATAAGTCATCAGTATTTATATAGACTGGCAAAATATTCTAACTTTGAAAATATTTTACACTGAAAGAAAAATTTATTTGATTCAAATAAACTCCAATAAATATTATTTAATTCAATTAAATATTTAATTGATAATAATCAATTAATCAGTTATTTGAAATGATGCTAAAGTTCTGAACGTTCAAATGAACGAAATTTATTTATTTTCTTCTTTAATTTGAATATTTATTACAATAATTTTTGGCGATATAAAATAAATGAATTATAAAGTTTCTAAGTGTAAAATTTAAGTTTTTAATTTTTATTGCAAACAATAAATTATAAAAACATTTCTAATAAAAAGTGTTTCGTTCATTTGAACGTTTAAAACTTGTGGATCATTATTTGAATCAAATAAATTTTTTTTTTAGTGTAGGTACTTACTATACTATTGTAATTTTTGAAAATATTTAAATAGAAAAAATATTTCGTTAAGAGTGTTCAAAATATTATAGAACTAGTAACAATTCTAACTATCTACTCATTTTTCTAAATAAAATTGAATCTGACACAGGGAATTCAGGAATAAGTCAGGGATTTTTATTAAAAGTATTGAAAAAAGTTAAATTTTTATACAATTCATAAGAAAATTCTGAATATTTGTAGTTTTTTTTATAATTTTCTTAAAAAAGTGAACTTCAAACGGTTTCAATATGAAATTTTCAAAAATTTCAATTTTAAATAAATTTATTTTGTAATTTTAAAGAACTGAAATTTTACAAAAAATTTTAATAACTAAAAAACTTAATTAATTATTAAAAATAATGGATTTATAGAAGAATTTTAATTAAAATCAATTTAAAAAATTGAATTTCGGAAAAGTTACAAATGATTGCAGAAATTCAATTATTTTCAAAAAATTTAATAAAATTCTTGTCAAAATGGCAATTATTTTCAAAAAATTTCCTCAATTCAATGATTTTTAATATCTACTGTATTAATAAAATTTTTTAAAAAATTCAATTATTTAAAAAAATTTTTAATGAATTTGTACGAAAACATTTAATTATTTTCAAAAAATAGTAAAAAACTTCACATGAATTCAATGATTTTTAATATTTGTTATATTAATAAAATTCCACAAAAAGAATTCAATTATTTTGACAAAATTTGTTCATAATGACACTAATATTTTAAATACAATTTTATTTAAAATGTAATATTTCCTAGAAAAATTTTAATATTTAAAAAATTTTTTAAACAAATTTAATTATTTAAAAAATATTTCAATAAAATTCTTTACAACCGTTCAAAAATAATTATAAAAGAATTCAATTATTTATAAATTTTTTATAAATTTTTTCGCAGTAATTCAATTATTTTCATAAATAATAAAATTCTTCTCAAGAATTTAATTATTTTCGAAAATAATAAAATTCTGCCGAAAAATTCAATTATTTAGAAATTTTTTTTACAAATTTCTTCGAAGTATTTCCAATATTGTCATAAATAATAAAATTTTTCACAAGGATTCAATTATTTTCCTAAATAATGAAATTCTCTTTAGAAATTCAATTATTTTCTTAAATAATAAAACTTATCGCAGAATTTCAATGATTTTTTATGCAATTTTAATTGAATTCCTCGAAAAATGTAATTATTCTGAAAAATTTTATTAAAATTAATCGAAAAAATTCAATTATTTAAAAATTTGTTTATAAAATTCTTTACGAGAATTCAATTTTAAGAAACATGCAATTATTTCAAACAATTGAAATAAAATTCTTTGCAGGATTTCAATTATTATTTTATTTCAAAATTTATAATAAGATTCTTCGAAAGAATTAAATTATTTTTAGAAATAGTAAAACTCTTTGTAGGAATTCAATTATTTCAGGAAATTTTAATAAAATTCGTTGCAACAATTTAATTATTTCTACAAATAATAAAAACTTCACAGAAATTCAATTATTTACAAATTTTTTATAAATTTCTTCGCAATAATTCAATTGTTTTCATAAATTATAAATTTTTTTTTAGAAATTCAATTATTTTCATAAATAATAAAATTCCTTTTAGGAATTCAATTATTTAAAATTTGTTTAATAAAATTCTACGCAAACAATTCATTATTTTTATAAATAATAAAAATTTCACTGGAATTTAATTATTTACAAATTTTTTATATATTTCTACGTTAAAATTCCATTATTTTCATAAATAATAAAAATCTTTTTAGAAATTTAATTATTTACATAAATAATAAAACTTATCGCAGAATTTAAATCATTTTCAATACAATTTTAATGGAATTCCTCGAAAAATGTAATTATTATTGAAAATTTATTAAAATTCGTCAAAGGAAGTCAATTATTTGAACTTTTTATTTTCTAATATTTATGTTTAATAAAATAATTTCAAATTATTGAAATTTCACGTAAAATTTGACTTGTAAACAAAGGGATTTGAAAATTCTCAAAGAACTTTTTCAAAAATCAATAAAAATAATTTTGATTTAAAGAAGAGTTTTAGTTAGAAATTCTAGAAAATAATAATTGACTTGTTGAAAATAATTTTGAAGATGTTTCAGTAACAATATCCTTATAATATAAAATAATTATTTTATCTCTCGAATATCTTTAATTGTTATAAAAAATGAAGAAATCGATTGCTCCGAGTCGAAGACTCGGAGTGATCGATTTCTTCGTTTTATAATAATATTCTTATGAGTTTTTGGATTTCAAAAAGCTTTTAAATTTGAAATAAAATTATTGATGTTTTCGAATAATTTTACTTTTAAAGAAATTCGTAAGTAAATGTAATAGAACATTTTTTTTGAGTATCTAATAATTTTTAGAGTGAATCAAAATATTTTTTAGATTCAGGTAGAAAGTCGAAATTTTGTCTGGAAATCAGGGAAAAAATTTAATTTTTGTGTCATCCTAGAGTTTAGTAAAAAAAAATTATTTATTGTTATTTTATCAAAAAAAAAAAAAAAGAAAAATAAGAAAGAAAGTTTCCTTTAGAAAGGATGCGAGAAGTTTTCTTCAACTTTCCTGTTTATATATTTTGCGTGCCGATAATTTTGTTTCTCGTGTTTGACTCGTTATCAATTTTTTCCTTTATCAAAACCAAGATCCGCGATGTTAACTCTATTTGAAGAGAGCCAACGACAAGAAAGTAAACTATACTCTGGTAAAAATGACTTGCTGTTATAATAGTAAGCAAGCAAGCAATGAAACTGGAAGCTAACCTAAATAAACAGTGACACGCAACTAAGATTTTATCCACGGTAACAATGACTTCGGAAACACGTATTGCAAAGAAAGTCAGATTGACCGGAAGGGGTCAAAATCGCTAAAAAAAAATTGATAAAAATTTCTACTACTTAAATGCAAATTATGATAATTAAATTGTTAAACGTTGGAACATTTTTTCTTTATAAATCGTTTTATATAAATTTTCCTCTCTAAATATGTGATTCAGTTAAAAATAAGTTGAATAAGTAAAATTACTGGCTGACTCTTTTGCTTCAGACACAAAAAACCGCAAATAACTATATGTAATTATTAGTAACTAAATAATAACTAAAAATAGAAATGTATAAAAATTCATTCCTTTATTTATCGTTTCAGTAAATTAGAAAATAATTTTAGAATTTTTTTTTGGGTCTGAACCTCGGTTTGAACCTTGGTTTAAACAATATATCAAAATTTTCAACTTTTGTTTCATAAAAATGAATGTAAAAGTAAATTAATTACAATTCTTGAGACTAATTTGTCTTCTTGTTGACACATATGTATATCCGCCTATATGTATTCTTTGTGAGGGAGAAAAAAAAAAGAGAGAGAAAAAGCAGCTATAAAAAAAAGAATACTTGAGACAATACTGGTATGGCTTCAACCTATCCGGAAAATGGAAGCCCTTCCGACATTCCAGGCAATAGAAAAAGGAGAAAGAAAAAGCACTCCACGAGTTACGAACACTCATTGCCAACCTGACTTTAATGCTCTATTCGAGGACTGGAGAGTGTTGGAACCGTTGGAAGTGTTGGACTCCTCCTCTGATGTGAGCAAGAAAGTAATTTATAAAAGTTTAAAGGCACATTACAATATAATGTTACCTCTACCATTGGTTTGCAAAAAAAAACAAATAATAAACCAACACATCAAGTTTTACTATAAAATTACCAAAAAGTATATATGTACCATTTCTAAAAATATTTATATATAAATAAACATTTTTAAAATATTTTAAAAATATTTTTAAAATATATTTTTAGAATATTTTTAAAATATAGACTTTAAATACAAATTTTTAAACAGATCTTTAAGCAGATAGACGAGAAGAACAGGAACTCGGATGTATTTGTAACATGATTTCTTTAAGAACGTTGCCTCGACCCAAAGGGTCTCTTGACACCTTTAAGATGAACCTTTTAACTACTCGAGAACTTGACACAACTTTAAAGAAAAATATGAGAACAGAAAGTCAACTTAATTAAATTAGTTTCTCTCCAACCATACACAGTCAATGCGACATAAAAGTTATAAAAAGGATTCTGCACATTGAAAGAAGTAAAAGCAAAAAAAAAAAAAAAATAAGCAATAAGAAAATATTTGATCAACGAAAATTCATGCTTTAGAGATGTAAATATGTATCTGAATAAAATATGTACCTGCGAATTCAAAGAATCTATTTACAATGCTGGTAAAAAAAGTACTATTACTTTAAAGTGAAAATTCGTACTTTTGAGAATGTAAAAGTAAAAGTACCGAATAGAACATTAAATGTAGAGTAAAAAAATAAGTATTCCAACTTTAAGAATTGCAAAAATTGAATTACTTTCAAAAGTGATAAAATTCTTCGTAGAAATTCAATTATCTTTAGAAATAATCGAATTCTTCTTCGAAATTCAATTATTTTAAAATATTTTAATAAAATTCTTGTCAATTCTTCTCCTCAATTCAATAATATTTAATATCTACTATTTTAATAAAATTTTCCAAAAGAATTCATTAATTTAAAAGAAATTTAATTAAATTCTACGCAAACCTCTTAATTATTTTCATAAAATAATAAAAATTTCACAGGAATTCAATTATTTCAATTTTTTATAAATTTCTTCCCAGTAATTCCATTATTTTCGTAAATATAATAAAATTCTATTTGGGAATTCAATTATTTTGATAAATAATAAAACTCATTGCAGAATTTCAATTATTTTTAATAAAATTTTAATCGCATTTTTCGAAAAATGTAATTATTCTTAAAAATTTTATTAAAATTCGTCAACAGAATTCAATTATTTCAAAAATTTATTAACAAAATTTTTTATGAGAATTCAATTTTAAGGAACATGCAATTACTTCAAAAAATTTCAATAAAATTCGTTGCAAGAATTCAATTACAATAAAAATCTTTTTAGAAATTCAATTACTTTAAAAAATTTTAATATAATTCTACGCAAACATTTAATTATTCTCATAAATAATATAAATTTTACAGGAATTCAATTATTTACAATTTCTTTTTATAAATTTCTTCGGAATAATTCCATTATATTCATAAATTAAAAAATCTTTTACAGGGATTCAATTATTTTCGTAAATAATAAAAATCTATTTAGGAATCCAATATTTTATAAATAATAAAATTTTTTACAGGATTACAATTATTTTTATAAATAATAAAATTCTTTACAGGATTTTAATTATTTTTATAAATAATAAAATTCTTTACAGGATTTCAATTATTTTTAATAAAATTTTAATCGAATTTTTCGAAAAATGTAATTATTCTTAAAAATTTTATTAAAATTCGTCAACAGAATTCAATTATTTCAAAAATTTATTAACAAAATTTTTTATGAGAATTCAATTTTAAGGAACATGCAATTACTTCAAAAAATTTCAATAAAATTCGTTGCAAGAATTCAATTACAATAAAAATCTTTTTAGAAATTTAATTACTTTAAAAAATTTTAATATAATTCTACGCAAACATTTAATTATTCTCATAAATAATATAAATTTTACAGGAATTCAATTATTTACAATTTCTTTTTATAAATTTCTTCGAAATAATTCCATTATATTCATAAATTATAAAATTTTTTACAGGGATTCAATTATTTTCGTAAATAATAAAAATCTATTTAGGAATCCAATATTTTATAAATAATAAAATTTTTTACAGGATTACAATTATTTTTATAAATAATAAAATTCTTTACAGGATTTTAATTATTTTTATAAATAATAAAATTCTTTACAGGATTTCAATTATTTTTAATAAAATTTTAATCGAATTTTTCGAAAAATGTAATTATTCTTAAAAATTTTATTAAAATTCGTCAACAGAATTCAATTATTTCAAAAATTTATTAACAAAATTTTTTATGAGAATTCAATTTTAAGGAACATGCAATTACTTCAAAAAATTTCAATAAAATTCGTTGCAAGAATTCAATTACAATAAAAATCTTTTTAGAAATTTAATTACTTTAAAAAATTTTAATATAATTCTACGCAAACATTTAATTATTCTCATAAATAATATAAATTTTACAGGAATTCAATTATTTACAATTTCTTTTTATAAATTTCTTCGGAATAATTCCATTATATTCATAAATTAAAAAATTTTTTACAGGGATTCAATTATTTTCGTAAATAATAAAAATCTATTTAGGAATCCAATATTTTATAAATAATAAAATTTTTTACAGGATTACAATTATTTTTATAAATAATAAAATTCTTTACAGGATTTCAATTATTTTTATAAATAATAAAATTCTTTACAGGATTTCAATTATTTTTGTATAAATAATAAAATTCTTTACAGGATTTCAATTATTTTCATAAATAATAAAATTCTTTACAGAATTTGAATTATTTAATCATTATTATTTTACCAAAGGATTTAGAAATTTCAAAAATGTTAAATTTAAACCTATTTGAAATTCAAAAACTAAAAAGAATATTGTTAGTGAAACTTATTCATAATTATTTTCCTCATTTGAAATCAATTATTATTTTCGAGAATTTTTAACTAAAAATTCTTCTTTAAATCAATTATTAAAGTATCAATTATTATTAAAATAATTCATTGTTTCTTAAAATTGAATTCTAATAAAGAATTTTATCAACAAAATTACTAAATAATTGAATTTTTCGACGTATTTTAATAACATTCTAATCTTTAAATATTTGTTGATAAAATTCTTTATGGGAATTGAATTTTAAGAAACATTCAATTTTATTCAATTAATTATTTATTTGAATTTTATTTGTATTTAAATAATTTAATTCTAGAGTAGAATTTTCTAATTGTAAGAAAAATTAATTTTCTTTTCATAAAAATGAATTTCAGTTTCGAGCTCTAAAATTGTCAATATATTATTTTTGGAATCTTGTTTTTCATAAAGTTAGTCATTAACTTGTTATTTTTTTTTGAAATTTTCAACTTGTGCCGAATAGTTTGGTTACTAAATAGAATATATTGAAAAAATTTTTTTCTCAAGAATAGAGAATATATACTTAAAAGTAGAATATAATTTCTTCAACGATAAGAAAAAGTAAAGTGCGAGGGAAAAGTGTTAAAAATTCTTTTTAAGATATTATTTAAATATGCGCGCTACCATTTCTGACGCGATGAAAATTTTTCACACAAAAATGGGTGATGATTCGAAAAGTATCCCATTTGAATAAACTGATATCAACGAGACATTCGCTGAAATATTGAATCATTTCAACGAGACACGGTGAAGCACCAAACGCGCTTAAACTCTAGGGAATATGTGCTTTGGTGAGAAAAGAATAAAGGAATCGTAGACATGGTATTTTTACTAAAAGTATTCTTCTCATACATTCTTATCTGTCAGCCATAGAGAGTTACAGCTTGACAGAGACGCTGCGGTCTCGCGCTATATCTTACACTGTGCAATGCTCAATTTTATGAGATTGTATTACAACAAATAGAAAATACTATAATATACTTGAGGAAATTTTACAGAGGAATTACTATTTTTGTGTTTATAAAGTTATTTTTCAGCAATTTTTTAAATTCCATTTTTCTTTTATTCATTAGAATATGCAGGATGCAAAATTTTATTATGCATACGTAGAACTTCGATATTATGATTTTTTTTTACTCTTTTTTTTCGACTATTTTCAAATCTTTTTGACTTCTTTTATAAAAATCCGAGTTTTTCCAGTTTTCTTCCGTAGATTGCAAGAAAATACCACGCACGATTTTCTGCTACTTATTACAATTTTCCTAGCGGAAAAAATAACTATAGAGTCATTTTTTTGTTCAACTGAATTCCTAAAAATAATTACAAAATTTTTATATCGGAATTTTTATTTATTGCCAATTTCTTTAAACTTTATTTTCACATTTGATATTTTAAAGAATTTTAGTTAAATTTTTAAAAAATAATCTTATTTTTGAATCAAGCTGAAACGAAGCCATATCAGGGAAATGCAGTTTTTCTGAGGATATCAAATTGAGAGAAAAAACGTATCAAAATATTGCTTCGCAACTATTTTGATACATTTTTTCTCTCAATTCGATATCCTTAGAAAAAGTGTGAAAACAAAATTAAATTTTTATGGCAACCTGGATTAATCAAAATTCTTTCTTTTGAGCAGCAAAAAATGAGTCCATATTTTTTCACTGCGTGACTAATATTGAGGTCAAGATAATATTTTTTTTCGAAATATAATTGCCAGGAGAAATAAGATGCAACAAAATAATTGCACTTTTATCAACTTGAAGAACATGCGCATGTTCTTCCTTTGCATCATATCCAGGAAACTTGATCTTATAAAACATCCTGCAAGGGAATTCGTTTTTTTTTTTTTTTTTTTTTTTTTTTGCAACAGATTAACATGGCGTTAAAATTTTATATTTCGACAATCTTGTCGTGAGATTGCAAACGTTGATTGCATTTTTTTTTATCTCCTTTCCTCTTTTTCCTTTCCTTTTTTCCTCCCATATTCATAATCGATGTGAATTTACGTAACATAAACGACGAAGTACTTTACTCGACGTTTAGCGTGAACATGCAATTGCACTTTTCTCTCATTAGCTCTCTCTCTCGTCCCAGTGTCAGTGACACATTATCTCTGGAAATCTGTGCATGATGCAGTAATACACGCACATTTTACATTGCGCACATGCTGCACTGTCCGAACATCATCAGGAAATCGCGATACATGCTAGTATTGTCTACATCCTCTCTATATAATCTATAACTCTCTACTTTCTATATGTACAATATACAAACGAATTCGAATGCACACGTGTGTCTCGCTCGATCCTCATGCGCGAGAATTTATTTGCTTTGACAAAATTCCTGAATAATACTGATCGGTACCGTTATATTCTTTGGAATTTTCACCAGTAAAAGGTTACTCGAGTGGAATTTGATCTTTTGAAAGAATACGTGACGGAAAATTCAACATTCAAAGGAGCGAGCATTGAAAAATATCTAAATAAATTATTTCAAATTGAAAAGGTCATAGTGCGAAAAATGGAAAAGAAAAATAGAATACGAAACAAAATAATCTTTTATGTTTAAAATTGGAAACACTTTTTTTTTCACAAATTAATATTTCTGCTTCTATTTTTATTAAAACAGAAGTTTCTTTTTTATGAAAAGAAAATTTTCCAGAAGAAACAAAATTATGTTCGATTATTGATTTACCTACTATTTACTACTTTTTTTACGTTAGGCTACTATTTGAGTACTTTTTTTAGATGTCAGCTACTGATAGCTACTATTTCTGTTTTTTTTTTTACAATTTCCACTACTTTAAACTCGCTAATACTAGAAATCAAAAAACTATTCTCAAAAATTATAATCAAATTCTTTAAAATAATTCAATTATTTTCAAAAAATATTCGATATTCAATTATTTTCAATAAATATTCGAAATTCAATTATTTTCAATATCCCTATTTTCATAAAACTTCGCAAAAGAATTCAATAGTTTAAAACAATTTTTGATAAAATTCTAAGCAAGAATTCAATTATTTTCATAAATAATAAAATTCATCGAAGAATTTCTATTATTTTTAATACTATTTTAAATTAATTAACTGAAAAATTCAATTATTATCACAAATAAAGTTTTCCACATTAAATCAATTATTTAAAATAAAATTTTCATAATATTTATTATATTTAGAAAAAATTAATTATTTCAACCAATGTTTATAAAATTCTTATAAAATATTCAATTATTTTCAAAAATAAAAAAAATTTTCAGAGAAATTCAATTCTTTTTAAACATTTTAATAAAATTTTTCGCAATAATTCAATTATTTTCATAAAAAATAAAATTCTTCTCAGGAATTTAATTATTTTTGAAAATTTTAATAACATTCATAGCAACTATTCAATTATTTTCATAAATAATAAAATTCATCTCAGGATTTCAATTATTTTTAATCCTACAATTTTACATGAATTGCACAAAAAATGTAATTATTCTTAAAAATTTAATTTCAATTCCTCGAAAAAATCAATTAATTAAAAAAATGTTTTTTTTAATTCTTTGGAAGAATTCAATTATTTACAAAAATTATTAGAATTTTTCACAGGAATTCAATTATTATTAAACATTTTAATAAAATTGTTCGAAAGTAATCAATTATGTTAAATACAATTTTAATTAAATTTTTTTAAAATAATTTAATTGTTCTTTTAGATTTTAATGAAATTCTTCCCTAGAATTCAATTATTTACATAAATAATTCTTCGAAAGAATTTAATTATTTCGATAAATAAAAAAATTATTCCCGAAAATTCAATTATTTTGAGGAATTTTAATAAAATTCTTTGCAAAATTCAATTATTTAAAAAAAATTCTAATAAAATCGTTCCTAAGAATTCAATTATTTTCATAAATAGTAAAATTCATTTTAGGAATTCAAGTATTTTCAACAAAATTTAATAAAATACAACACAGACATTTAATTATCGTCAAAAATTTTAATAGGATTTTTTGTAAAATTTAATTATTTTTAAAAACTTTTCGCAATTAAATGATTTTTGATATCTACTATTTTCATAAAGTTTCCAAACAGAATTCAATTATTTAAAAAATTTTTTGTAAAAATCTTCGTAAGAATTCAATTCTTTTCATGAATAGTTAAAAATTTCTCAGAAATTCAATTCTTTTTAAACATTTTAATAAAATTTTTCGCAATAATTCAATTATTCTTATAAACAATAAAATTCTTTTTAGAAATAATTGTAAATAATCTAGTAGTTTCTGTGACAAGTATACTTTTATTAAACTGAAATAAATTTTATTTGGTTGAAAATAAAGCATTTCTCTTGTTTGTGGTAATTTTATTTTTCTAATTAACGAGATGAATGTGTGAAATACGGATATTCTGGGAATCGGAAGGAATTACCTATAACGAGTGAAATCTGATTATCATTTAATTTTATAGTTGTTCCCTTTGTGACATTGGCAGTAATTGAAAGATCATTTTACATGTCAATTCAAACAGGCTTTAATCTACACCATATATTCACGTTTTATTTATCTATTTGTAGTCACTCACTAAAGAAAAAGCTGAAAAAAAATTGTTTATAATCGATTATAATTAATTTTTTTTTATTTTAGAAAATATTATAAAATATAGAATAGAAATAGAGAATATTCAATAAAAATGTGCACTAAAAGCACAATTTAAATTATTTTCAGAATACTTAATATTCGTTTAATTATTAAAGAATAAAAAGGTTTTGAGAGCGAAATTGGTGGTTTAGTTTCTCCACTTGAGAACGCCAAGGTCACCACCAGATGGCAGTGAAAATTCCAAGAAGGAAAACTGCCATCTAGTGGTAAGATGACATCTAGTGGTGAATCTGGCGTTCGCAGGTGGAGAATAGCGTCGTCTCGTCTCCATATTGAATCTCAAGAAATTCGTCCATATTCGTAATTGTACATTTATTTATAATCAAATTTAGAGAGTTTGACAATTAATATAAACGAGTGTCAAAAATTAATAAATTATCAATAGTAGAGTTCGAGGCTTGAAAATTAGAAAGGGACATTTAATCAAGGTAAACATTCGAATAAGCATGACCTATCTTTTTTTTCTGCTAAGGACATCAGTGTGCGCGTCACATAATTATTAATTTGCCTTCAATTACTATTTATATATTCTAATCATGGGAGAAATCAAAAATATTTTGGAACTAAAAAGAAATGAGTACATTTCTGATGAGTATATTATTTATGAGTTATTTATTATACTTATCATTTATTCACTAAACATTTGTTTAATTTAAAATCATTAAACATATTTTTTTCTTGCGTAAATTTTCTATTTATATTTCAAATAATATATTCTACAATGATGATAATTTTTTTGTTCCAGAATTCATAATGAGAAGAATGCGGTGACGTTGCGGAAATATGTAAACTGGTTCCAGTAAGTACTATCGAGGACAACAGTCATTTATCAAAAAATACTGATAATATCATTTAGAAACTATTCATATCACAGAAAAATGTTAAAAAAGTAAATCTAAAAGTAGAACTTTTATTCAAAAGAGAGAAAATATATATAAAAACTCTAATGAAAATTAATGAAAAAATTTGCCAAAAAAAACACTGTGATAATAAATCATTACAAGTGTCAAAAAAAAAAAATCTCGTAACAATTGTTTGCGAATAGACATAAATCGATTAACGTTACATATCTAGTTATAACATATATAAACTGTAGAGAGAGAAAACAAGAAAAAAAGAGAAAAAAGAGAAGGAGAGAAATCCTTGAGAATGTTTTACGAGTGCTCAATTCAAAGTCGGCTTTTATCGCAAGATCGATGGGATGCTATCGGTGATCCTTCGAGTGCTAAAGATCTCTCTTAACGAATCGAAGATAACTATCAATGATTCGGCCTAGCAGAAAGTTGAATGCAATTTTCAGTGAAAAGGATTTCAAAGAGAATTGAATAGAAATCTTCTGATTTAAGTTTAATTAGCATTCTGAGTATTGAGGTAGAAACTTGGGTTAAAAGACTACTAACGAGATAAGAGCGGTGGTCGTTGAGTAAACAAGATCACCAAGAGAGAGAGAGAGAGAAGAAGAGGGAGAGAGAGAAAGAAGGTCAGAAGATGCTGCTGAGATAGCGGAACGTTAAAAAGTGAAGGTGAAAATCGAAAAGAGCGCATCATTTAGAAGGAAATAAGAAGAGATAGATAGTCATGGTGTTTCCACGGAGAAGATCGTTGTGGTTGAAAATAGCGGTATTAGGCGGTGCAGTGTGGATAACAATTTGTTTTCTTCTTTATACGGAGGATCGTTCCGCGGTCGCTGTTCAAGATCTTGGACCCTCTGCACTTGGAGTGCCTCAAGTTGCCAATGGCTTTGTTCCGCCAGCTCAACCCCTCAAGAGAGAGACACCTGGAAATGGACAGAGTAAGCCGAAAATCAACCACGCTGGTCCTGAACAAGGTATGTTTTCTTTTTACTCAAAGATATTGATTCGCACAATAATTTATATAAATCTTTCCTCGACGCTAGAGTTTCAGTAAATTTTATCCAAACCACTATTTACACTGAAGAAAAGATGCTATTGAATCAACCCAGGTGGAAAAGTTAACGTTAGCTAATGCTACTAACGTTAGACTAATGTTAGACTAATGTTAACTAACGTTATAATCTGATATTAGTGAACAAAAAATGTCGTTAGTCTAACTTTAGTTAAAATTAGTCTAACGTTAGTTGACTTTAGTCTAACGTTAGTTAACTTTAGTCTAACGTTAGTTAACTTTAGTCTAACGTTAGTTAACTTAAGTCTAACGTTAGTTAACTTTAGTCTAACATTAGTTAACGTTAGTTAACGTTAGTAGGATTAGCTAACGTTAACTTTTCCACCTAGGAATAACATATTTGTTTTTCGTAATAAACGGCATATTCAATATTGTCACTGTTTTTCTGCAGATATCAAATTGAGACAGAATACTTTAAAAAAAAGAAATTAAAAAAAAAAAACGTTGCTTCGCAACATTTTTGATACGTTTTTTGTCTCAATTTGATATCTGCAGAAAAACTATATATTAGAAAACTAAACTATATATTAAAACTATATTTTCCTGACTATACCCTGATTTCCTAAAAGAATTTTGACTTTTTCCGTGACCCTAAAGAATATTCTGATTCACTCTAAAAATAATTCGACACTCAAAAAAAAATGTTCTATTCCATTTATTTACAAATTTCTTCAAACGTAAAATTATTCAAAAACATCAATAGTTTTTTTAAAATAAATATTTAATGATTATTATTTAATTAAGATTTTCAAAAAAATTCAATTCAGAAGTTACAAATGAGGGCAAAAATTCAATTACCATCAAAAGTAATAAAATTCTTTGCAGAAATTCAATTATAATATATTCTTGAAAAGGCCCCACTTCGTAGAGGCGAAAGCTAGATAGAAAATAATAATTATATTGATCAGTTCTTTGACAATTAATAAACATCTTTGACAATAATTTGACTCTAATCAATAATAAATATCTCCATCTTCTATATTAGAAATTCAATTATGTTCAAAAATTTGAAAAAAACTGGTTAAAATTTTTATTACTTTCAAAAACCAATAAACTCTTTCTCTGAAATACAATTATTTTAAAAAATTTCAAAAAGATCCTGATAAAAATTTCAATAATCTTTAAAAAAAAATTAAATTCTTCATCAAAGTTCGATTATTTTCCAAAATTTTAATAAAATTCATCTCAATAATAAAATTATTATCTAAAATTTTAACTGAAATTTTTTTTTAAATCAATTTTTATTAGAAAATTCTACGAGAATTCAATTATTTAAAAACAAAAAGAATAATTTATTGAATAATTAAAAGTTTCTTAAAATTAAATTCTCGTATAAAGAATTTTATTAACAAATTTTAAAATAATTGAATTCTTTCGACGAATTTTAATAACATTTTTAAGAATAATTACATTTTTCGAAGAATTCGATTTAAATTGTATTCGAAGTAATTGATATTCTGCGATGAGTTTTATTATTTCTGAAAATAATTGAATTTCTAAGAAGAATTTTATTATTTATGAAAATAATTGAATCGAATTTTTACAAAGAATTTTTAAAACACTTTTTTAAAATTTTTTTATTAAAAATTTTGAAAATAATTAAATTTTTTTCATGCAAATAACTGCATTCATATTAGATGAATTCTTATAAATAAATTTTTTATTTAAATGAATTTTATAAAAATTTTGTTTAAAACATTAATTTCTTTAAAAAAAAATTGATTGATTTTTGAGAAAATTTTATTATTTATGATAATAATTAAATTTTTGTAAAAATTTTACTATTTATTAAAATAATTGAACTTTTACAAAGAATTTTATTACAATTTTTTAAAATAATTAAATTTCTGTAAAGAATTTTTTGTTTATAAAAATAATTGAATTTCTGCGCAGAATTTTATTATTTTTATCAACAATAATTGAATTCATGCTCATAATATTATTATTTTAAAAAATAAATTAATTTTGATGAAAAAGTTTATTACAATTTTTGAAAATAATTGAATTTTTGCACAGAATATTATTATTTTGGAAAATAATTTAATTCCTGCGCAGAATTTTATTATTTTTTATAATAATTGAATTCCTTTGAAGTATTTTAGTGCAATTGCAAGAAATTTTAATAATTTAAAAATTCTCCAATTAAACATATATTAGAAAATAAAAAGTTCAAATAATTCAATTCTTTTCACGAATTTTAATAAAATTTTCAAGAATAATTACATTTTTCGAGGAATTCTATTAAAATTGTATTAAAAATAATTGAAATTTTGCGATGAGTTTTATTATTTATGCAAATAATTAAATTTCTGAAAATAATTGAATTCATAAAAAGAATTTTATTATTTATGAAAATAATTGAATTTCTAAAAAGAATTTTATAATTTATGAAAACAATTGAATTATTGCGAAGAAAGTTATAAAAAATTTTAAATAATTGAATTTTTTCGCCGAATTTTTATAACATTTTTAAGAATAATTATATTTTTCTAGAAATTTGATTTAAATTGTATTAAAAATAATTGATATTCAGCATTGAGTTTTATTATTTCTGAAAACAATTGAATTTCTGCGCAGAATTTCATTATTTTTAAAAATAATTGAATCTCTGTAAAAATTTTTATTATTTATGAAAATAATCGAATTATTGCGAAGAAATTTATAAAAAATTTGTAATTAATTGAATTCCTTAGCAGAATTTTATTATTTTCGAAAATTATTGAATTCTTGAGAAGAAATTTATTTCAATTTTTGAAAATAATTGGATTTTGGTGAAGAATTTGTTATTTTTTAAAGATAATTGAAATTTTGACAAGGATTTTAGTAAAATTTTTGAAAATAATTGAATTTCGGAGAAGAATTTGATTGTTTTTGAAAACAATTGAGATTTTGACCAGGATTTTTCAAATTTTTAACTTACATAATTGAATTTCTGCAATTATTTGTAACTTTTCGACAATTAAATTTTTTGTTGGTGTTTTTAACTATAATTCTTCTATAAGTCTATTACTTTTAATAAAATCAATTAAATACATATTAAAGAACTTAACTAGATTCAGAAGAATTTGAATTATTAAAATCTTAGTTTAGCGTTGAACGAAAAATAGATATTTCATTTACATTGACGCCAAATGACCCTAAATAGTTTCTTTTGTTTCTTTAATTTTTCGAAAATCCCCAATCTGTGATGCGTAAAAATAAATCAGCATCTTTATTTTTAAGATCTGAAATGGCTCTTGCCATATTGCGCTGGCCATGTTTCGACGAAACATTCGTTGAGAACTGAGCCCGACCACTACACTAAAGCAATTTGTCGTTTCCCTTTATTGCAACTGCACGCTAGAGTCCAACTTTGGTCCAATGGGATAAAATTATTTTCAGAAGCACTATAGCAGACGTGCCATTCCAGTATATGTCTAGTACTTAGAAAATATATACAGGATAATATTCTAGTAAAAGATAGTATAGGCAAACGCAAGAAAGCTTTTAGGGTCTCATACATATATACCCACATATGTACAATCGTACATTCATACGTACATACATTCATACGGTCATGATGATGATTTTGATGACGATAGTCATCTCAATGATTATCTCGATCCTACAGGGTTAATCACTTTATTTCTCTTTGTACACATTGGTTTCTTATGTAGATAAGCTATTTCAAAGATTTTCCATATTTTAAATCCAAATTAGTTAAAAAAACAAATTATAGTAACAAATATATAACAACTTTTAGTAGAAAATAACTAATTATAAATAAATAAATCACTGCGAAAGTAATCAAATTTGGCACATTCAATTGTTTACCAAAAAATTTAGTTAATTTTCAGGGTTGCCAAAGGTCATTATTTTCAAAAGTAATAAGATTCTTCGCAGAAATTCAAAATTTTTTTTAAAATTCTCGTCTATCTGTTTATGGATCAACGAAAATTTAAGAAACTATAAAATGATTTTACAGGTGGTGGAGTTCTCTCAGCTCCAAGAGACATAGATCCTGCAGCACCTGGTGAAAATGGTAGACCAGTTATTTTACCAGCGAATCTTACTGCCGAGATGAAAAAACTAGTGGACGATGGTTGGCTGAATAACGCCTTCAATCAATACGTCAGTGATCTCATCTCAGTTCACAGGACATTGCCAGATCCTCGGGACCCATGGTGAGTCATTATCCTAATTGAAAATTTAATTTACCTATTTATAATTACAAGAAACTCTTCCTTATAATTCCATTTCTTTATTTTCTAAAAAAGAAACACGCGAGACTGAATTTTAATCATTCCCGGAGCACATACACTTGAAATATCGTTTATACAGATGAGATGAAATCTATATTATACAGTACATAAATAAAGGACGTGAATTTTTAATATGTTTGGGAAAATTTCATCTCTTATAAAGTTGGTTATTTTGAAATTCAATTGAATTTTATGATTTATGTAATTTTGTAATGCAATCAAGCAGGGTATTTATAGTTAGAATCGTCTGGATCTTTATTTGATAAGCGGTATTGATGTTCCATATATATGAATAAAAGTGGAACGTTGAAATTTTACATTTACAGGCTTTGCACTCCTCTACTAAAACATACTATTTACTACACTGAAAAAAAATTTATTTGATTCAAATAACCGATTAATTGACTATTATCAATTAAATATTTAATTGAATCAAATAATATTTATTGGAGTCAATTATAAATGGTATTTGCTTCAAATACTGAAATTGTTAGTTCAAATACCATTTAATTGACTCCAATAAATATTATTTGATTCAAGTAAATATTTAATTGTTAATAGTCAATTAATCGGTTATTTGAATCAAATAAATTTTTTTTTCAGTGTACTTTTTTTACGTTAGCCTACTATGTGGGTACTGTTCTTTAGACTACAGCTTCTAAAAGCTACTATTTATGTTTTTATTTTATTTCATTTTTTTTGACAATTTCTACTACTTTAATAAATTTTGCTAATAGAAATAAAAAAACTATTCTCAAAAATTATAATCAAATTCTTTAAAACGATTTAATTATTTTCAAAAAATATTCAAAATTCAATTATTTTCAATATTTCTATTTTCATAAAACTTCACAAAAGAATTCAATAATTTAAAAAAATTGTTGATAAAATTCTAAGGAAGAATTTAATTATTTTCATAAATAATAAAACTCATCGAAGAATTTCAATTATTTTTAATACTATTTTAAGTAAATTAATCGAATAATTCAATTACTATCAAAAATAAAGTTTTCCACAAGAATCCAATTATTTCAAATAAAATTTTCATAATATTTATTATATTTAGAAAAAATTAATTATTTAAAACGATGTTTACAAAATTCTTATAAAAAATTCCATTATTTTCAAAAATAACGAAATTTTTCACAGCAATCAATTATTTTAAATACAATTTTAATTACATTTCTTTAAAATAATTCAATTATTCCTTAAGATTTTAATAAAATTCTTCCCAAAAATTCAATTATTTCGATAATTAAAAAAATTATTCAGGAATTCAATTATTTTTGAAAATTTTAATAATATTCATAGCAACTACTCAATTACTTTTATTAATAATAAAATTCATTGCAGGATATCAATTATTTTAAATACAATTTTACATGAATTGCTCAAAAAATGTAATTATTCTTAAAAATTTAATTTCAATTCCTCGAAAAAATCAGTTATTTAAAAAAATGTTTTTCAATTCAATTCTTTAGAAGAATTCAATTATTTACAAAAACATTAGAATTTTTCACAGGAATTCAATTATTTTTAAATATTTTAATAAAATTGTTCGAAAGTAATCAATTATGTTAAATACAATTTTAATTAAATTTCTTTTAAATAATTCAATTATTCTTTTAGATTTTAATAAAATTCTTCCCAAGAATTCAATTATTTACATAAATAATTCTTCGAAAGAATTCTATTATTTCGATAAATAAGAAAATTATTCTCAAAAAATCAATTATTTTGAGGCATTTTAATAAAATTCTTTGCAAAATTCAATTATTTTCATAAATAACAATATTCATCACAAGAATTCAATTATTTTTAAAAGTAATAAATTTATTTTTAGAAATTTAATTATTTAAAAAATTCTAATAAAATCGTTCCTAAGAATTCAATTATTTTCAACAACATTTATCTTCCACAATTTTAATAGGATTCTTTGTAAAATTAATTTATTTTTAAAAACTTTTCGCAATTCAATGATTTTCGATATCTACTATTTACATAAAGTTTCCAAACAGAATTCAATTATTTAAAAAAATTTTTGTAAAAATCTTCTTAAGAATTCAATTTTTTTTATGAATAATAAAAATTTCTTAGAAATTCAATTGTTTAAAAAATTTTCTAAAATTCTTCGCAAGAATAAAATTATTTTTATAAATATTTAAATTCTTTAATGAATAATAAAATTTGTTGCAGGAATTAAATTTAGTAGCAGTAGGATAAGAAAGAAGTAAATATTTTTGATGAAAATTAGGAAAAAGTCAAGAAAATAAAATATAGAATGTAATTTTTTTCAGTTTTGTGAAGTGTCTAAAACGAGTTTTTTTGGTCGTCAAGTTTAATTTTTCGATACCTACTTTTTACTATACTTTTGCTACTTTTTAAACATTAATTATCGAGTGCAAAGTCTGCATTCATCACAAGGATTGTTAATTTTAATTATTCACATTTTAGTTTCTACATCTTAAATTTTGAAAAATCATTTTAAGAACACTCGATAATGATTTCTATTTTTAGTTCTTTTTTTTTGGCTTTATTGTGAGTTTTTTCTAATTATCATTGAGAGAAAAAAATGTAATGCGAAAAAAAAGGTATTGTTCACGAATTTTTGTGAAACGGGGTACGAAACACTTGGCTTTGCGACAGTGGTTACGGTTATATCGTGGTAAAACCGAGTGGAATCGAGAACAAGAGGTCTTTTCGTTTTACTACTATTGGCGTAGCTCACTAGGCAGTTTTCACGGGACTCAGTTGTGGATTTATCTTTAGAACGACAATTTTGTCTTTCCCTCTTTTTTTTTTATTCTCATAATTGCAATGTTTCCCTCAACATTTCTGTTTTTCGCACAATATTGTCTTGACAGTTTCGACTTTATCTTCGGTACTACTGTGGTAGTTTTTTTTACAGGAGGTAGAATTGGTATAGAAAAAAAGGTGGAATTGGAGAAAAAATTTATTTCACTCAAATAAGTGATTACTTGTTTTTTTTAAATAAAGAATAACAATAGTATTTAGTTGATTCAAAGAATTTTTATTTAATTGAAATTGTATTTGAAATTTTGAACCAATAATTTTAGCAGACTTTGCACTCGATAATTAATTGAAAAGAAGTAGGAAAAAGTAGCTTTACACCCAAAAAAAAGTAGTAAAAAATAGCTATCAAAAAATTAAAATTAATGGCTAATAGAATCCAGATTTAGTATAGATTATTTTGATTCAGAATTTCTTTTTTCTTATTTAAAAATATTGACTTTTTTCTTATCGTGCTTTAATAACTTCAATCGTTTTTTCTAAAATTCAATAATTATCCAAATTTTTTGTTAAAATTCTTCAAAAATACTTTTAAAAAAAACGATTATTTAAAAATAATTTAGTAAAGAAATAAAATTCATAAAAATATATAACTCAATGAATTTCGATTTAGATACCAAATATTTTCGATATAATTAAAAAAAATAATTTTTTTTTGCTTTAAAAGCGTTAAATTTCTCATTTTAGGAATAAAATTGAAAAATTCTCGGCAAATATTGGCAGTTTTTTGTTAATATGATATAGATACTTGAGTTGTGGTGCGATGTCAGCGACAACAGGCGCTCTTAGGAAGTTTACCCACCTGTCCTGATAATGTCGCTTAATATCATGTAAATGTAAATTAATATTCATGGAACTAATTCCCCTTGCAACTCTGCTGGGAAAGTTTCCGCCCGAAATTTACGATCGGCCGCAAAACATATTTCCAGCGGAATCGTACGAACTGCTGCACCAGCACAAAGTGTGCAGCTTCTGCTTCTACTCGACGGTGCCAGAATAATGATAATAATTTTCTTTGCTGTTGGACACGCTGCAGAGGCAATTTCTCAAACGTAAAGTCTCGTTTCAACTCGTTGGAAAAGCCATGTAAAAAATGTAAGACTTCCCACATTTTAAAGCAGAATAAAGCACGAGGGACTCTTAAACTTTTGAACTAACGTTCGCAACATATTCCGGATATATTTTAGAGAAATAATACAAATACACGTTTCACGAACATTCCAAGTTCATTTATTTCAACTCAACTTTCAAATATATTTAATGCTCCAAAAAAAATAATAATAATAAAGGGAGAAAGGAATTTATTTCATTCAAAACTGTATCAAATAAATATTTATTTTTATGAAATAGGGTCATTTGGGGAAAATGTAAACAAGGGGTAAATGTAAACAGTTCATGTTTGAGATTAATTTAAAGATTTAAGTAAGACGACAATATTTTAACCTCAGCTCAGTAAGAGCTGTCAGAGCTTCTGAGTATATCCAATATTTTATTTTGACAAAAAACCAATGCCGTACTCCAAGTTATTTCAAAAGATTAAAAAAGTCAAAGCTCGAAAATTTTTCTTGCATTTTTCTTAAAGAGTGGCTCTGCACAAATCATTATTTCGCAAAAATTCAATTATTTTCAAAAAAGGGAAAATCTTGCACATGAATTCAATTATATTCAAAAATTACAATAAAATTCTTCTAAAGCATTCAATTATTCTCAAAAATAATAAAATTCTGCTGAGGAATTCAATTATTTACAAATTTTTTTTATAAATTTCTTCGAAGTAATTCCATTATTTTCATAAATAATAAAATTCTTCTTAGGAGTTTAATTATTTTCGTAAATAATAAAATTTTTATTATGAATTCAATTTTATTATTTTCATAAATATAAAAATAATTGCAGAATTTTAATTATTTTTCATACAATTTTAATTGAATTTCTTGCCAAAATGTAAGTATTTTATTATTCTTACAAATTTTATTAAAATTCATCGAAAGAATTGAATTATTTAAAAATTTGTTTATAAAATTTTTTATGAGAATACAAATTTTAAGAAACATTGAAATATTCAATAAATTATTTTTTTTGTATTTAAATAATTGCATTCTAGTAGAATTTTCTAATAAAAATTGATTTTCATTTCATAAAAATAAATTTCAGTTAAAAACAAATGAATTTGAAAATTTTCAAAAAACTTTTTTAAAAATTTTAAAAATAATGGATTTATAGAAAAATTTTAGTTAACACTAAAAAACAATTTTATTTTGCAGAAGTTACAAACTATTGCAAAAATTCAATTGTTTTCAAGAGTAATAAAATCCTTTGCAGAAATTTAATTATGTTCAAAAATATTAAAATTCTTCTTAGGAATTCAATTATTTTCTTTAGGAGACTTGAATTTTAAAAAACATTTAATTGTTTAATAAATTATTTATTTTTGTATTTAAATAATTGAATTCTAGTAGAATTTTCTAATAAAAATTGATTCAAAAATTAATATCAGTTAAAATTTTAGATAATAATTGATTATTAACAGCAATAAAGTGTGAATTTTTATAAATAATTGAATTTTGATATTAATTTTATCAAAAAAGTTTAATTGGATTTATTTATATTTCAAGTTTTTATTTTTTAATATACATTTAATTGACGAATTTATGAATAATTGAAATTTGTAAAATAGAATATCTTATTTTGCCATCTTCAATTATTATAAAACATGAAGAAATCGATCACTCCGAGTCGAAGACTCGGAGTTATTGATATCTTCATGTTTTATAGTTATGAAAAAATTTAATTTATTCTTTTTACAAATGATTGCAGAAATTCAATTATATTCAAAAATAATAAAATTCTTCACCGAAATTCAATTATTTTCAAAAATTTTACTAAAATCATTGTCAAAATTTCAATTATCTTTAAAAAAAATTTAATTCTTTACGAAAATTCAATTATTTACAAAAATAGTAATAAATTTCTTCTCAAGAATTCAATTGTTTTTTAAAATAATAAAATTTTGCTGAGGAATTCAATTATTTACAAATTTTTTATAAATTTCTTCGAAGTAATTCTATTATTTTTCTAAATAATAAAATTCTCTTTAGGGATTCAATTATTTTTTTAAATAATAAAACTCATCGCAGAATTTCAATTATTTTTAATTCTTCTCCGAAATTAAATTTTTTCCAAAAAATATTAACAAAATCCTTGTCAAAATTTCAATTATCTTTATGAATAGTAAAATTCTTAATCGAAATTCAATTATTTTCTTAAATGATAAAAATTTTATAGGTTTTCAATTATTTACAAATTTTTTTATAAATTTCTTCGCAATAATTCAATTTTTATAAATAAGAAAATCTTTTAGAAATATTTTCGTGAATAATAAAATTCTTCTTAGGAATTCAATTATTTTCATAAATAGTAAAATTCTTCTAAGGAGTTTAATTATTTTCGTAATTAATAAAATTCTTATTATGAATTCAATTCTTTTCATAAATAATAAAACTCGTCGTAGAATGTTAGTTATTTTTCATACAATTTTAATTGAATTTCTCGAAAAATGTAATTATTTTATTATTCTTAAAAATTTTATTAAAATTCGTCGAAAGAATTTAATTCTTTAAAAATTTGTTTATAAAATTCTTTATGAGAATTCAATTTTGAGAAACATTCAATTATTCAATAAATTATAGTTATTTGCATTTTATTTGTATTTAAATAATTGAATTTTTGCAGAATTTTCTATTCAAAATTCATATGGAAATGAATTTTAGTTAAAATTCGTTACCATAATAATTTATATTCTCTAATAATAATTAATAATTAAGTAATTTTTAAGAACTAATTTCAAATATTTTCAATTTCAACTAATTTATTGAAGTAATAATTGAAAAGTTCGACGAACTGCGAAAGCAATTTAGTTAATAAACTTTTAAGCAGTTTTTTTTATATTATTTCTCAACTTTTCGAAATATTCTTTTCGTTATTCTCGCTCACATATTTTTCGTGTTTACTTTACTTTTTTTGAAAATTTTAGTCTCCGCATCGTGTTTATCAGAATTTTCTGCTGAAATTTTCTTGGAATATTCTCTATATCTATTCAACTATGCAGATGAAGTAAATGTAATACACTTCTCATTCGAGTTTAAGAAGTTTCAGTTTGCAGTCAGTACACTCAAGTTCAAAATTATTGGAAGTTATGTTTTATAATTTTCTTAAAATTGAGGACAGAAGTGAAGAAAATAAAAAAAATGTAGCAGAAAACATTCCTTTTTGGCAAATTAAAAAATTCCCTTCCAAATATTAATTAAAGTAGAAAGCATATTGTAAAAGACTAGACAAGTAACGTAATTGTATTTGTCAGTAATGTAAAAAAAAAATTATTTATCATTTCCTTATAATATGGAAAAAGAATAAATTTTCCTAATTTTGAACTTGAGTGTACGGTTCTTTAAAAGGAAAATTTTTTTTCTTTACCTCATACAATAAGACGTGGAAAAAAATGAAGACAGGCAAAAAGTGTTAACTATTAAATTCTACTTTTCTCCGCCATGTGGATTTTAGGAGAGGAAATTTTTAACTTCACCTTTCGTCGAGAGAGAGAGAGAGAGAGAAGATTTTGCTTTTAGTTTAATAAGAAACGTCTTTCACGACATTTGCAACAGAGACAATTATTGTGTTAGGGTATTTTCTGACGTGAAATTAGCAAGAAGGGGTTGGGTGTAAATGGTGTACAATTCCACCATTGGTGAGGATAGGGTGGGGCGGCTGGGGGGATGAAACAAACGCACTAACTCGAATGCAGATGTGTTCATACCTGGTTATCTCCACAATGTTCCATATAGATAATATTCAAGTTTACCTTGCAATATCTCGTAAACTGTGACATCTGCAATTCATTATATTTATGCATAAAGACTGACTTCAAATCTAATTATTAACGTATTAGAAAATCTATTAATATTACAATTATTACTATTCATATTATCATCCATATTGTTATTCATATTATTATCCATATTATTATTATCCATATTATTATTATCCATATTGTTATTCATATTGTTATTCACATTATTATCTAAATTATTATTATTATTTTCATTTTAATTGCCTTTTCAACATTTGGGGTAAATATAAACAAGGGGTAAATGTAAACAGTTGATGTTTGAAATTAATTTAAATAAATTCAATATTAATCAACATCAAACATTTCATCGCAAATTGCAATAAAATTCTGTACAAGAATTCAAATATTGTAAATAAATAAATAAATTATTTTCGTAAATAATAAAACTCTTTGAAGGAATTAAGTTATTTTAAAAAATTGCTATAAAATACCTACTCCAAAGGAATTCAAATTATTAGAAATAATAAAATTCTGTGCAAGAGTTAAATAACTTTTCAAAATGCAGACTTTGCACTCGATAATTAATTTTTAAAAAATAGCAAAAAGTAGTAAAAAAAAGTAGCTATCGAAAAATTAAACTTGACGACCAAAAAAACTCGTTGTAGACACTTCGAAAAATTGACAAAAATTACATTCTATATTTTATTTTTCTGACTTTTTCCTAATTTTCATCAAAAATATTTACTTCTTTATTATCCTAATGGTAATAAATTCAATTCCTGCAACGAATTTTATTATTCATCCAAGAATTTAAATATTTATAAAAATAATTTTATTCTTGCGAAGAATTTTATAAAATTTTGAGAAATTTTTATTATTCATGAAAGGAATTGAATTCTTAAAAAAAGCATTTTACTATTTATGAAAATAATTGAATTCTTAGGAACGATTTTATTAGAATTTTTTTAAATAATTAAATTTCTAAGAAAAAATTTTTTACTTTTGAAAATAATTGAATTCTTGTGATGAATATTGCTATTTATGAAAATAATTGGAATTTTGCAAAGAATTTTTTTAAAATTCCTCAAAATAATTGAATTTTTGTGAATAATTTTCTTATGTATCGGAATAATAGAATTCTTTCGAAGAATTATTTATGTAAATAATTGAATTCTCGGGAAGAATTTTATTAAAATCTAAAAGAATAATTGAATTATTTAAAAGAAATTTAATTAAAATTGTATTTAACATAATTGATTACTTTCGAACAATTTTATTAAAATATTTAAAAATAATTGAATTCCTGTGAAAAATTCGAATATTTTTGTAAATAATTGAATTCATCCAAAGAATTGAATTGAAAAACATTTTTTTAAATAACTGATTTTTTCGAGGAATTGAAATTAAATTTTTAAGAATAATTACATTTTTTGAGCAATTCATGTAAAATTGTATTAAAAATAATTGATATCCTGCAATGAATTTCATTATTAATGAAAGTAATTGAGTAGTTACTATGAATATTATTAAAATTTTCAAAAATAATTGAATTCCTGAAAAGAATTTTTTTTTTATAAAAATAATTTAATTTTTGCGAAAAATTTTATTAAAATGTTTAAAAAGAATTGAATTTCTGTGAAAAATTTTGTTATTTTTGATAATAATTGAATTTTTCATAAGAATTTTATTAACATTGTTTTAAATAATTATTTTTTTTGTAAATATAATAAATATTATGAAAATTTTATTTTAAATATTTGAATTCTTGTGGAAAACTTTATTTGTGATAATAATTGAATTTCTCGACTAATTAATTTCAAATAGTATTAAAAATAATTGAAATTTTTCGATGAGTTTTATTATTTATGAAAATAATTGAATTCTTGCTTAGAATTTTATCAAAAATTTTTTTAAACTTTTGAATTCTTTTGCGAAGTTTTATGAAAATAGAAATATTGAAAATAATTGAATTTCGAATATTTGTTGAAATTAATGAAATCGTTTTAAAGAATTTGATTATAATTTTTGAGAATAGTTTTTTGATTTCTATTAGCGAAATTAAAGTAGTGGAAATTCTCAAAAAAAAAAAAAAAACAGAAATTTAATTATTTTCATAAATAATAAAATTCTTTACTGGAATCCAATTATTCTCAAAAATAATAAAATTCTTCGCAGAAATTCAATTATTTTGAAAATTTGTAGATACAATTCTTTACAGGAATCTAATTATTTTTAAAAAATGTCATAAAATTTTTGTCTCAATAAAATAACTTTGAAAAATAATAATATTCAGGGAATTCAGGGAAAAGACAGGAAATTTTATAAATAAGTTAATTAACCAATTCTGTAGAACAAATATTTTTTTAATTATTGGAAATTTTTATTCAAAATTTTGTCTGGAAATCAGGGAAAAACAAAATTAAATTTTTGTGGCTTCCCTGTAATACAAAAAAGATTGATAATCAAAGTTTTACAGTTTTAGTAATTAAAATAATGAAATTAATATTAATTTGAATCAGATTTGGATTTTTTCCATTATTTTGCAATTTGCAAGTAAATTTGCACCAAACCTGAGTGCTTTTGATGGTAGAATAGCTTAGGTTTCACCACCCCCCTATGTTGGGGTGGTGATCTAGAGGGTGGTGAACATAAACTAGAAGGGACAAAAAGTGCTAATAGACGCAGTCACTCCGAGTATGGAACCCTAACAACTTGTTGATTTAAACATGAATATTTATTGATTTATTTTAGAACTTTAAATCCTTCTTTATTAATTATTTGTGATTTTTGTTTTTTGATAAACTTCTTTATTAATATAAAATAATGAAGATTTCCTCTTAAATTATGTTCCTTAAGTTCTAAAAGTTCAAATGAAGGAAATTTATTTATTATTTCTTCTTCAAATTTAAATTTTATTAGAATAATTTTGCGTCACGTATAAAAGGAATAAAAATTATAAAGTGGATACAATAAATTACAATTTTCAATACAGGCATTAATTATCTATTTATTTTACAAGATATATTTTGTTTTATTTATCAATTTTATTTACACCTTTTTTGAAAAATAATTCATCCTTTCATCTTTTATAACGAGAGTTTCGAATTCGAATTTCGAAAACTAATTTAACATGTCTCTATACGCTAAAAACTAAATAAATTGGTTTAGTCTTTAGAGTCGAACAGAAATGTGAATTTCGAAAAACGGTAAAAGAAATTTTAATCAATTATTGATAGAAAGTAATGAAAATTGTAGAAAAAGTTGAATTTCCAAAAAAAAGTACCAGCAAAAATGTAATTTAATTAAATTGTGTAATTAATTAATTTTTTGATAACAACTTTTTTATTAAATTTTTTCAACATTGAAGCTTCTTTTTATTTTACTTTTTTCTACTAGTGCATAACAAATTGAAATAAAAAATTCATTTGATTCAAATAAACGATTTCTTGACTATTATCAAACAAATATTTATTTTGGAATAATTTATATTTGAATCAAATAAATTGAGACAAATAAATTTTATTTGAACCTATAATTTTATTATTTGAAGCAAATACCATTCAATTATTATTTATTGATTATTATAATAATAATAATAATTATTATTATTATTATTATTTTTTGAATATATTGATTTAAATAAAAATTATTTAACTCAAGTAAATATTTTTTCGATAATAGACAAGTAATCGGTTATTTGAATCAAATAAAATTTTCTTTTAAGTGGAAAATAATTCTTTTTCCTGCGAAGCCTGATTTTGTGAAAATTATATATTTTATTTTGAATTTAAATTTCTTCTGTAAAGTGTATACAGTACACTGATTTTCATGCAAAAAAAGCTTTTAAATTATGAGTAAGTTACTATAGAAAAATTCGCACAATTTCGTACCAGTGAACAATAATCGTTGAAAATAACCTTTCATGCATTTTTCGCGAGACAATGAAATATAAATGTTTCGTTGAAAAAAAATTTCACTAAACACTGCTTTTTCTTCGTAACAATTTTATTATGACCTTTATACTAAATATATTTAAATTCACAAAATTCTAAAAAAAGAACGAAAAACATATAATATTTAATATTTAATTCATGCGTTCAATTTTGATAATTTATTCAAGAAATTTATTTACGCATTTCGTGCATTCATTATGTTTGGGAAGTGTGCATAGTTGTTGGCAAATTTTTATCGGAAGGGAATATTTTATTTATATTTATATTCGAGATGTTGAGAATTGAAATATTGAAAATATAAAATATATATTTCCTTCTGTCTAATTATAACAATTTAATTTAATTAAAAATTAATTTGTATAGAATGAAAAAGTAAAATTACGATGGATACAATTATAATTTAATTTCATTAAAAATTAAATTGTAGAGAATTAAAAAGTAAAATTACGATGCATATAATTATAATTTAATTTCATTAAAAATTAAATCTTTTGTAATAACTTTAAACGTCAAATACGAATCGAATCGTTATAAATTTTAGTATTTTTACATTTTTCCTATATCAATTATATGAAAAATAATCTTATTTGAATATAATTCTAAGAAATTTTAAAGAATTTCCGGCATGAAAAATTGTATTTTATGTTAAGTTTACTTGCTTTCGATTCACAGTGCCAATTTTTTGAGCTTTTTCCAAATGTCGTCGTAAAATTTCACGAGAGATATCATATTTCTTAGCAATCGTATTAATCTTTTGTCTTTTTTTATTTTTATAGAGCACTTTGAATTATGTTTCTATTTATTGTGGTCTTTATTGTAATTTTATTGCAGTTTTTGCAAATATAACTAACTTCCTGCGCAGAATTTTATTATTTTTGAAAATAATTGAATTATTCTTTCGAAGTTGATTATTACAATTTTTGGAAATAATAGAATTTCAGTGCAGAATTTTTATTATATTTGAAAATAATTGAATTTTTGTGAAGTATTTTCTTACAATTCCTTCGAATAATTAAATTCCTGTGAAGAATTTTTATTATTTATGAAAATAATTCAATTCTTATACCTAAAGAATTTTATTACCTATAATGTATGAAAATAATTGAATTCTTATGAAAAATTTTATTATAATTTTTAAAAATAATTTATTTCCTGCGCAGAATTTTATAATTTTTTAAAATAATTGAATTCTTTAGAAAATTTTTATTATTTTTTAAAATAATTGAATTTCTGCGCAGAACTTTATTGTTTATGAAAATAATTGAAATCTTATAAACAATTTTAATACCTACAATGCTTAAAAGTAATTGAATCCCTGTATAGAATATTATTATTTTTAAAAATAATTGAACTGATACGAAAAATTTTATTACAATTTTTAAAAATAATTGAATTTCGGTGAAGAATTTCATTTCTTTTAAAGATAATTGAAATTTTGATAAGAATTTTAGTAAAATTTTTGAAAATAATTGAAGGGTTCAAAGAGTTTTATACAGTTTTTGGAAAAAAAATTAATTTTTGCGAAGAATTTTACTATGTAAAAAAAATAATTGAATTTTTGCTTAGTATTTCTTACAATTTTTAAAAATAATTGAATTATTATAAAGAATTATATTACCTTCAATGTTTGAAAATAATTATTGAATTCTTGTAAAGAATTTTTTATTTTTTAAGTAATTGAATTCTTGGAAAGAATTATATTATTTTTAAAAATAATTGAATTCTTGGAAAGAATTATTTAAATTTTAAAAAATAATTTAATTCCTGCGCAGAATTTTTTAAATGATTTTAATTCTTCGAAGAATTTTAGTATTTATGATAATAATTTAATTTTTGCGAATAATTGTATTATTTATAAAAATAATTCTATTATTTTAAAGAATTTCATTAAAATATTTAAAAAATAAAAATTTGAATCTGAAATTAATCAAAAATTGAAGTTTAAAATAAAAAATGTATTATTTTGCATAAGAAAAATAAAATAATCGATAAATTTTCAATTATTTAATATAATTGATAAATTATTAATACATGTTAATATTATTAATTAATTAATTAATAATTAACGGAATAGCAAATTATTATTATGTATGTTATTAATTAATGGTATTAATTAATTAATTATTAATTAGTGTTATTAATTAAGAAATATTTATTACTATTATCAATAAATCTAGAATATTCATTAATATTATTAGTCAATAATTTTAATGAGAAATAGAAATGATTTCTGATGTTAATATTTTTGTTGTTTTTGGAGAAAATATCAGTTTTCTATTCAAGTGTGTTGGGAGTGGTCAACCTTTATTAACTAATAACTGTAATTAAATAAACTTTAGTATCCGGTTATATACTGTAATTTAACTTTAGTGTCACTTGGTGGACAAGCTCAGCTTTCTCATCTTCTCTGCACAATCTACACCTTGATGTTTAAACTTGATTCATGAATATAAACACAGGAAAATATTTCTCATTTCCTCAAATCTTAATAATTTTACTCTAAAACTGTTTTTTATTTACCAAGAATTTTTTTTTTGCACATTACGTTTGTAATTAAAGTTTTTCTTCTTTATTTGAAAAAGAAAAAAAAATTGTAAAAATTTAGTGTATTGATTGTCGCATAGTTATCGTCAAAGGCGATAAGGTGCTTTAGGTTATAAGAGTTTTAATCTTACTTCAAGTGTAAAGTAGAAGTGATTGCATTTTTCGAAAGAGCCCAAAGTGTTATTACATTGAAAAACGATTTAAAGATGTGGTACTATTACTCCCTTGAGGGTTGCTAAAAAAGTTATTTTGCTATTATGTCATTTAAAATGTGTTTCACTTGTAACTTTTTTTTTGCTCACAGGAAGTGAGAATTTTTTTCTCCCTAAATAAAACTGAAAAACGATGAAATATTATTATTGTGCGAATTTTTTTTATATTCTATTTTCAAAATAGAATATTTTAATTAATAATTAATAGAAAAATTAATATTTTCTTTTTTAAAAATAGAATATAAATAAGCTGTATTTTAAAAAACTAATATATTTAAAATTCCATTAAGTATTCAGTATTATAGAAAATAGAATAATAGAATATTCAACGAATGTACGATATTAATAAATCAGTAATAATTTAATATGATTCAAATTTAGATTTAATTGAAATTCAACTTGAAATGGTTAATTTTAAGGGAGATTATAGAAGATTTAAATAATATTTAACTCGTTTAGATTTATTGACGCTTTTAAACAAAGATTGTTATCCGTAATTGTGTCAGTCTTGACAAAGTTTCTTAGGTTCTACTACACTAGAGTTAAAAACTTAATGCTGAAATCTTCTTTGCATTTCGTTAAACACAATTCCTTTGTCATTTAGAACAATCAAAATTAAGCACCTCTCTGTAATTAAATACAATTTCAAATTTACTACGTTTGTAGTGAAAAAATTATTTATATATTTATTTACTTAATTATATATTCAGATACTTTATTTATTTGTTTTGCATAAACAAACAAAATTGTTGAACTATTTTCAAAAATTGCAGTTATTGCCTATTTAAAAGAAAATAATTGAATTCTTATAAAGAATTTTTTTTACCTACTAATGTTTGAAAATAATTAAACTGTGACGAAACATTTTATTACAATTTTTGAGAATTATTGAATTTTTAAGCAGAATTTTATTATTTTTTAAAAATAATTGCATTCCTGTGCAAAATTTTATTATTTTTGAAAATAATTAAATTCATGGGCAAAATTTTGTTATTTATGAAAATAATTGAATTCTTATAAAAAATTTTAATACCTACAATGCTTTACCTACAATGCTTACCTACAATGCTTAAAAATAATTGAATTCCTGAACAAAATATTATTAATTTTATAAATAATTGAACTGATACGAAAAATTTTATTACAATTTTTTAAAATAATTGAATTTTGGTGAAAAATTTAATTTTTTTTAAAGATAATTGAAATTTTGACAAGAATTTTAGTATAACTTCTGTAAATAATTGAATTTTGGAGAAGAATTTTATTGTTTTTAAAAATAATTGAATTAAGTCGAAAAAGTTTATTACAATTTTTGAAAATTTCTTCAAATAATTGAATTCCTAGGCAGAATTTTATTATTTTTTAAAATTATTGTATTCTTGCAAAGAATTTTATTATTTTTGACAATAAATGAATTCTTATAAAGAATTTTCTTAAAATGTTTCAAAAGAATTGAATTTCCAGACAGAATTTTATTATTCTTGAAAATAATTGAATTTTTACGAAGTATTTCTATTGAATTTTTTTAAATAATTGAATTCCTGGGCAGATTTTATTATTTTTAAAAATAATTGAATTTTTGCGAAATATTTTCTTACAATTTTTGAAAATAATATTGAAGGGTTCGAAGAATTTTATACAATTTTTAAAAATAATAAAATTATTGCGAAGAATTTTACTATGTAAAGAAAATAATTGAATTTTTGCTTAGTATTTTCTTACAATTTTTAAAAATAATTGAATTCCTGGGCGGAATATTATTATTTTTAAAAATAATTAAATTCCTGGTCAGATTTGAATATTTTTAAAAATAATTGAATTTTTATAAAGAATTTTCTTACCATTTCTTTAAATAATTTAATTCCTGGGATGAACTTTTATTATTCATTACAATAATTCAATTCTTATAAAAACTTTTATTATAATTTTTAAAAATAATTGAATTTCTGCTCAGAATTTAATTATTTTTTGAAAATATTTGAATTCTTTTGCAAATTTTTTTTTTTAAATAACTGAAGGATTTAAAGAATTTTATTACAATTTTTGCAAATAATTAATTTTCTGCGAAGAATTTTACTTTTTAAAGAAAATAATTGAATTTTTGCGAAATATTTTCTTACAATTTTTAAAAATAATAGAATTCCTGGTTAGAATTTTATTATTTAAAAAAAAAATTGAATTCCTGGGCAGAATTTTAGTTTTTTCTAAATAATTGAAGGATTTAAAGAATTTTATTACAATTTGCGCAAATAATTAATTTTCTGCGAAGAATTTTACTATTTAAAGAAAATAATTGAATTTTTGCCAAATATTTTCTTACAATTTTTAAGAATAATTGAATTCCTGGTCAGAATTTTATTATTTTTAAAAATAATTGAATTCCTGGTCAGAATTTTATTATTCTTTAAAATAATTGAATTCTTATAAAGAATTTTATTATCTCCAACGTTTAAAAAATAATTGAATTTTTGCGAAATATTTTCTTACAATTTTTTTAAATAATTGAATTCCTGCTAAGAATTTAGTTTTTTTTAAATAATTGAATTTTTACGAAGTATTTTCTTACAATTTTTGAAAGTAATTAAATTCTTGTGCAGGATTTGAATTTTTAAAATAATTTAATTTTTGGTAAAAATGTTATTTCAATTTTTGAAATTAATTGAAGGATTCAAAGAATTTTATAATAATTTTCGAAAATAATTAAATGTCTGCGTAGAATTTTATTATTTATGAATGATATTGAAATCGTGCAAAAAATTTAATTGCAATTTTTTGAAAATAATTTAATTGTTATGCAAAGTATTTTACTATTCAGAGAAATCAAAACAATCAGCTCTGTAATTAAATAAAATAAAATTTCAATTGGGTTTGTAGTGAAAAAATTGTTTATACATTTCTTTACTTATTTATGTATACAATTTGACTTTATTTATTCGTTTTGCATAAACAAACAAAGTAGTTGAACTATTTTCTAATACTACACTTATTGACACGAATCTCATCCCATTACTCTTGGAAACAGACTAAAATTGTCTCGTTTTCTTGACTGTCGATTTGGTACAATGCGACATTGAATAGAATATATCAGAATAGAGGCTCTAGGTAATTGGATTCCAGAGTACCCAGCATCCTTGTTTCTTGAGAAATCGATCTTGCCCAGTTGGAATTGTATGATCTGACCCAACAATCGTGCGAGTCGACTTACCTGAATAAGTAGGATCGGGAATACAAAACGAATTGCATGACAGAACCAGGAAAAACTTTTTCCTATCTCAAAAGTCAGAATGGGTATGATTTAAAATGCTATTCTTGCATTTTTCCATTACATTTCATTTTTCATATTTTCATCATATTGTATCCAAAAAAAAACAATTATTCGTTCTGAATATTTCAGTATAGGAAAAAAAAAGTTTCTTATTTAGAAGCAGAGATATTTTCAAGTTTTTTTTAGATTTTTCTTTTCTTTTTTTTTATTAAAACTTTTAGACACCATCTTAGCTGTATTAAAAACTTTTTCTTTCAACAAAAGTTACAATATTTCAATAAACTTAAAAAATAGATGAGCATAAGGCGAAACAAAGTGGTGTAGATATGAAAAAGATTAGTGAGTAGGGATATATGAGAAATGGTGAAGAAGAAAAATAGAAGACTAGAAAAGAGTGAGAGTTGAGAAAGAGGATGGGAAATGAGGGTGGGTTTACAAAACTTCTCAGAAACTTTAAAGTCTCTCGTTTTCTAATTATGAAAGTACACTATGCAACTCAATTTACTCAAGCAAATACATCGACTATTTTTTTAACTGCATTTTTTCCTATGCATACGGAAGAAAGAATTTCAATTTTTTCTCAAACAGGTAAAGATTTTTTTTAAAGTTCTTTTTTTTAAATAAATGTTTCCAAAAAAGTTTTTTTTAAAATAAGAGAAAAAAAGTTTTTTAAAAAAAAAAGAGAAAAAAAGAAAAGAAAAATAATAGAACCAAAAAATATGGAAGGAATAAAAATTTCACGTAATGTTTGAATAAAAATATAACTTTCTATTTTTGTAAAATGATTATTTCGACAATTATCAGTTTATTGAGGAATTATATTTTCTTCTTCAAATTATTGAGGAACTAATTATCTTCAGAAATTATTGTCAATAAAAGTTAATAACCATATAATTAAAATATTTTAATTGCTGCACTATTTCAATACAGTCATACTGAAATTTAATTATCAAATTTTTTGATAATTTGATTTCCTAATTTTCTTTTTCTTTCTTTTAATTAGAAATCAATTACTAAATATATATTTTAGTCGACAAAAATTGTCACAAAAATTAAAATTAGTTTTTCCCTGACTCTCCCTCGATTTCCAATCAAAATTTTCACTTTTTCCCTGATTATAAAGAATAATCTGATTAACTCTAAAAATTATTAGATACAAAAAAAAATATTCTATTTCATTTATTTACGATTTTCTTATAATTGTAAAATTATTCGAAAACATCAATAACTTCTGTTATTAATCATGAATTTTAGTTAAAAATTCTAGAAAATAATAATTGGATTGAAATAATGAAAATAATTTTGAAGAAGTTATAGTAAGAAAATTCTTATAATAGAAATAGAAAATAATAATTTTACCACTCCAGTCATCTTTAATTTTATGAAGCAAGAAAAAATTGATTGATTAAATGATTTTATAAAATTAAAGATGCCCGGGTGATAAAATTATTATTTTCTATTTCTATTATAAGAATTTTTTTACGATATTTTCTTCAAAATTATTTTCATCATTTCAATCCAATTATTGATTTCTACAATTTTAAACTAAAATTTATCTTTAAATCAGTTATTTTAAAATTTTGTTATAAAGTTCTTTGTGAATTTTTAAATTTATTTGATTACAATCAATTTTTATTATAAAATTCTGGGAGAGTTCAATTATTTAAATACAAAAAAGAAATAATTTATTGAATAATTGAATGTTTCTTAAAATTCAATTCTCATGAAAAATTTTATAAACGAATTTTTAAATAATTGAATTCTTTTGACGAATTTTAATAGAATTTTTAAGAATAATTACATTTTTCGAGGAATCCGATTAAAATTGAATTAAAAAAAAATTAATATTTTGCGAAGAGTTTTATTATTTATGCAAATAAATCAATTCCCATAAAGAATTTTATTAATTCCGAAAATAAATGAATTACTGTAAATAATTTTAGTATTTATGAAAATAATTGAATTTTTGCGAAGTATTTTCTAACAATTTTTTGTAAATAATTGAATTCCTGCACAGAATTTTATTATTTATAAAAACAATTGATTTTTTGCGAAGTATTTAACTATTTAAAGAAAATAATTTAATTACTACGCAGAACTTTATTATTTTTGTAAATAATTGAATTCCTGACAAAAATTTTATTATTTTTGAAAATAATTGAATTTTTGCGAAGTATTTTCTTATAATTTTTGGATACCTATAATTAAATTCTTTCGAAGTAATTTCTTACAATTTTTAAAAGTACATAATTAAATTCTCACGAGCTATTTAATTACAATTTGTAAAAATTATTAAATTTAATTATTAAATTATTTTCTAAAAAAGAAAATAATTAAATTCCTGGTTACAATATTCTTATTTTTAAAAACAATTGAATTGAGGCGAAAAATTGTATTACAAGTTTTGAAAAAAATTGAATTCTTGTAATTATCTTTATTACTTATGAAAATAATTGAATTATTGACAAGAAGTTTTTTAAAAAAATGGTAAATAATTGAATTCCTGTGAAGTAGATTTTTATTAAAATTTTTCTAAAATAATTGAATTTTTTTTGGAAAACTTTATTAAAATAGTTAAATTTCGAGAATTATTGAATTGGGGAAAATTTTTTTAAATAATTAAAATTTTGACAAGAATTTTATTAAAATTTTTGAAAATAATTGAATTTCAAAGAAGAATTTTATTATTTATAGAAATAATTGAATTTTAATATATAATTTTTTCCCGTAATTGAATTTCTGTAAAGAATTTTATTACTTTTGAAAATAATTGAATTTCTGGAATTTGAATTCTTAAAATTTTTTTAAAATATTTTTTATAATGAATTTCATTTAAAATTGAATTTTTATAAGATTGAAACCTTTTGAAGATTATCTACTTATGAAAATTGTAAAGACAACTCATTTAAAATTCAATTAATTTTGAAATATTCAGGTAAAATTATTCATTAAATAATTTCTAAATTATTGTCAGAAATAAAAAAAAAATTGAAGGTTTCGTATTAGAATTCATGTAAATTTTCAACTACACTATAATATAAATTTTAATCTGCACTAAAAATATATTTTAGTAAATTAGTATCGCACGATCATTAATACTGGTATAAGGTATCCCTAATTTTTTTTCTTTTTTGCAAATTTTGTTTTTATTTTCAAGGAAGCTTTTCCGGACCTTGTCGATTAAATTTTACGAAGCGAAGCTAACACGTAACACGGAATATATATTCGCTGAGATAACTACTGCCACGCTCCAAAGAATATAATTGCCTCGTAAAAACAAATCGAAAGGAAGATTTTTTACTATAATAAAAAGAATAGAAGAATAAAAATTATATTCAAATTCAACCAGTGAGAAATATATTCGCAATATATTATGAGCACGAATATGTATCACTTTTTATAATCCAAAGAAATTTTCAGAAATTTGAGAAATTCGAGAAATTCGAAATTTAGTATTTCAAAGAATTTTTAATTCAAAGAATTTATTATCAATTTCAATATTTATGATAAAAAAAAATATATTTTATAATTAAAAAATTCATTTTAGAAATTTTATATAAATATTCAATTTTCTATAAAATTTCAATGTTTTTATTCGCGAGAAATTCAAAATTTCTTTTCGTAGTGTCCATTATTTCTTTCTTCACTCTCCTAATTTTATTATGAAAACGGACTTTTCTCTTCTTTTCTTGAAAATGTGAGAATGCTCGCAAGGTGTTCCTTGAAACACCTACAATTCCATCCCCTTTTTGCACGATTCACCTGGACTGCCAACAAGCATTTACGCTTCCATTATTCAAGAATGCGCATAGGTGTTAGCACATACACGCAAACGTAATTCCACGTTCGACAGTAGTAGAGGGGTGAAAGAGGGGGGGGGGTAAAGGAGGGTTTCGCAAGAAGAGAGAAAAGTACTTTGTCAGTAAGAAGTTCAAGAAGCATTTGTCGGCTATACGAATTTCCAATTCTGAAGCTATTTTCCTCGCGAGTAAGCCCAACGCCGAATTGTCTAAACTTAATGGATGCCAATTTTCCAGGAAATTTCGCGCCAAGAAAATAATTAAGACGAATGACGCTCAATTAGCAATTATATTCATTATTTTTGTTTTCTGTAAAACACTTGAAAAAAGATTTTTAATTATCCAAGGCCTCGAACTCACGTGACTATTATCATACTTTTTGGCAATTTTTTTACAGTATCTGATTATTTAGACAGTATTTTTATAAATAAGTATTACTGATAATTATTATAATTGTCATAAAAATAAGTTTCATAAACAGAGATGTTAGATATCAATTTATTTAGTGAAGACATTCATTCTAAAAGAGTCTCCACCTGCGAACGACAAGGTCACCGCTAGATGGCAATTCAGTTGACTAAATCAGATTGTATAAAAATTATTATCTAGAATTCAATTATTTTCATTAAATACCAAAATTCTTCGCAGAAATTTAATTATTTCCAAGAAAAAATTATTTTCAAAACTTCTAAGAAAACTTTTTTAATCAATTCAATTACACTGAAACCCCACTTATTTAAAGTCTCATTTACTTAAAGTCGCTTTTATTTGAACCCGTTTTTGCTTCAGTTATTTTTAGTTAGAATCAGCCCTAACCTCACTTATTTTAGCTCATGCGCAGTACGCGACCAATGGAAAGATACTTACATTCCCATTGGTTGAGTTCAAACAAAACCAACCAATCATGTCAATTTATCGAATTACGTCACCAAAATAGGTTATGTCGACCAAAATACAAATAAACGCGACACTTCGTGTCGAATTGCGTTGACCATGTTCAAATAAGTGGGGTTTCAGTGTACTTAAAAACTAATAACATTCTGCTCAGAAATTCAATTATGTATTTTAAAAAGTTGTAAGAACATACTTCTCAAAAATTCAATTATTTACAAAAATATTAAAATTCTGTGCAGGAATTCAATTATTTTCTTTAAATAGTACAATTTTTTGCAGGAATTAAATTATTTAAAGAAATTATAAAAAAATACTTCTCAAAAATATAAATATTTACAAAAATAATAATAATATTCTGCGCAGAAATTCAATTATTTAAAAAAAATTTAATAAAAATACTTCGTGAGAATTTAAACATTTTCAAAAATAATAAAATTCTTCTCCTAGGAATTCAATTATTTGAAGAAATTATAAGAAAATACTACGCGAAAATTCAATTGCTTTTATAAATAATAAAATTCTGGTCAAAAATTCAATTATTTGAAGAAATTGTTAGAAAATACTGCGTAAGAATTCAATTATTTTCATAAATAATAAAATTCGGCCCAAGAATTCAATTATTTTTTTCTACATAAATAGTACAATTTTTCACTGAAATTTAATTATTTTCAAAAATTTTAATAAATTTCTTGTCAAATATTCAATTATTTTTAAAAATGTTCCCCAATTCAATGATTCTCCAACTCTACTATTGTAATAAAGTTTTCCAAAATAATTCAATTATTTTCTGTAAATACTAGAATTTTTCGCTGGAATAATATTATTTAAAAAAATTTTGAGAAAATAATTTGCAAAAATTCAATTATTTCAAGAAATTGTAAAAAAATGCTACGCAAAAATTTAATTATTTTCATAAATAATAACATTCTTGACAGAAATTAAATTATTTTTAAAAATGAAAATAAAATTCTTCGCCAAAATTCAATTATTTTCATAAATAATAAAAATTCTGGGCAGAAATTCAATTATTTAAAAAAAAAATGTAAGAAAGTACTTCGCAAGAATTTAATTATTTACAAAAATAATAAAATTCTGCGCAGGAATTCAATTATTTTTATAAATAATAAAATTATGGTCAGAAATTAAATTATTTTTGAAAATTAAAATAAAATACTTCGCAAAAATTAAATTATTATAATAAATAATAAATTTCTGGGCAGAAATTCAATTATTTAAAAAAAATGTAAGAAAATACTATTCGTAAGAATTCAATTACTTACAAAAATAATACAATTCTGAGTAGGAATTCAATTATTTTAAAAAGTTGTAAGAAAATATTTCACAAAAATTCAATTATTTTCAAAAATAATAAAATTCTAGTCAGGAATTCAATTATTTAAAAAAATTGTAAGAAAATACTTCGCAAGATTCTAATTATTTTCACAAATAATAAAATTCTGCACAAGAATTCAATTATTTTCATAAACAATAAAATTGTGGTCAGGAATTCAATTATTTTGAAAAGTTGATAAAATTTTTCACCTTAATTCAATTATTTTGAAAATAATAATATTCTGCTCAGGAATTTAATTATTTTTAATAATTGTATGAAAATTAGATATAATGAAAATACTTTGCAAAAATTCAGTTATTTACAAAAATAATAAAATTCTGCGCAAGAATTCAATTATTTTCGTAAATCAAAAAATTCTGGGCAGAAATTAAATTATTTTTGAAAATTAAAATACAATTTTTCGCATGAATTAAATTATTTTTAAAAATAATAAATTTCTGCCCTGGAGTTCAATTATTTGAGAAAATTGTATTAAAATACTTTGCTGCATTCAATTATTTTCAAAAATAATAAAATTCTGTCCTGGAATTGAATTATTTTCATAAATATTGTAGGTAATAAAATTCTTTATAAGAATTCAATTATTTTCAAAATTTGTAATAAGATTAATTGAAAAATGTATTTTCAAAATTATATTATTTGTCATATAAGTTAAGAAAAAATTTATAAACTCATAAGATATTTTACCAAAATCGCAAAATTTTACCAAAAAGCAAAGTAAAATTCTTATAACATTCTGCTTTCATGGAGTACAAAAAATGTCCGACAAGGATTTTGAAGCTTAGTAACGAAACTTTTAGTACCAGTTATTAATTTAAAAAATAACTGTTTATTTCCGATTTTATAGCAGAAGAAGTAAAAAAAAGTGTCGTTGTCACCCCACTGTTTATACTTTGTTATAAGCACTTATAAATTATAATTACTACATTCTCATTTTTATAAACACTTGTAGTTATTATTACAAACTTTTGTGGTTACGACTGCAATAAACACTAATAGTTATTATCAAAAACACATATAGTTTAAAAGTTGTATAAGAAAATTACTTGATGTTAGCACGTACAAGATGCTGGAACTAGTATGAGAGCAGAGATGATTCTCCCCTTTCCCTCTGTGTGTGAAGTACAATCGACGACAGAATTCCACCCAAAGTTTCCGCAGACAGGAAAACTTTAGTGGTATTGTTTATCTCTGCACGTGATTGTCTGTCGAAACAAGAGGAGCGCCCATTGACAATGATTAAAATGCTCTGTTTCCCCCTATCTTGATATTCAAGGAAATCATGAATAATTCTATATATTAAAATAGTTGGTATTTGAGTGAAGAGAAATTTTTCAATTTACGTTTGGAAAAAAAAATTTCAATTCACACCAGACGCTAAATTAATATCACGCGTAATTTTTTTGTTTTTAATCTCAAAAGTTTTAATCAACTTTTCAATTCATGAAACAGGAGAAAAAAAAATGAATATACAATAGAAAGTTTTAAGTGACAAAAAAAGAAGAGTAGAATTAACAATGTCATATAAATACCTATGTTTGAATATAAATGTAGAATTAAATCTTAAAAGTAAAGTTAATTTAAATTCACTGATAATGGAGCTTTTTGTTGTAGTCGCTCGTGCATATAACCACAGCATCTCTAACGAAGATGTATCTATTTGTATGTAAGCGTTCAGCTGTGAAGTCGTTATACACGTTTTAGCAATGAATCGCTCTTTATAGGAATAAAGTTTCGCTTTCGAAAGCTTCATTTCAATTGACATATTAAAGTATGAATTTCTACAAACTAAAATTTCGTTTGGACAAATTTTTTTTTTTAAATAATTGAAATGTTTCAAAAATTTTTTGAAAATTAAAAACTTCTTTTTAAATATCTTAATTCTTGAAGAAATATAATAAAATTATTACTTTTAAATTATTTAGTGAATACCGTTACTTAGAAATTTCAAAAGTAATTGAATTTTGAATAGAGTTACATTTACAATTTTCATAAATAAATTAACTCCAAAAGGTTTTAATTTGAAAGTTTAGAAAATTTCAATTTTTAATGAATTTAATTATAAAAAATATTTTTCAAAAACTTTAAGAATTCAAATTCTTCTGAAATTATTTCAATTTTTTACTTTAACTACTGGATTTATAGAAGAATTTTAGTTAGAAACACTAAAAAAATTGAATTTTGGAGAAGTTACAAATAATTGCAGAAATTCAATTCTTTTCAAAAGTAATAAAATTCTTTACAGAAATTCAATTACGCTAAAAAATTCTATATTAAAATTCAATTATTTTTATAAATTAAAAAATTCTTCTCTGAAATTCAATTATTTTCAAAAATTTAAATAAAATTTTTGTCAAAATTTTAATTATTTAAAAAAAATTTTCCCCACTTCAATGATTCTCAAAATCTACTATTGTAATAAAGTTTTCCAAAAAAATTCAATTATTTTAGAAAAATTTTAATAAAAATGTACAAAAACATTTAACTATTTTCATAAATAATAAAAATTTCCCAGGAATTCAATTATTTACAATTTTTTAAAAGCTTCTTCGCAATAATTTAATTATTTTCAAAAATTGTATAAAATTCTTCGTAATAATTCAATTACGTCCAAAGATAATAAAAATTCTTTGCAGCAATTCAATTATTTCAATAATTGTAAAACAATACATCGCAAGAATTTAATTATTTTCTAAAATATTAAAATTTTGCCCAGGAATTTAATTATTAACAAAAGATAATAGGTAAAACAATATTTTCAGGAATTCAATTATTTTCAAACAATGAAGATAGTAAAATTCTTTCTAAAAATTCAATTATTTTCAATAATTGTAATTTGTAATACAATTTTTCGTCTGAATTCAATTATTTTCAAAAATAATGAAATTCTGCACAGAAATTCAATTATTTTCAAAAATTGTATTAAAATTCTTAGCAAGAATTGAAGTATTTTTTTATACAGTAAAATTATTTGCATAAATTTAAGTATTTTCAAAAAATTATAAGAAAATACTTCGCAAAAATTAAATTATTTTCATAAATAATCAAATTCTGCTCAGGAATTCAATTATTTTTAAAAATTGTAAAGAAATACTTGACAAAAATTTAACTATTTTCTAATTTTCTAAAATAATAAAATTCTACCCAGAAATTTAATTATTATCAAAGAATAGTAGGTGAATGAAATATTTATAAGAATTCAAGTATTTTTAAACATTGGTGGTAAGAAAAGAATTCTTTATAAGAATTTAATTATTTTTATAAATAATAAAATTTTTTACTGGGATTAATTTATTTTTGTAATTAATAAAATTCTTTATAGGAATTCAATTGTTTTCATAAATAAAAAAAACTCATCGCAGAATTTAAATTATTTTTACCTAATACAATTTTAATCGAATTCTTCGATAAATGTAATTATTCTTTAGAATTTTATTAAAATTTAAAAATTTATCAAAAGAATTCAATTATTTACAAAATTTGTTAATAAAATTTTCAATGAAAATTCAATTTTAAGAAACATGCAATTATTTATTAAATTATTTAAATAATTTAATATTAATAATAATATAAATTAATATTATTAATATTAACATTATTTAAATAATTGAATTCTCGTAGAATTTTTTAATATAGATTGATTTAAAAATGATTTTAATTAACAATTCTGTAGAATTAATTGTTTTCGAAAATTTTAATTCCAATTTTTTTTTAAATTATTTGATATTTTTTATTTTCTAAAATATATTTAATTGAAAAATTTTCGTAAAATTGAATTGTAAACAAATGGATTTGCAAATTCTCAAAGAACTTTTTCAAAAATTATTAAAAAGAATTGATTTAAAGAAGAATTTTAATTAAAAGTTCTAGATAATAATTTTGGAGAATTTACAGTAACAATATTTTTAGAATATAAAATACTGATTCTGTTTGGAAATCAGGGAAAACTCAGGGAAAGACAAAATTTAATTTTTTGTGGCAATCCAGAATTAGAAATAAATTTTAGTTTGAATTTTCAGTTTATTTTTATTTTCAATTTTTTATGTATTAAAAGAGATAATTTGGAGTACAACATTGGCAATTGTCAAAAGTCAAAATAAAATATTGTCAATACTCAGAAACTTTTACAAGTGGACTGAGGTAAAATATTGTCGACTTACTTTAATCTTTAAATTAATTTCGTACATCAACTGTTTACATTTACCCCAAATGATCCTAATCAGTGAATTGTTTTAAATTTCGAGTCTGAATTTATTCAAAAATTGAAGTTGATGTCAAAAAGTCAAAAAATCGGTAATTTGCATAGTAATTAATAAATTGTATACGGCGTAAAATTCTACCAAAAGTTATTGAAAATTCCCACTCATTTGAATTTACAGACTTTTCACTTTTCAGTCATATTTTAAAAGTGGAAACTTTTTGATATTTTGAAATACTAATTAATCAACATTTTTTTGTTGCATTGCAAGTCAATGTACGTATGAACATGTAAATATAAAAACATAACGCACAGTGTATGGAAAACACAAAATGGGATGAAATTTGAATAGAGGAAAATAAAATTTTTTTTAGCTACGCGTATTCCGTATGCTCTCGAGTTTCTATCATTCAGATTGAACTTTCTGAGGTTCAAGAACTTTGATTTGTCGAAGAGCTGTGCAAACGTGAATATAACGAGCATACGTGCCAGCGATCAATTTTCACTGATTATCCGACTATGAGATTCAAAGCTTTGCCGCTTTTTAACCCTTTTCTGACCCTTTCGCGAATAACTCACGCGAGATAGAAATATTTTTTTACCTTTTCATCTTTATAACACGATACTGTAGATGGTGCATCTTTCCTACTCTGTCTTATTTAGAAAAATGATCCTTTTCTTTTAGTAAAACATTTTTCTTTATAATTTTCAAGAACTTGTGAGGATGTGTGAATTATTTTTCTCAAGTTTTCAACGAATTCTTTTTTGTTTAAACTTTAAATATTTTCAAAATTAAATAATTTCTTTGCTTTGTTTCGAAATTGAAACGAAATTATTTGTAAGTTTGGTTTATATTAAAAATAAATATTTTGCATTTGTTTTCTTCTATAAATAGAAAATGGAAATTTTTTTTTTAAAATGAAGAAAAGTAAATCATAAATTTGTGTGTGTGTGTGTGCCATATTTGCCACCTCAAAAGTAATCGTTGACAAATCGTTGGGTAGGTTGGCTTCTTTTGTGCTAAAGCATAACTTCCATTTTTCTAAATCCCTTTTAAATTTTTATCCAACTCAACGTTTTCACTTTATATTCTTTTGCATTGCTAGGAATTTTGCGCTGAATTGGAAAAATGCAAAATGTTTCTGGCACGTATATCAATATAAAGAGAAGGGAGAGAATCGAAAGTAGACTCGTCGCGAAAATAAATACCAACGCTTTCGCATCGCTGTCCACCGATCCGTCCTGAATTCAATAGTAAAAATAGATATAACTTTTTTTTGTATGTATGAAACGATGAATGCTTTTTCAATTGAGCCTCGAGAAAAAAAGCCATTTGGAATGCACGCATTGGAATTGAACTGAGAAAATTTGCAAATCTGGCTATTATTTCTTATACACAATGCAAATCGTCAATCATTCCGCAATATATAAGAAAAACTATATTTATGCAAACCTCGGATTGTATATACGACTTTTATGACTCTTTTATTTTTTATAAAGAGTGAGACTTTTTACAAATTATTTTCAGAAAAGTGACACTTCTTTTGACTTATTTAAAAAGTATGCGACTTTTTGGACACAAACTATGTCCAGCTAAAAAAGTTCTATAGAATTTCACTAGAATCATTCTGTATGTAAAACTTTGATTTTTAATCTTTTATAAATTTTATTTTTACTATTATTTTTTACTTAGTGTACGGCATTAGCAATTATCAAAATAAAATGAAATAAAATATTGGTGAACTGCTTGCATTTTCCCCAAATGGCCCTATATAGTGATGATAATAAATAAAATATAAAATGTATATTGGTAAAAAAATTTCCTCCTTCGGTATATGGAAGTTGAGTATAATACTCTTGAAACTTATCATCTTGTGGATAGTTTGTAAACTAGGTAGGTCCAGCTATCTATTCAGAAAAGTTTCTTTGTAAATTTTATTGGAATAAAATACTTTCTATAAGAAGCTCAAGAAGTTCTTATCTCACTATGTATCCCATACAGACATAGATAAAGTTCACTTTGCTCCTAAGGGTGAGCTGCTGCTGCTGCCTGTGTATCAAGTAATTTCGTGCGTGCCTCGAATTGTATCCCGATTCTCTATCAAAGGCGGCTGAACTTCTCTTTACGATAGTGCGGCGGTTACGTGCAGATGAGCTCTTGAACTTTTGCCCAAAGGTATCGATTCCAAACAGATCAGAGGAGCTAACTTATGAAAAAGATCTCAATACCGAAAATTTTACTTATTCAATCAAATCCTTTTCAAAATACATACACTTTCTTCCATGAATTCTTTTTCAAAATTCTTTTCTTCATTTTTAGAAAATTAAAATTTACTTCATCTTCTTTTCTCACCTCGTGAAATCATTTTCTTATTACAAATCATACTCAGAGCTCGGATTAACTTTAAGGCGCAAAAAATATTAAATGTACCAAAAAAAAGTCATAATGGTCGCTTGCCCAGCAGAAAAAATTCTATAGAATTTCACTAGAATCATTCTAGAATCATTCTATATGAATTCTAGTGAATATTCTGTAGAATTTCACTAGAACGATTCTATAGAATTTCTACATGAATTCTACTAAATTTTAGTTATTTCTAATCAGAAAGAATAGAAATTTCGTGAACAAATTTTTTTAACATTATATTAGTGTATGGTTACAAGGGCTCGAACTAGGTCCGTAAATTTGCTTCAAATCCGTAAAAGTCATTTTGTTTAAAAAAAAAAGGTCCGTAAAGTCCGTAATTTGATTAAAAAAGGACGAAAAATTCGTAAATTGTACGATATAATTTAAAGAATTTTAGAAAAATTTCAAATGATTGCAGAAATTCAATTATTTTCAATAGTAATAAAATTCTTGTCAGAAATTCAATTATTTTCAAAAATTTTTAAAAATTCTTTTCAAAATTTCATTTATTTTTATAAATGTGACTGTCCACGAGAAAACAGGGCTTTTAGCTCTAAAAAATCAATTTTGAGTTTTTATGCTAATCGATAGATATTATATTGCTTTTTCAAATGCAAAAATCAAAAGTTGTAAATTGTCAATTACTTTTGACAATTATACAACGTTTTAAAGATGTTATATTGTATGCATTCCTTCGTTCTGCTTCTACTTCAATCACTCGCCCTGTGAAAGCTAAGCCCTGTTTTCTCCTGGACAGTCACAAATAATAAAATTCTTTTCCGAAATTCAATTATTTTTAAAAATTTTAATAAAAATTCTTTGCAAAATTTCAATTATTTTTAAAAATTTTCCTTAATTTAATAATTTTCCATATATCTATTATTTTAATAAAATTTTCCAAAAAGAATTCAATTATTTAAAAGAATTTTAATAAAATTCTACGAAAACATTTAATTATTTTCATAAAATATGAAAAAAAATAAAAATAAATAAAAAAAAAATAAATAAAAAAATAAATAAATAATAAAAAATAAATAATAAAATAATAATATAATAATAATAATAATAAATAAATAAATAAAATATGAAAAATGTTGAAAATGTTGAAAAAAATTAAATTATCACAGAGATTCAATTATATTTTCTGAATAATAAAATTTTTTTTTGGAATTCAATTATTTTCATAAATAATAAAACTCATAGCTGAATTTCAATTATTTTTAATACAATTTTAATCGAATTCCTCGATAAATGTAATTATTATTAAAAATTTCATCAAAATTCGTTAAACGAATTCAATTATTTAAAAATTTGTTGATAAAATTCCTCTGTCAGAATACAAATTTTAAGAAATATTGAAATATTCAGTAAATTATTTTTTTGTATTTAAATAATTGAATTCTAGTTGAATTATCTAATAAAAGTTTATTTAAAAATTAATTTCAGTTAAAAACAAATTAATTTGGAAATTCGCAAAAAACCTTTTCAAAAATTATTAAAAAATAGTGGATTTATAGAAAAATTTTAGTTAAAAATTAATTTCAGAGAATTTATGAATTATTGCAAAAATTTAATTGTTTTCAAGAGTAATAAAATTCTTCGCAGAAATTTAATTATATGCATTTAAAAATAGTAAAATTCTTTTAAGGAATACAATTATTTTTAGAAATAATAAAACTAATAACAGAGTTTCAATTATTTTTAATAAAATTTTAATTGAATTCCTGGAAAAATGTTATTACTCTTCAAAATTATATTAAAACGTGTCGAAAGAATTCAATTATTTAAAAATATGATGATAAAATTCTTTTTAGAATTGAATTTTAAGAAACATTTAATTGTTCAATAAATTATTTATTTGCATTTTATTTGTATTTAAATAATTGAATTCTAGTGGAATTTTATAATAAAAATTGATTTAAAAATTAATTTCAGTTAAAATTTTAGATAATAATTGAATATTAAAAGAATTACATCGTGAATTTTTAGAAATAATTGAATTTTGAAAAAGTTTCAAATTAAAATCTTTGAAAATTTGAATTTTTCATACTATTAACTAACAATATAGAATTAATTTTTTTGAAAAAGTTAATGCAAAAGAATACCGTTATTTTTACCGTTTAATAAAAAAAAACTTATGTTTTTGGTGAAAAATAAATATTCTGTTTACATTTACCCCAAATGACCCCGCATAAATAGTCGTAATGTTAATTTTAACATTTTTACTGCTCTTTTTTAATGAGAAAACCTGGCAAAGTGAGAAACTCAAGAATATTTTTGAATCAAAAATAAAGGGAAAATAAATATAAAAAAATATTGAAAAACTTTTCATTTCTTTCTTAGTTACTCTTGAAATTTACTCTTTTGTTTGTTTCAAGTGAGTTTCTATAATTGAAGGGCTTTAAAACACTAGAATGGTTAAGGAGCGACAAGTAATTCCGAAACACTTTATGAAGCTATTCTCTAAGGATTAACGAAACTGTTCAGAATTACGAAACTACTCCTTAAACTCTTTCGCCAAGTAAACTCAATTTTTTTTTTAATATTTCTTTTTAATTATAACAATAAATTATAAAAAAATCCGGTAAAAACTATTTTAAAAACTCATTTTGATTCAATGAAACTGAAAATTTCAATTCACGGAACAATAAAAAAGGATATATTCTTTTCGAAGCAAAAAAAATTAAATTAATTAAATTAATTTTGAATTATTGTTATTTTTCGTAAGGGAATTATTGTCAAAAGCATAGTCATTAAAAGTTGTGGGATTTTAATATAATTTTCAAAAGTTCACCAAAAAAAAAAAGATGATTTACTTTCTGAGTTAATTAGAAGTTAAATTATTCTCTTCTTTGAATTTTGCATAAACTGTTTGATGGAAAATTTGACTTCTTAAGTTTCCAAAGAATCCTGCGGGAATTAGTTGCACAAAGGAAAATTGAAAATATGATAGACTATATTCGTAGAGTTTATTTTTTTTTCGTTTATTGCAATTAACTATTGATAAACGTATAAATATTGGTTTGATTAGATGATAAAAGGAACAGACAAATGTTTAAATTGCAATCTAAAAGAATGTAGAAAATTTTGTCGCTACTGCGAACGAATATACACTATTATACTGAAAGCAAAAATTATAAATTATTAATGAAATTTTAAATATTTCAACTTTTTGCCAACGCGTTGGAAAAACAACATTTTCAGCCGAGATTTCAAGCTGAATAATTAAAATTATTTACGTCCGACGCAACGAACAATCCAAGGTAATTACGCACGCACCGGCTAATTAATTAATAACTCACCCTTAATCCTTTCCTGAAAATGCAAAATCTTCTGAAAATTTAATTAACTCGTTTTTCGGGTTCATGTTACATATTTTTAAATTAAAATTTACATTATTTTCAATGGAGAATAATTTTTTTCCTCTTAAATTTACATTTTTAAAAATCATTTTTTAAACATTTTATTTATTTTAACAAAAAAAAAATTATTGTTTAAAAATGTGGCTAAATTTTCCTAAAAATGGAAAAATTTAATTTTTTTATCACATTTATATAAAAATTAGCTAAATATTATTTATAACTTCGAGTGTCACATGCATTGAATCCAGTATGATCAATATGATCATCGGAGCGAGAAACAAGTTCTCATATATTCTAACTGGTATTTTTTTTCTTTTTTTTCATTATTATTATTATTATTATTATTGCCGATTCAATAAATCACTATAAATTTCAAGAAAAATACTATATATAGAGAGAAAGAGAGACGAAGAATAAATGTGAGGGGCCACATTTGATGGAGAGTCAATTATAGGAAATAGATTGAATTGAAAAAAAAATAAACTAAAAATCATTGCGCAGCGCAGACATTGAACAGGAAAATCATTGTGAATAGAAATTCATTTGAGGTTTCGAAGTTAACTGCACTGCAAAATATTTACATTCAATTTAAAGAATAAACCCACAAATCGATAACTAATATTAAAAACATATTGTTGAATTCTCAATTCACCTTATTGGAAATATTAAAGTGTGGAATTTTAATTGAAATTTTTTTTTTTAACAGTGAAAATTAATTGAGAAAGTAAAATGCATTAATTACTCTGTTAGAAATATTTGGTATACAATAATAAATTTAGAATCGATACTTTTATTTTGCGATTATAACGCATACAAAATTGCCACAGGTCAGGAAAAGCTTCCTTGAAAATAAAAAGAAAATTTGCAAAAAAAAAAAAAAAAATTATTCGATAACATCAATAACTTCTTTTTTAAATAAATACTTAATCATTATTATTTTTCTATAGGAATCAAGGATTTCAAATTCAAACCTTTTTGAAATTAAACAACTTTAGAAGTATTTTGTTATAAAACATGAAGAAATCGATTACTCCGAGCCTTCGACTCGGAGCAATCGATTTCTTCACGTTTTATAATAAATTTAAAAGAGTGATAAAATCATTATTTTATATTATAAGAATATTGCAACTTTAAATTTAAATTTTCAAAGATTTTAATTTTTGAACCCTTTTCAAAATTCACTTATTTATAAGAATTCACGCTATGGTGCTTTTAATATTCAATTATAATTTAAAATTTTAAGTGCAATTAGTTTTTTAATCAATTTTTTAAAAAAAATTTTGAGAATTTAATTATTTAAATACAAAGATAAATAATGTATTAAATAATTGAATTTTTTTAAAGAAATTTATATAAAAAATTCTAAAAATAATTGAATTCTTTCGGCGAATTTTCAAAAAAATCATAAAGAATAAATGCAATTTTCTATCAGTTTATGTAAAATTGTAAGTATGTACATAAAAAATAATTGAAACTCTGCTATAAATATTGTTACTTATAAAAGTAATTTAATTCATTGCAACGAATTTTATTAACAAATTTTTAAAGAATTGAATTTCTATGAAGAATTTTATTTGTGAAAATAATTGAATTCCGGAGAAAAATATTATTATTTATGATATTAATTAATTTCTTGTGAAGAATTTTATTTAAATTTTTTAAATAATTGAATATAACAGAATTTTTTATAACATTTTGAAAATATATAAATTTTATCGAGAAATTTCATTAAAAAAATTGAAAATAATTGAAATCTGACGAAGAGTTTTATTAAATTTATTTTTAAATAATTGAGTTCTTGTGAAAAGTTTTATTTTTGCAAAAAAATTGAATTCTTGGGAAGAATTTAATTGAAATTTCTTAAATAATTGAATTGCTTTAAAAAATTTTATTTTTTAAGAAAATAATTGAACTGTTTCGAAGATTTTTACAAACATTTTTGACAGTAAAATTTTAATTTCTATAAGGAATGTTATATTTTACGAAAATAATTGTATTCTATAATCAATTTTATTATAATTTTTCAAATTTATAAAGCATTTTATCAAAATTTTTGAAATAATTGAATTTTCGAGAAAAATTTTATTATTTATGAAAATAATTGATTTCTTACGAAGAATTTTATTCAAATTTTTTTCAAATAATTGAATTCCCATAAAAATGTGTATAATTTGTGAAAATAATTGAATTCTTAAGAAGAATTGTATTGAAAAGAATTGAATTGAATAGGAAAATTTTATTAAAATTGCAATTTTATTCACTAAATCTTGTAAAGAATTTTGTCAAAATAGTTTTAAATAATTGAATTTTTAAAAGAATTTTATTTAAATTTTTCGAAATAATTGAATTTCTCAGAACTATTTTTTTCTATTCTTTGAATATATTTGAATTCTTTCGATAAAAAGTAATTTCAATTCCTGTGAAATTTTTATTAAAATTTCGTTTAAATAATTGAATTCTTTTGGAAAATTTTATTAAAATAGTAGATATTAAAAATAATTGAAATGAGGAAAATGCAATTCATTTTTGAAAATAATTGAAATTTTGCCAAGAATTTCATTAAATTTTTTGAAAATAATTGAATTTCGGAGAAGAATTGTATTATTTATAAAAATAATTGAAATTTTGACGAGAATGTTTATAAATTTTTGAAAATAATTGAATTTCTGTAAACAATTGTTCTTAAAATTTCTATTTAAATTCATTTGAAATTGAAATTTTCTAAAATTTCATATTGAAGCCTTTGAAGTTCATCTATTTATGTAGATTTTAAACGCAACTCTTCTGAAATCTAATTAATTTTGAAAATTTCTAAGGAAAATTATTCATTAAATAATTTTTAAATAATAATTTTTTAAGTTCTTGAAGAATTAAGTTATTAAAAAAAATTATTGTCAGAAACAGAAAAAATTGAAAGTTTTGTATTAAAATTCTTGTCAATTTCATATTTTTTGAGGCAAACAAAAAAGACACAAAAATTCAGAATTTTCTTATAAATTCTAAAACTTAAATTTTTTCTAGCATTTTTAATAAAAATCCCTGACTTTTCCCGGATTTCCCTGACTTTCCTGACTTGTGGCAACAACTTTCCTGACTTGTAATACGTAACCTTCAATTTTTTTTTATTTCTGACAATAATTTCTTTTTAAATGACTTAATTCTTGAAGTAATCATTAAAATTATTACAAATAAATTATTTAATGAATACTTTTACTTAAATATTATTCAAAATTGAATTGAACCATTTAGACTGCAATAAATATTATTTGATTCAAGTAAATATTTAATTGATAATAGTCAATTAATCGGTTATTTGAATCAAATAAATTTCTATTTCAGTGTATAATTAGGTAATGTATGTAGAGTGGGAATAAGCAGCCACTTAGTTTATATATACATAATGGTTTTGACTGTTCGCTTGAGTGGGTGTGAATAGAATAATTTAAAAATGCAATAAGTAGAGGGAGAGAGAGAGAGAGAGAGAGAGAGAGAAACTATTGGGGTAAATGGAAATTTGCGATAAGCCAGATATGCAGTAGACGTTAGTGGTTCCATAGGGAAAACCAACTGGCAAGCATTTCTTCTTCACTATGTATATGTATATATTTCATCAATTCGAATCTTTTTTTTTTGGCTCTTTTATATTATTTTTCTCGACAGATTGGATTTCGTCGAATACCTTCTCTCCAATTTGCGATGAGCATACCGACTGTGCAAACGGGTGTCAGCAAAATTGGGACCTGACATGCACGAATGATTCGAACCAACGGCATAATGCGGGTAATGAGAAAAAGAGAGAGAGAGGAAAAAATAGAAACCAAAAAGCTTGGGAAACGGTTGAAATAAAAAAAGATTTCACAAAGTTCCGATAGAAAATAATCTACGAAAGTAACGAATTAGATTTTATGGATGAACGATTGCTTTTGCAAAAAGGAGCTACTTTTTTTTTTTTTTTTGCTACGTAATTGTCAAGAATTATTTAAACTCATTTCATTTTTGTTTCATCCTTTTTATCTTTTCTACTTCCTATTCTCTAAAATTAATAATATTCTAAATAAATACTGAAAAATCCTAAAACATCTAAAATCATGTTTCTTCCTTTTTTTTGTAAAAAAATTCAAATAATACCTAGTTTTAGAAAAGCTTAATTATTTTGTTCCAAATAATTAGCAAAAATAATTTTTAAAAAGTCATCTAAAATACAGACTTCGCATTCGATAATTAATTTTAAAGAAGTAGCGAAAAAGTAGCTTTCAAACTAAGAAAAGTAGTAAAAAAAGTAGCTATCGAAACATTAAACTTGACGACCAAAAAACTTGTTTTAGACACTTTACAAAATTGACAAAAATTACATTCTATATTTTATTTTCCTCACTTTTTCCTAATTTTCATCAAAAATATTTACTTCTTTCTTATCCTACTAATAAATTCAATTCCTGCAACGAATTTTATTATTCATCAAAAAATTTAAATATTTATAAAAATAATTTTATTCTTGCGAAGAATTTTATAAAATTTTTTAAATAATTGAATTCCTGTGAAATTTTTATTATTCATGAAAAAAATTGAATTCTTACGAAGATTTTTACAACAAATTTTTTTAAATAATTGAATTCTGTTTGGAAACTTTATGAAAATAGTAGATGCCTATCGAAAATCATTGAGTTGCGAAAAGTTTTTAAAAATAATTAAATTTTATAAAGAATCCTATTAAAATTTTTGACAATAATTGAATTTGTGTGGCATTTTATTAAATTTTTTTTGAAAATAATTGAATTCCTGAGAAGAATTTTACTATTTATGAAAATAATTGAATTCTTCGCAACGATTTTATTAGAATTTTTTTAAATAATTACATTTCTAGGAAAAAATTTATTACTTTTAAAAATAATTGAATTCTTGTGATGAATATTGTTATTTATGAAAATAATTGAATTTTGCAAAGAATTTTATTAAAATGCCTCAAAACAATTGAATTTTCGGGAATAATTTTTTTAATTATCGAAATAATTGAATTCTTTCGAAGAATTATTTATGTAAATAATTAAATTCTTGGGAAGAATTTTATTAAAATATAAAAGAATAATTGAATTATTTCAAAAAAATGTAATTAAAATTGTATTTAACGTAATTGATTACTTTCGAAAACTTTTATTAAAATATTTAAAAATAATTTAATTCCAGTGGGAAATTCTAATATTTTTTTAAATAATTGAATTCTTCCAAAGAATTAAAAAAAAGCATTTTTTTAAATAATTGATTTTTTCGACGAATTGAAATTACATTTTTTAAGAATAATTACATGTTTTAACCAATAATTTTAATGAAATTACGGATTTTACGGACCTTTTCTAGAAAAACTGTTTTTTACGGATTTGAAGGTAATTTACGGACCTTTTACGGTATTTACCGATTTAGTTCGAGCCCTGCAGTAACCATGCACTAATATAATGTTAAAAAAAATTTGGTCACGAAATGTCTATTCTTTCTGATTAAAAATCACTAAAATTCAGTAGAATTCATGTAGGAATTCTATAGAATCGTTCTAGTGAAATTCTACCGAATATTCACTAGAATTCATACAGAATGATTCTAGAATGATTCTAGTGAAATTCTATAGAACTTGCGTTCAGCTGGGAATGCACACTTTCTGACCAAGTGACAAGAAGATCGTTTCCTGTATTCTGAATTAAGACTCAAGCCAATAGTGCGAAGGGTACTGAGAAAACCAACATAATTATCGACATCTCGAGACAATGGGGCTCGTTAAACACTGCGAAACTGCTGCATCTCGAAGTCGGTTTACAGAAGAGTCGGTATTACTCCCTGTTTGGACTCAAGCCAACTTACTGGCTTCTTATTGGGGGACTGTCTCTCTTTCTCCCCTCAAACTCACGACTTTTCTCTGGTAAAATCTTTTTCAAAGATGTCTAAAGCCCAACCAATCAACTGCCACGACTTTAAAGCTACCTCCTCACAATCTTTTATTCCTTGTCCTTTTACTGAAACCCACGATATTGCACTCTTTTTTACAAAACCACAGCGGATTTTCAACTAATAGACTTTAAAAGAGAACATATATCCCATCTCTCCTTTGTCTTACACGTCAATTTTTACTTTCGTTGCCGTTGCCGAACAATTCTCTCTCATCATTGTCAAGTTGTCAATTTTCTTATCAAATATATAAAATGGAAATATGCAAAAGAAAAAATGAAAATGCAAATTTCACACTTTTGTGATAACCATCGAGAATATCAGAATTGCGACTCAGGTCAGGGAAATGTCAGAGAATTTCATCAAAAGTACTGGAAAAATATGAAAACTAAAATTACTGATAAAAATCAAATTTCCAGTATTCAAAAATATTTTTAATAAACTCAAAAATCTTGAATGCTCTTTTAAATTTATTTTTCATAATCACAATATTAACAACATTTTTTATATAATTTCCATTTTCAGCTTAATTAATTTCAACTCTATATAAAAAAAAGAAACTCCTGAAAAATTAGTTCCGATTAACAAGAGGTGTAGCAATTTATTTGCCAACAGAGACAAAAAAAAAAGAATGTCCCATACACTAATTACTAATTATCAATAAATTAAGTGAGACAATTTTTTCAGGGGAATAAATTGAGGGAATTTTTCATATAGAAAGAAATTAATTGGTTTAGTACCGTTATTAGTACATCTCTTGGAATTACCGCGATGCTTGAAGCACAATGATTAATGTCTCGGCATTGCCAACTTTCTCACTGAAGATTAATACCAGAAATGGTAGACAAGAGGAAACTGGAAAGGAAAATTTTAAAGCCACGGCGATAGTTTGTCTTTGCGCGAGATATTGTGCAGCAACTCGAAATTCTGCTGTCCGGAGTTTCTCCTAAAACCCTTTACCACTGTCATCAGCTTTCAACAAATATATTAATGAAGGCATGAAACTTCTAATTTCCTGCCTGTCCTCACAGAGATTACAAATTTCCAATAATACTCCATTAAATTCCAAAATTATTATTCACCGAAAATTTATATACATTCAACTTTTGAAATGGAACAACCAATTCTTGGTACTTCATTAAGAGATTTTTTTTTTCACCCGAAAGGCGAATAACAAAAACCGACAAAGAAAACCTACAAAGGAGGGAAAAATTTAAATTCGCTAATACTAGAAATCAAAAAACTATTTTCAAAAATTATAATCAAATTCTTTAAAACGATTCAATTATTTTCCAAAAATATTCGAAATTCAATTATTTTCAATATTTCTATTTTCATAAAGCTTCGCAAAAGAATTCAAAAGTTTAAAAAATTTTTTGATAAAATTCTAATCAAGAATTCAATTATTTTCATAAATAATAAAACTTATCGAGGAATTTCAATTATTTTTAATACTATTTTAAGTTAAATAATCGAAAAATTCAATTATTATCACAAATAAAATTTTCCACGAGAATTCAATTATTTAAAATAAAATTTTTATAATATTTCTTTTAGGTATTCAGAAAAAAATTAATTATTTAAAACAATGTTTATAAAATACTTATGAAAAATTCAAATATATTAAAAAATAACAGCATTTTTTACAGGAATTCAATTCTATTTAAACATTTTAATAAAATTTTTCACAATAATTCAATTATTTTCATAAAAAATAAACATCTTCTCATCAATTGAATTATTTTTGAAAATTTTAATAACATTCATAACAACTATTTAATTATTTACATAAATAATAAAATACATCGCAGGATTTCAATTATTTTTAATACAATTTTACATGAATATTGTACGATATAATTTGAAGAATTTTACAGACATTTCAAATGATTGCAGAAATTCAATTATTTTCAAAAGTAATAAAATTCTTGGCAGAAATTCAATTATGTTCAAAATTTTTTAAAAATTCTTTTCAAAATTTTAATTATCTTAAGAAATAATAAAATTCTTCTCCAAAATTCAATTATTTTCAAAAATTTTTCTTAATTTAATGATTTTCAATATATATATTATTTTAATTAAATTTTCGAAAAGAATTCAATTATTTTCAAAAATAATAAAATTCTGTACAGAAAATTCAATTGTTTTCAAAAATTGTAAGAAAATACTTCTCAAAAATTCAATTATTTTTAAAAACTGTAAGGAAATACTTCGCAAGAATTCAATTATTTTCAAAATTTATAAGAAAATTCTATGCAATAATTAAATTACTTCCAAAATTTTAATAAAATTCACAGCAAAATTTCAATTATTTTCAAAAATTTCAATCAATTTAATAATTTTCAATGTATCTATTATTTTAATAAAAATTTCTAAAAGAATTCAATTATTAAACAAGATTTTAATAAACTTCTATGTAAACATTTAATTATTTTCATAAAATAATAAAAATTTCACAAAAATTCAATTATTTTCAAATTTTTTCTAAATTTTTTCTCAATATAATTCAATTATTTTTATAAGAAATAAAATTATTACAGGGGATTCAATTATTTTTCTAAATAATAAATTTCTTTTTTTGAATTTAATTATTTTCATAAATAATAAAACTCATCGAAGAATTTCAATTAATTTTAATAAAATTTTAATCGTATTCCTCGATAAATGTTAAATTATTAAAGATTTTATTAAAATTCATCAAACAAATTCAATTGTTTAAAAATTTGTTAATAAAATTCTTTATGAGAATACAAATTTCAAGAAACATTCAAATATTCAATAAATTATTTTTTTTTGTATTTAAATAATTGAATTCTAGTAGAATTTTCTAATAAAAATTTATTTAAAAACTAATTTAAAAATTTAAAAATAATTGAAATCCTGTGATGAATTTTATTATTTAGGAGAATAGTTGAATTATTGTAAAGAATTTTTATTATATATATATTTTTTTTTAAAATTGAAATCGTGTAAAGAATTGTATTATTTATGAAAATAATTGAATTCTTGGAACTCATTTTATTACTTTTTTTAAAAAATTCAATTCTTTTAAGAAAAAATTGAATTTAGAAGCAGTTACGAATGATAGCAGAAATTCAATTATTTTCAAAAGTAATAAAATTTTGAAAAACATTCACTTTTTCAATAAATTATTTATTTTTTTATTTAAATAATTGAATTCCAGTAGAATTTTCTAATAAAAATTGATTTTCATTTCATGAAAATTAATTTCAGTTAAAATTTTAGATAATAATTAAAAATTTAAAGCAATACAGCTCGTAAATTTTTAGAAATAATTGAATTTTAAAATTAAGTTTTTTTTAAAAGTTTAATTGAATTCTTTTTATATCTGAAGTTTTCATTTTTTAATATATATTTAATTAAAGTATTTCCGAATAATTGAAATTTGTATAATAGAATATTGTAAATAAATGGATTTTGAAAATTGTCTAAGAACTTTTTCGAAAATTAATTGATTTAAAGAAAAGTTTTAGTGAAAAATTCTTAAAAATAATAATTGAATTGAAATGATGAAGATAATTTTGAAGATATTATAGTAACAATGTTCTTATAATATAAAATAATGATTTTATCAATTTGCCAGCAATAATTATTATAAAACATGAAAAAATTTATTTTTATTTATGAAAAAATTTAATTTATTCTTTTAAGTAAAATGTTTTTTTTTTTTGGTCCGTATTTTTAAATACTTTCAAATTGTGAAAATTTGTAGTATAGTTATATGGGATTTTTATACGCAAGTGAAGAAGAGCGTTAGAATCATTATTATATCTAAGAAATGAGAGGATCCATACATGTCGAAAAGTCTCACGAGGACTTGGCAAACGAGGAACATGTTGTCGGCTGGGTTGGACAGAAATTCCATATGCATCACATAAATTCCCAAGAGGAATAGGCAATAGCACCCCTGCTTTGTATATACCCATAACGATCTTCAACACCAACACCAAACACCTAGCTGCTAGAGCGAAACGTTGCAATCTCATTCATATTCGACCTCCTTTATTGACTTTGCTGACGTCACACATATCTTTGAACCATAAAATTTTCGAAACTCGCCTTCGACTATCAAACTTTTTTTCATTCAAAAAAATATGTTAACAACCACATACAACTGTTTTTCTACTATTTTTAGGAGGAAGTTATTAATGATCCTTATTTCGTTAAAATTCTTTAAAAAGTAAGTAATTTACTATTTTAACCGAGATTTTAAATATCAATTCATTCAGTAAAAAGTAGATTCTAGACTGATGAGAAACCTAAAAGAATTAGAGAATAAAAATTGAAAATTGTAAATAAAAAATTGAAATCCGTTTATATTAATTGTCAGACCCTCTAAATTTGATTAAAAATCAGAATTATGAATATTGACGAAAATCTTGAGATTCAATATGGAGACTAGACGCTATTCTCCACCTGCGAACGCCAAGGTCACCGCTAGATGGCAGTAGAGTTTTCTTGGAATTTCTCTCGCCACCTGGTGGTGACCTTGGCGTTCTCAAGTGGAGAATTATTTCTACAACATTCGTTGCTACGTTTTTACCACTTCTTTTCGTCTTAAAGCTACTTTTAACAACATTTTTAAAATTAATTATCGAGTACTCAGTTTAATTTAAATACGGAAAATTTTACAATTTTTAATATTTTTAGAAATTTTATTACTATTTTGAAACTGACATGTATCAAATAATCAATTTTTACAATAACTGTTCCAAGAATTCTAAATAAAGTAAGGAAATTAAAATGAAAAACAAGAGAGAAACTATTTTACAGAATATACAATTTAATTAAAAACCGATTAACGGTTTTAAGAAAATCGCTGCAATGGAAGAGATATAAATAAATGAAAAAACAATAAATTCAACTTTACTAACTGGATTATCAATTTTAAAAGAATTGGAACAAAAAGTATTTGTACATATACTCTACGTATTTGTACTATTTTAATAAGTATTATTTTTTTTATTAAATGTATTATTTTTATTAACTATTTTTATCTGATAGTTTTGCTAACTATTTTCATTAACTATTTTTATTAATTATTTTGATTAACTATTTCCATTAGCTATTTTTATTAATTATTTTTATTGACTAATTTTACTAATTATTTGCATTAACTATTTTTAATAACTATTTTATAATAATTAATAATAATAATAAAAATAAAAAGAATTATTAACTTTCTACATCTCGAAATATTCGGTAAGAATTTTCCCACCTAATTTTTAAGGGAATCAAGTAAATTTTTTTTAATCAAAGTCACTCTGCTGCTATATCATCATATCTTAACGTTCGTCGCTACAAGGAGTGTTTCATTACGAAGTTAATTCAAAGTTTAATCACAACTTTGATCCGAATTTCCACTATATCAACATTTCTACAAATATGTATGTTCTATCGATCAATTTACTTTCAAAAAGCAAAAAAAGAAAAGAGACGAATATAGAACAAATAATACAGAGATTAAAACACACCGAAAGAAATGCTTTTCAAATAACAGCTATAAACTTCTGTTTGAACTGTCACTGAAATGCAATGTTTTTCGATCTGTCTAAACATACAGTAAATGGAATAGAGAAAGTAACTTTTACCACTTTTATAGTAAAACCTAAACTTTAAAAAATTTCTGCGCATTTTCAGAGCAAATTTTATTCATTCCGCAGTAAATTTTTGTATTTTGAAGTAAATTATTAGTATAATTATTACTATTAATTATTTAAAACGATTCAATTATTCTCAAAAACTTTTTGAAAATCAATGATTTTCAATATCTATACAATTTTAATGAAATTCGACAAAAGATTTTTAATAAATTTCTTCGCAAACATTCAATTTTTTTTATAAGTGATAAATTAATCACAGAAATTGATTTATTTGAAATATTTCATCATAATTTTTCGAAGAAAATCAATTTAAAAACTTTTTATAAAATTCTACCGCAAGAATTCAATTATTTTCACAAGTAGGTAGTAATATTTTTCACAAAAATTCAATTATTTACAAAAATTTTTAAAAAAATTCCAGACAAAAATTCAATTATTTTCGCATAAATAATAAAATGCTTCTCAATAATCCAATTATCTATTTTTAAAAATTTTAATGAAATTCTTCACAAGAATTCAATTATTTTCCCAAATAATAAAATTTTCCACGAGAATCCAATTATTTAAAAAGAATTCAATAAAATTCTTCTAAGGAATTAAAAAATTTTCATAAATAATAAAATTCTTCTAAGGAATTAAAAAATTTTCATAAATAATAAAATTCTTCTTAGAAATTCAATTATTTTTTTAAAAAATTGAAATTTCTTTCTTTAATTCTTCACAAGAATTCAATTATTTTTTAAAAAAATTGAAAATTTTTTCTTTAATTTTTCACGAGAATTCAATTGTTTTTAAAAAATTTTTAATTCTTTTTTTAATTCTTCACAATTATTCAATTATTTTCCAAAATAATAAAATTTTTTACGAAAATTTAATTATTAAAAAAAAAATTAAATAAAATTCTTCAAAAAATTCAATTATTGTTTGAAAAATTGAATATTCTTTCTTTAATTTTTCACTAGAATTCAGGTATTTTTATAAATAATAAAATTCTTATTAGAAATTCAATTATTTTTTAAAAAATTGAAAATTCTTTCTTTAATTTTTCATAAGAATTAAATTATTTTTTAAAAAATTGTAAATTCTTTCTTTAATTCTTCACAAGAATTTAATTATTTCCCAAATAATAAATTTTTTTACAAGAATTCAATTATTTTAAAAAAAAATTGAGTATTCTTTCTTTAATTCTTCACATGAGATCAAATATTTTCATAAATAATAAAATTCTTATTAGAAATTCAATTATTTTTTAAAAAATTGAAAATTCTTTCTTTAATTCTTCACAAGAATTCAATTATTTTTTAAAAAAATTGAAAATTTTTTCTTTCATTTTTCACGAGAATTCAATTGTTTTTAAAAAATTTTTAATTCTTTTTTTAATTCTTCACAATTATTCAATTATTTTCCAAAATAATAAAATTTTTTACGAAAATTTAATTATTAAAAAAAAATTAAATAAAATTCTTCACAAAAATTCAATTATTGTTTGAAAAATTGAATATTCTTTCTTTAATTTTTCACTAGAATTCAGGTATTTTTATAAATAATAAAATTCTTATTAGAAATTCAATTATTTTTTAAAAAATTGAAAATTCTTTCTTTAATTTTTCATAAGAATTAAATTATTTTTTAAAAAATTGTAAATTCTTTCTTTAATTCTTCACAAGAATTTAATTATTTCCCAAATAATAAATTTTTTTACAAGAATTCAATTATTTTAAAAAAAAATTGAGTATTCTTTCTTTAATTCTTCACATGAGATCAAATATTTTCATAAATAATAAAATTCTTATTAGAAATTCAATTATTTTTTAAAAATTGATCATTCTTTCTTTAATTCTTCATGAGAATTCAATTATTTTTCCAAATAATAAAATTTTTCACGAAAATTTAATTATTTAAAAAAAGATAACATTATTTAAATTTTTACTTTGAAAAATTATTAATTTATTTTCTTAATTTCTGTGAAGAATTTAAATTAACTTTTATTAAGTAATTTTATTTGTTTATTTTTAAAAATTCCTTTTAAATACAATTGTATTTTTTTAGGATAAAAATTTAGAAACTAATTGAATTTTTCAAAAATTTAGAGCAGGATTAGAATAAAATTAAATATTTTTGATTGAAATCAGGAAAGAGTCAGAGAAATAAAACGAATTTTTTGTGAATCGACTTAAATAATTTACTTATTATTAAAATTTACTTTTGAAAGAGTAAAATTTTTCTCTGGAAATGCGCAAAAATTTCTTAAAGTTTAGATTTTTACTATAAAAGTGGTAAAAGTTACTTTATTTCTTTTCTAACTATTAATTTGAAAGTTATATTATTATTTGATGATAGTAATAATATTACTATTATTTACTATCAAGTAAATTAGTAAAATGCACTTCGAACGTTGCCGCAAATAATAAAGGAACTAAAATAGTTTGCCCCTTGTAATTAATGCTAAAGTTTAATCTTTAATGCTAAATTAAAGATTAGAATAAGTAAAGTATTATTGATGATGAAGTGTGCGTAAAACTAAAAAATACCTGGCAATGAAACTCGTCGTCTTATTAGTAGGCAAAGCACCTAGTAGCGCTAGAATTGATATTATGTCGACACGGTTTCGCTAACAAGCTCCTTCCTTACAATATTAACTCTAATGCGTGTTTACAATTTCAGGTTTCATAGCTATATATTTACCGTGCACAAACAATCCCAACACCCCTCATCTAATCTTTACTATCAATAAACTTTCTCTGCAAACGCTTTTTGCCAGAAATTGTCAAATAACACTATTTAAAAAATCAACAAACAATCTTTCGCGCTTCCTTCTTGCGATGACATAAATTCTAAATTTACATTTATCCGACTATTAAAAATAGGTTATTATAATTAAATTTTTCTCTACTTTCAAATCAAACTGCATACCTACTTTTTTTTAGTTTGAAAGCTATTTTTTGCTACTTTTTTAAAATTAATTATCGAGTGCGAAGTCTGAAATAATTTATGTTTCTGTATTTTAATTCAAACATTTTTAATTTTCAAATTCTAATTTTAAAATTCTGAAAATTTATTTTTAAAACTTAATTAAATATTGTTAGATGCAAATAAATTTTGTATTTTAACTTTTAACTAAATAATTAATTACTTAAATCAATTATAGGGATATTATAAGAATGCATTAAATGAATAATGAATAATTATGATAATGAATAATTAAATACTTGCTATAAACAAATTTTTAGTTCTATCAAAAAAACATTTTATTCATGAAAATACAAATTTATTTAAATTCAATAACATACATTATTATTTATTATTATATTAAAATACATCATATAAATAATTTTCCTAATTGACTTAATTAATTATTTATTAATTCCAAATATTTCATTAATTTTACGTAAATAATATTTATATTTGACCCAAATAACTGTTTATTCGTTACGATTATTACTTCGGTTATTATTATTAAATTATTTATTATCGTTATTATTATTATTATTATTATTATTATTATTATTATTATTATTATTATTATTATTATTATTTTGTTCTTTGAAGAGCTTATTAGCCCTAGGAACTTATTTTTCTTAAATAAATAAATAAATAATAAATTATTATTATTTTTATTTTTATTATTAAATGCTAAGGTTCAGTAAATATTTACTTAGTTCAACTTCAAATAAACATTTGGTAAATAATAGACAAGTAAACCATTTAATTGAACCAAATAATTTTTGTTTGATTATTTATTTATTTATTTTTTTTATTTAAAATTAATTGTAGGTAATAAATGTAGAAATTTCACATTTATCAAGGTAGCAATTAATAGTTGAGAAAAAAAGTATTATTAATTTTTATGAATAAAAAGTTTTTTTTTTATTTTTATGATGAATAAAAAGTTTCTTTCGTAGAATGTCCAAGACATCGAAAAACTATGTTAAAAAGTCAAATTTTCAACTCGTAGAATTTCCATTATAACATAAAAAATCTAAAACCTCGATTTTTAAAAAGTCATCGAATTTTCAAATCATCGAAAATTTTGAAAGCTCGAATCTTCAACTCGAATAATATTTGATTTGAGTAAAATCACTTAAAATAATATGTGTGAACAGTGTGTGATTTATTTTGAATTGTAATGGCCCTGCATTTTATGGACATTTTGATGTCGTTTAAAAGCCTATATGCTGGTGGTCAATTTTCTCTCAATATCGTCGTCGTCGGCAATCGTTTGAAATTCTCCCGCTTTTGTATATAAATAGTTGGTTATCGATAGAATTCTCTTTTAAATTCGTTTACTCACACATATATATATATGTAGATGCGTTTTCTCATAAATTCTGCTTCTAAGTATTCGCACAATAAAATTTTGATATATCGCGAATATTATCGTATGAAAAGAAAAGGCCAAGTCGAATATCTGAAAACGAGAAAATACGATGCGATAATGCTGTATATGAGCGTCTGGAATTTAAAAATCGCCAAGGAAACGTTTTTGGCTGTATTCCACACGTGGACTTGCATTTATAAAATTATTTACATAATTTACAAATTTCTTAGTATAATTTAGTTTTTTTTTTTTTTTTTTTTTTTGTAAAGAATTGTATAAAAAATTGTCGTGTCTAAATATTTATGTAATTCTTTTTTTTGAAACTTTTTTGCATTTAAAAATATTTTTGTATGTAAAAATTTACAAAAGTACCTCACTTTATTGATTATAAACATTGTTTTCTTCAAAGTGTTAATTTTACACGAAAGTGAATCAAATTGATTGAAAAGTTTTATTTTTTACAAAAAAAATATTAAGATCAATTTTTCAATTTGAAAATATTAGTGAATTAATTGATTTTTTTCTCTTTTTGAATTTGGAGTTTATGGAATATTTAATTTTGTGTTTCAGGTGCAAAGAGCCTGGTAGATACCGAAAGGAACTTCCATCAACCGCTGTTGTCATATGCTTTCACAACGAAGCTTGGTCAGTTTTGTTGAGAACTGTACATTCTGTTTTAGACCGATCACCCGATCATCTCATAAAAGAAATCATTTTAGTTGATGATTTCTCAGATATGCGTAAGTAACATTTTTCTTCTTTTTTTTTTCTTTTTTTTACACTGTGAAAAAAAAATTTTATTTGATTGTCTACTACTTTTTTCTGAGTCTGACTAAAATTGACCTCTACTACTTTTTTCAATTTAGTAAAAATTTACTTCAACTAAAAATTTTTCTGAGTCTGACTAAAATTGACCTCTACTACTTTTTTGTCTGACTAAAATTAACCTCTACTACTTTTTGTCTGACTATAATTGACCTTTACTACTTTTTTCAATTTGGTGAAAATTCACTTTAACTATTTTTCTTAGTCTGACTAAAATTGACCTCTACTACTTTTTTGTCCGACTAAAATTGACTACTATTATTTTTTGTCTGACTATAAATTGATCTATACTACTTATTTTGACTGACTAAAATTATACTTTCTGCCTGACTAAAATTAACCTCTACTACTTTTTGTCTGACTAAAGTTCACCTGTACTACTTTTTTGTCTGACTAAAGTCCACCTGTACTACTTTTTTTTGACAGAGTAAATTCAAATTCTACTATTTTTTTCTCTGACTAAAATTATTATCCACTAATTTATCAATTTAAATATTTACTTGAATCAAATAATTCTTATTTGAGTTAGTTAAATGTTTCAATTTATATTTGCTTCAAACACTGAAATTATTTGCTCAAATTGATTGTTGATTTAAATAAAAATTATTTGTTTCAAGTAAATATTTATTTGATAATAGACAAATAATCGGTTATTTGAATCAAATAAAATTTTTTTTCAGTGTACTTATTATTAAAAATTTTTTTTATTTATTCTAATATAGAAAATTTGTAGTTCTTGGTAAGGATTTTTTTATTTTATCCATTAAAAAACAGTTTTTATTTTAATATTCGATTAGAAAATAAATATTTACTTGAACCAATTAATTTTTATTTGAATTATAAATACACATAAAGAAAAACAATTTTTATCTAACCAACTAACCTTCTGAATATAAAAAAATTTTGAATTAAATCAGATAAATTTCTAAATAAAAGAATTTCTAAATTTATTAAATAAACTTGCGAGTAAAATAATTTTTCAAATAAATTGAATTAAACCAATAAATTGAACAGTTTTGAATATAAAATATAAAGATTTTACTAGATTTAACTTTATTTCGAAATAAAGTCAAATTATTAATAAGTAATATTAAATTAATCTCTTTCATCATTGATTTACTTTTTAAAAAAGATCTATATTTAATTAAGGTTGACATATGTCTGGGAATTTCATTAACCCTCACAGGCTCGAGTTCGATTTTTGAAATGCGCGCACAAGGTGGGTCCGAGGGACCCGGATGTTTCAATGCAATAAAAAATAAAATTTAATAGCAAAGTGCTTCATATTTTCCATATTTAATACAGTTTTAATGATATAATTGCATAAAAAATTTTAAATATTAAAAAATAATCAAGATATAACTAAAATTTGTTTAATAAATTTAATGAGTCATTTTGAATAAATCGAACTACATACTTATTAAGCAAGATTTTTTTAATGTGTATTTTTTGTTCTATTAAATTTACCGATGTATTAAGCATATGTTATCACTTATTATGGCAGTTGCTGATAAAAATACCATAAATAAATCCAATATTGCATAAAAATTGCAAATTTTTAAATTCTTTTTCACAGCCCGGGTCCCTCGGACCCGGCTTGAGCCCTTACGTATGTTCGACTTAAAAGGTAATTTTTCCAAAATATTTTATAAATAAAGAATTGTTTATATTGATGAAAAATGTGTGTTTTTACGTCCCCAAGCCTAATGTGAAGTTGATTTTCCAATAATATTATTTTAACCGGAAGTAGATCAAAAAAACTTTCCTCCGGGTCCGAGGGACCCGGCTCGAGCCCGTGAGGGTTAAAAAGTACTGAAAAAATATTAAATTTTCAGAATTCATAAGAAAATTCTAAATTTTGGAGTTAAACATATGAAAAAGATTTATTTTTTCTTTTTTTTTTCATTTAAATTTTCGTTTTTGTAGATTTGTAATAAAAATTTTTTTAAATAATTGAATTATTTTGGAAAACTTTATTACAATAGTAGATTTTGAGAATCATTGAATTGGGGAAATTTTTTTTAAATAGTTGAAAATTCACCAAGAATTTTATTAAAATTTTTGAAAATAATTGAATTTCAGAGAAGAATTTTATTATTTATAAAAATAATTTAAATTTTTTATCGTAATTGAGGTTCTGCAAAGAATTTTATTACTTTTGAAAACAATTTTTATTAGAAAATTCTACTAGAATTCAATAATTTAAATATAAAAAAATAATTTATTAAAAATTGTTTCTTAAAATTTATATTCTCATAAAGAATTTTATCAACAAATTTAAAAATTAAAGAATTTTGCGATGAGTTTTATTATTTTTATGAAAATAATGGATTCCAAAAAGAATTTAAGTATATAGAAAAATAATTGAATCCCTGTAATAATTTTATTTTTTATAAAAATAATTGAATTATATTATATTACGAAGAAATTTATAAAAAATTTGTGAATAATTGAATTTTTGTGGAATTTTTATTATTTTATGAAAATAATTAAATGTTTGCGTAGAATTTCACTAAAATTCTTCAAATTATATCAAACAATTCGCGAACTTTTTGTCCTTTTTTAATCAAATTACTTCTCCAAAATTCAATTTTTTTTAGTGTTAACTAAAATTTTTCTATAAATCCAATATTTTTAATAATTTTTGAAAAAGTTTTTTGAGAATTTCCAAATTCATTTGTTTTTAACTGAAATTAATTTTTAAATCAATTTTAATTTGAAAATTCTACTAGAATTCAATTATTTAAATACAAAAAAATAATTTATTAAATATTTGGATGTTTCTTAAAATTTGTATTCTCGTAAAAAATTTTGTTAACAGATTTTTAAATAATTTCATTCGTTTGACGAATTTTAATAAAATTTTTAATAATAATTACATTTATCGAGGAATACGATTAAAATTTTATTAAAAATAATTAAAATTCTGCGACGAGTTTTATTATTTATGAAAATAATTGAATTCCTAAAAAGAATTTTATTATTTAGAAAAATAATTATTGAATCCCTGTAATAATTTTATTTTTTATAAAAATAATTGAATTATATTGTAAAGAAGAAGAAATTTATAAAAAAATTTGTAAATAATTGAATTTTTGTGAAATTTCTATTATTTTATGAAAATAATTGAATGTTTGCGTAAAATTTTATTATAGAATTTTTTTAAAGAATTGAATTCTTTTGAAAATTCTATAGAATTGTTCTAGTGAAATTTTATAGAATATTCACTAGAATTCACATGGAATGATTCTAGTGAAATTCTATAGAACTTTTTCATCTGGGATATTTCTGACAGTTGAATTTAATTACCCCCCCCCCCCCTTTAATATATACGAAATTCTGTGAGCTATTTTTAGGCATTTAAAAATTTAATTCCACCTTTGATTGCATGCAAATTAATCTTTTTCCATTCATTTTGTTCTGTCATCTTTTTCACTACTTTAAATATTACTCAGTTCCTCGATGTAAAATATATATATATATATATATGTATTTCCTTACCATTAGGAATATGTATGCCCCTATATTATTGTGCGCTTGAAAGTGTATGAAGAACAAAATGGAATTAATTAGGTGAGCGTAATTGGATGGACGTGAGAATGGTCTATATGCTTTTTAATTAAATCCCAGAGACTCAGCCGAATCTGAAATAAAAGGGACAGATTTTAATGGCCGAATAGCATTCTTCTATTTAAATCCGCCTATCTATATTATAAAACTTCTCTTGGTATTCAATTTACAGAGTTTTTCTTTTCCTTTTTTTTTATTTCAATTATTTATGCAGGATATATTTAATTGATTTCGTAGGAAATTTCTATACTTGATTAAAGATTTTATTTGTCGTATTAATTTGTGTTATATCGATTTTTCGTCAGTGTGTTATTTTTGCTTGAATTTAAAATAAATGCGAGGAATAAATTTTTCATTCTTTTGCGGAATTATATTTGTACCTATTGCGTAAAAAACTTTGTAAAAATTAAATAAAAATTAAATAAAAATTAAATAGAAAATTTAATCTAGAAAATATAAAGTGTAGTAAAATATGTAAAAGTGTAGTTGTAGGGTGAAAAAGGTGAAAAAGGTGAAAAAGGTGAAATTCAATTTGAATTTGACTTTTCTAATTTCAAGAATAAATATCGAGACAAATGAGCTAAGCTATCCTTTGTGCAGTCCATCGTTTCCTAAACCTTTAACGGCGACTCAGGATTAGAGTTTGGTCTATACATAAACCTGTCTCCTATACAAGCGATTTATGTTGATCTGCTAATTGCCATTTGAATTATTGTCAGTTGGTCAATTCGCAATTTTATTGCCCTTATCTTCCTTTTATTGTGGAGGAAAATAAAAGAATTGAGAAAATTCCCTTTTTTTAATTTCAAACTTTTAATTTGTTTCTTATAAAATAGTAATTTTTATTTGTATCAAAAACTCAAATATTTGACTGAAATAAATAAATGATCAGTTTAAAATAAGTTATTATTTGTGTTAATTATATTTATTTTATTAAATATTATTATTTATTATTATTAAATTCAATTAATTATTCACTTGATTCAATTAAGATTTATTTTCGTTCAAAATCAATGTAATTCGAGTAATTCAGTTATTTGAATCAAATATATATTTTTTAGATCCAAATAAAAATTAGTTGAACCAAGTAAATTTTTTTTTCAGTGCACGTAGAGAATAAATTTATTAATTTATTAGAGTTTATTTGATAAATTTATTTGAGTAAAAAAAAAGTATATTGATCTCAAGACCTACTAAATTATTTATTTAACTAAATAAAATTTTAGTTGAACTAAATAAAATTTTATTTGAACCAAGTAAAATTTTATTTGAATCAAATAAAATTTATTTGTTTGAAATAAAAATTCCAGTAGACTCTGAGTGAAATACAAATTTTTTATGATGTGTTTTATTTACTGTTTATTTTATATTTAGTTAAAAGAATATTTTTTAATGAAATTGTTCAAAAAACCAGTTTTCAATTGGCGTTGCACGCAGAAATTTACAAAAATAAGCTACAATTCAACAAAAAAAGAAATCTAAATTTAATTTTCAATGAAATGAAAGGAAGAATTAATTTTATTTGAAAAAAGAATTTTCAGTCAGTATAATAAAAGTTTAATTAAAAAAAATGTTGTATTCATTAAATTTTAATTACTTGAATTAAATTCTTAATCCGGATCAAAATGACCCAGTATGTCAACGGAAATGTTAATAAAATTCTATACACTACATTTAAATATAATACCGCGATTTTATAAAATTTTCTATATGTGAAAAAGAAGTAAAAAAATTTAATCATTTTAATAACTTTTTGAATTCTGATAATATTTCTTTGCATAAGCCGATTTTGTGAAAGAGTGTAAGTAGTCATGGTAGAGCGATAGTCAGATTTATATAACTCTGAATTATCTTTTATTACTTTTATTACAGTTACAGAGGTGATGAATTTTTTTTTCATTTTTATATTCATTATATTTTTAATATTTCTATTATATTTCAGTATTTAAAGAAAGAATGTTTAGGAAATTCTACAGTTTTTTTTAATGAAGAAATTAAAGTGAATTTTATTGGATTCTTTCAAGGTAGATTCATATAAATTTTACGATTTTCGAAATTTAATGGGTACTTTAATTACACATAAAACTGCGGGTTTTGTTTAAAAAAAATACTATTATTTAAATCTAATATAAATTGAAATCAATAATTACAAAAATAGTACGAATTTAAAAAAATTATATGAATCCGTCTGACGGAAGCTTTACCTTTACTACTTGCTCTTCCGCGCAATCAAGTTATATTTAAAATGAATATTATTTAATTAGAAAAAAATTTTTAAACAATTCTATAATTATGAGTTCACTAAAAATTATCTATTACGCTAAATATATAATTATTATTTATTTTGATTATTATTAATTTATTAATAATTATTGAAAAAACAAAAATATAAATTCAAACAAACCTATAATTGTGAATTCATTTAATTACCATTTAATTACATATTTATTATTATAATTTTTTATGTAAATAATTATTTTAGTAATAATTATTAATTAAATTATTAATTATTAATTTTTTGTTTACTAAAAATGATTCAATTAACAAGAATTAAAATTCAAACGAAACATGAATTTATTAATTACTCGAGAGTGAATGAGAAGAAAAGGGAAATGAATAATTGGTTTATTAAATTTTATTATTTATTATATAGGGGGAGAGGAGTTTTATTAAACAAATTGGTTACATGGAGAAACTTTTACAAAGAGAACGAGCGATATTGTGAATGTAATTTAATATACAAAATTCTAAAACTATAATTCTGTCAATAAGCTCGACAAGAATAATAATAAATAACAGAATTTTGCAAAAATAATTTTTTTTAAAATAGTTTATAAATTAGTAAATATTTTCGGTTCCAATAAATTTTCCTTGTTATCATTTTTTTGTTACAAATAAGTTTTTCTGGTTCAAATAAATGTTTGTTAGAAAAATATTTCTCTGGTTAAAATAAACTTTATTTGTTAGAAATAAATTTTTTTAATTCAAATACATTTTGTTTTTGATTTAAATAAATTGTATTTGGTTCAAATAAATTTTACATTTATTATATAAATAAATTTCTTTGGTTCAAATAAAAACGTTATTTTCGCCAAAAGAAAAATTATATTTGTTATAAATAAATATTCTTGGTTCCAATAAATTTTCTTTGTTACAAGTTTCCTGGTTGAAATAAATATTTATTAAAAAAAATTCATTGGTTCAAATAAAAACGTTATTTTCGCCCAAAGAAAAATTTTATTTGTTATACTTTCAAGTAAATTTTCTCGGTTTAAATAAATTTTCTTTGTTATCATTTTCTTGGTTCAAACGAATTTTCCTGGCTGAAATAAATATTTGTTAAAAAGAATTTCATTGGTTTAAATAAAAATGTTATTTTCGCCCAAAGAAAAATTTTATTTGTTAATAAATAAATATTCTTGGTTCCAATAAATTTTTCTTGTTACAATTTTTTTGGTTGAAATAAATTTTATCTGATTCAAATAAATATTTGTTAAGAAAATTTTTTTTGGTCAAATAAATTGTATTCGGTTCGAATAATTGGATTTTAAATACAAATATTATTTGCGCCCAAAAAAACGTTTCTTTTGTGCGAAATAAAATTTTCATTTGAAATCAAATAAAAGAGTAAAAAGTTTTGTACAAAAAAAAAAAAATAAAATAGAAAAAAAATTTGAATGACAATTTTTGAATTTACAGCACACCTTAAAACACAGCTCGAAGATTACATGATGAATTATCCAAAAGTGAAGATTGTCAGAGCCGAGAAGCGTGAGGGTTTAATTAGAGCACGACTTTTGGGTGCCAAAAAGGCGAATGCTTCGGTTTTGACGTACTTGGACAGTCACTGTGAATGTACAGAAGGTTGGCTGGAACCGCTTTTGGATAGAATTGCACGTGATCCTACAACTGTGGTTTGTCCAGTTATTGACGTTATTGATGATACCACTTTGGAGTACCACTGGAGAGATTCCGGTGGTGTTAATGTTGGTGGATTTGATTGGAATCTTCAGGTAAATTAATTTAACTAAATCAATTTTGCATTCAAACAATGTTTCAAGTTTCATTTATTTTTTTTCAATATTGTTTTCCAATTTTCCCGCTATTCATTGTTATATTATTTTTGCGGCAAAAAATAATTAAATAACACGCATACTGTGAATATTTAATTTTATACGTGTATTTATAATTTTTTTTACAAGTATTTTTTATTGGAATTAATATTAATAATTTTATTAGAATTAATATTAACAATTACTTAATTAAGTTTTCTTAATATTTTTCAATTATTTTTCAATTAATTTTCTAATCATTCATTCGATTCTTTAGGGACATAAATTAATTTTGCTAAAGTTTTGAACATTCAAAAGAAGGAATATTTTTTTTATTTAAATATATTTAAAAATTACTAGAAGCAAATTTAAAATAAAATAAATTCAGCATTTTTAAAAAGAAATTAATTTTCTAAATTAACAAAATTAACAAAATTTTTTTTGAAATAATTAAAATTTATTAATAAATTTTTTAAAAGCTTATGAAAAAATTTATTAGTATAGATTTTTATTAATTTAAATTTAGAAAGTGAATAAACAAATAATATGACAGGCGATTTTTTTGTAAATTAAATTATACTTGAATAAATAAATAAATACTTTGCTCCTAAGAAATATTATTTTTTCAAATAAAATAAATATTAAATTTTCATTCGATTGTTAAATTTAGTCGATTGAGTTTACAATTTTTATAATCAACGATTTAGAAGAAAAAATATTTTTTTATTTAAATTTATAAAAACTTTTGTATAAAAATAATTCGCATAATAATAATAATAATAATTCTTTGAATTATTTTGATCAATAATTTACAAAAGAGAAATATTTATGGATAAACAAAAATTTTTTTTTCATGTTGGAAAAAATGTTTATTTTTCTTTCAATCTTTTCAATTATTATTATTTATTTATTTATTTAGACTGAAAAAAACTATTTTTATACTTTCGAATGTTAAATATTAAATTTACAATACATACAAATTAATAAAGACAATTATAAAATAATAAAATAAATATTAAATTTTCATTCGATTGTTAAATTTAGTCGAATGAGTTCACAATTTTTATAATCAACGATTTAGAAGAAAAAATATTTTTTTATTTAAATTTATAAAAACTTTTGTATAAAAATAATTCGCATAATAATAATAATAATAATTCTTTGAATTATTTTGATCAATAATTTACAAAAGAGAAATATTTATGGATAAACAAAAATTTTTTTTTCATGTTGGAAAAAATGTTTATTTTTCTTTCAATCTTTTCAATTATTATTATTTATTTATTTATTTAGACTGAAAAAAACTATTTTTATACTTTCGAATGTTAAATATTAAATTTACAATACATACAAATTAATAAAGACAATTATAAAATAATAAAATAAATATTAAATTTTCATTCGATTGTTAAATTTAGTCGAATGAGTTCACAATTTTTATAATCAACGATTTAGAAGAAAAAATATTTTTTTATTTAAATTTATAAAAACTTTTGTATAAAAATAATTCGCATAATAATAATAATAATAATTCTTTGAATTATTTTGATCAATAATTTACAAAAGAGAAATATTTATGGATAAACAAAAATTTTTTTTTCATGTTGGAAAAAATGTTTATTTTTCTTTCAATCTTTTCAATTATTATTATTTATTTATTTATTTAGACTGAAAAAAACTATTTTTATACTTTCGAATGTTAAATATTAAATTTACAATACATACAAATTAATAAAGACAGTTATAAAATAATTAATAAATACAGAAAATTTTTTTATGCTTTAAAATAAAAAAACACAAAAAAAAATAAATATATTTTTATTAAATTTATTTTATTTATTTAAATATATAAATATTTTATAAATAAATATAAAAATAGTTATTTTTAATTCCTAACAATTTCTATTAATATTTGTTACTCTGTATAGAGAAAAATGATCAAAAACAGTGGGATTTGATTTTATTTATTTTTAGTATTTGTAACAAAAAAAAGATTGGAAAAATAATAATTTTTTCTGTTTTTGCAGTTTAACTGGCACGCAATACCGGAGCGAGAGAAAAAAAGACACAAAAATTCAGCGGAGCCTGTTTGGTCACCAACAATGGCCGGTGGCTTATTCGCAATAGACAAGGAATTTTTTGTAAAGTTAGGCACATATGATAGCGGATTTGATATTTGGGGAGGCGAGAATTTAGAATTGTCGTTCAAAACTTGGATGTGTGGAGGTAATTAATTTTGTACTACAAAATGCATTTTTGAAATAGTTTCTTTTTTTCTCTTTTTTTGTTTATTTCTTTTATTTTTTTCTCAATTTATTTTTTTAATTTTGATTTTATCTGATTTTATTTTTCTGATTTCGTTTTTTTTTACATTTTGGTTTTGTTTCTCGTTATCTTTATTTTCTCACTTTGCTTTTTTTCTGTCTTTATTTATTTTTCTCATTTTGTTTTTCTCCTTTTTTGTTTCCTTCTTTTATTTTTTCCTCTTTTTACTTTCTTCTCAATTTATTTTTCTAATTTTGATTTTATTTGATTTTTTCTCATTTCTTTTTTTCTCTTTTTATTTATTTTCTTATTTTGTTTTTTTTTTGCTTTTGTTTATGTTTCTTTTCTTATTTATTTTCCACTTTCTCTTTTCTCACATTTTGTGTATTTTTCTCTTTGTGTTTATTTTTCCCTTTTTGTATTTTTTCTAATTTTATTTTTTTCTCTTTTTGTATTTTTTTCTCTTTTTCTTTATTTTTTCCCTTTTCTTTTTCTAATTTTATTTATTTCTCTTTTCGTTTATTTCCCCCTTTTTTTATTTTTTTCTCTTTTTCTTTAATTTTTATAATTTCGGTTTTTTTCTCCTTTTATTTATTTTTCTCATTTTGTTTTTTTTTCTCTTCTTATTTATTTTTTCACTTTTTTCTTTTTTCTCAATTTGTTTTTTCCCTATTTTTTTTTCTCTTTTTATTTATTTTTCTTATTTTGTTTTTTTATTTTCACTTTGTTTTCTTCTCTTTTTTATCATTTTGTGTAGTTTTCTCTTTTCGTTTATTTTTCCCTATTTGTTTCTTTTCTCTTTTCGTTTATTTTTCCCTTTTTGTATTTTTTTCTCTTTTTATTTATTTTTTACATTTTGTTTTTTTCTAATTTTATTTTTTCTCTTTTTCTTTTTCTAATTTTCTTTTTTTCTCTTTTCGTTCATTTTTTTTCTTTCTTTTTCCCTTTTTTCTCATTTTGTTTTTTCTCTTTTCGTTAATTTTTCCCTTTTTATATTTTTTTCTTTCTTTTTCTTTATTTTTCCCATTTTTTGTTTATTTTTCTCAATTTTATTTCTTTCCTCATTTTGTTTATTTTTTATTCACTTTCGTTTCAATTGGAAGAAAGTTTCTTTTTATCTAATTGGACGTGTTGACTTATATAAAAGAAGATTTTACGATCTTGTGTTCTTGTGGATTTTAGGTACTCTAGAGATCTTGCCTTGCTCGCACGTAGGTCACATCTTCAGAAAGCGTTCACCGTACAAGTGGCGTAGTGGCGTGAACGTGCTCAAGAGGAACAGTATAAGACTGAGTGAAGTGTGGCTGGACGAGTATGCCAAATACTACTATCAGAGGATAGGTCACGACAAAGTGAGTACCTCAAATGATACTCATCGCTTTCAACCTACTTTTTATCCTTACTGCAAGAAAAAAATCACACCCTTATCTATATATAGTTAAAAGGGAATCTCTAAAAAGAAATTTTATTTAAAAAAAAATTGTCACGAAAAATATAACGTGGGAATAATTATTCTTAAATGGAAAAAATATTCTCAAATAAGAAGATTTAATTATTTTTTTATAAATAATAATAAAAGAAAACAAGATAAATAATTTTTCTCGAAGAAGGAATAATATTATTCTCATTAAAAAAATATAAATATTTTTTTGTAAATGGAAAAAAGGGAAGAAAATAGGGGAATAAATTGCAGTGAAGAAGACATTAAGTTTGCAATTATTATGAGAATAGCTTTTTATTCAAATGGATAATAAATCGAAGAGAAAAATGTTTAAATTTTCGAAAAGTAACAAAGAGAACGATATTCGTGAAGGCGCACCGTAAAAACCTCATAAATGAGGCGACGTGTGCTCTGTGTGCTGAATTTTCCCAAGGCAGTCCTCCAGTCATCGAGTTTAATAGGGACATAATTCCGATTTCAATTCCATATCTAAAGTTGGAGGATGTCTCAGCTATTCGCTCTGATTTCCCTCTGAAAAGTTCTTTCTTCGTGCATTCGATATTTACTTATATAATGACATCCACTTTTTTTCTCTCTGATATCGTACAAACTTTTGCCAAAAATATATTTACCATGCTGATTTTAAATATTTTACTATAGAATACTTTAAAAATACTTACTTTACTAGAATACTAGAATTCTTTCTATTTAAAATACAAGAGCACTATATCCCCTTAGTTTATTTTAAAAAAAAGAAAATTAATGGTTTTTTACGTCGGTATCAACGAAATATTTTTTATACCGTAAGCATTTAAAATTTCCACTACTTTAAATTCGCTAATACTAAAAATCAAAAAACTATTCTCAAAAATTATAATCAAATTCTTCAAAACGATTTAATTATTTTCAAAAAATATTCGAAATTCAATTATTTTCAATATTCCTATTTTCATAAAACTTCGCAAAAGAATTCAATAATTTAAAAAAATTTTTAATAAAATTCTCAGCAATAATTCAATTATTTTCATAAAAAATAAAATTCTTCTCAGGAAATCAATTATTCTTGAAAATTTTAATAATAGGTATTCATAGCAACTATTCAACTGTTTTCATAAATAATAAAAATCATCGCGGGATTTCAATTATTTTTAATACAATTTTAATTAAATTTTTTTGAAATCATTCAATTATTCCTTTAGATTTTAATAAAATTCTTCCCAAGAATTCAATTATTTACATAAATAATTCCTCGGAGGAATTCAATTATTTCGAAAAATAAAAAAATTATTCCCGAAAATTAAATTATTTTGAGGCATTTTAGTAAAATTCATTACAAAATTTAATTATTTTTATAAATAACAATATTCATCACAAGAATTCAATTATTTTTAAAAGTAATATAATTTTTCTTAGAAATTTAATTATTTAAAAAATTCTAATAAAATCGTTCCTAAGAATTCAATTATTTTCATAAATAGTAAAATTCTTTTTAGGAATTCAATTATTTTCAACAAAATTTAATAAAATACAACACAGACATTTAATTATCGTCAAAAATTTTAATAGGATTCTTTGTAAAATTTAATTATTTTTAAAAACTTTTCGCAATTAAATGATTTTTTATATCTACCATTTTCATAAAGTTTCCAAACAGAATTCAATTAATTAAAAAATTTTTTGTAAAAATCTTCGTAAGAATTCAATTCTTTTCATGAATAATAAAAATTTCTCAGGAATTCAATTATTTAAAAAATTTTATAAAATTCTTCGCAAGAATAAAATTATTTTTCTAAATATTTAAATTCTTTCATTAATAATAAAATTTGTTGCAGGAATTGAATTTATTAGCAGGATAAGAAAGAAGTAAATATTTTTGATGGTTCAATTATTTTATTATAATTTTTGAATTTTAAAAAGATATTTTTTTGTTACTTTTTCTAATTTGTAATTTGACCTATAAAAAATATGCTGATTAAACAAAAATAATTCTCAGCTAAGCAAAAATGTATATTTAGAATTTTTTCACTGAAAATAAAAATTATTTGGTCCAATTAGTTGTCTATTAGAAAATAAATATTTACTTGAATTGAATAATTTTTATTTAAGCCAAACCAGTAATTTTAGTATTTGAAGCAAATACCATTTAATTCATTTAAATTACTTGATTCGATGGAAAATTATTCGATTCAAGTAAATATTTATACGATGACAGAAAAATAATCGGTTAGTTGAATCAAATCAATTTTTTTCAGTGATTTTCATTCCTTTTTTTTATTTAGAATTTTCTATATGAATATAAATATATTTTTCTAGTGTTTAACTTTGATGCATACAATAACGATCCCTTTTTGCTTAGCTACCACGACATATTGTTCAATATTTTTAAAATTCCATGTATATACTTGCATTATAATCGCCAAAAATTTGACTTTCCTTTGAAGATTTACTTTGATATTTATATTAAATTATGGGTAAGACTGCAAATTTTCAACAGTATCATCAGACTATTATGCAAGCAGATATTTGAGAATTTCCATATTTTATAGAATATATTGAGAAATTTTGAAAGTCATATCAAATATAAATAAATTTTTATTTTCTCTTATTTTAAATAAATTATAATTTAAGAAAATTAAATTTTAATAAATATCTATTAATAATATTTATTATATTTACTATCACAAATTATGAATTAATCAATTAAAATAATTTAATTACTGCGAAAATTTTTATTACAATTAAATTTTTGAAAATAATTGAAATCCTGGATTGAATATTATTATTTTTAAAAGTAATTGAATTCCTGCGACTAATTTTGTATGAAAATAATTGAATTTTCAAAAGAATTTTATTTTTTTTTAAGTAATTGAATTTTTTGTCAAGAATTTTATTATTTTTAAAAAGTAATTGAATTTCTTGAGAAATTAATTGAGAATTTAATTTATTAAATTTTCAAGGTATTTATTTTACTAACTTTCGATAAAAATGAATTTTATTTAAAAAGAAATGGAAAATATTTTATTTTAACATTGAATTTGTTTTTTTAAAGGGTAATTATGGTGATGTCTCCGAACGAAAAGCTTTGAGAAGAAAACTGGGCTGCAAACCGTTTAAATGGTATTTGGACAATGTCTACCCGGAATTGTTCATTCCAGGGGAAGCAGTAGCATCGGGCGAGGTAAGAACAAAGCTAATTGTATATTTTCTTTTAACGATATTCCAGATTGCCGCCCAACTGGTATTTCTTCGCTTTTGTAATCAGTACCAAGAGGAATTTTTTTTTTCAGAATTTCAGAAATGTCACACTCTGTTACTATTTAATTTAAATATTTATTTCCCCTCCTCCATTAATTGAAAGACTCTTTCATAAATACGTAGTATTTTTTTTTAATATTCGCTCTGAGAGAAATATAATTTTTTCAACTAAAATAAATTATATTTCGTTTTAATAAATTTTTTCTCTGAGTGTACACCTATCTGAAGTGCAAAAAATATTGCCCAAGAATATTTCAGTCATCTCACTGAGATGAAATAAAATTTCTTCACTCACTAATGAGTGTTTATTAAGAATTTAATTTCTAGAACTCTCAGAGAAGTTTATTGAATAGTTAAAATTAAATAAATTCTTTGAAAAGGTGAGTGACTTGAAAAGACATTTTGAAAAATGTTAAATATTTACTGTGACGAAGAATTTATGTCAATTAAGAGTTTGTTTTTTTTCTTTCTTTAATTTCAAATGATTTAAATTTGAATAGACACACAACACTGAAAGTGGCAAGCAAAAATCTTAGTTACCGCTAACAATCACAATTTGAAAGCCTAACTGCCTCATACCTTGAATTGCGATGCTTGTATCTATTGTATTCACGTGTCACAGTCGATTGTTAGAAGCAGAGACGATGATTAGTGGCGACGAGTTTGCCGAGGAAACAATGCCTTTGACTGGGAAACAATACTCAACCACTGCCGGAGGAAATTCATCTCGATCAGTTCAATCGTTTGGCTTCCGATGGAAAATCTATTCCTTTATGTTTTTTTTTGCTTTTATTTTTTCACCTCGCAACGTTCAACTCTTTACCAAAAATATTTCTTTACATTTTCTTTTTTATTTTATTTTTCTTTACACTTTACTGAAAATTTTTTAATTTCTTCAGAAATATTATTTTTGATACAAATTTTTTTAAGATGAATATTTATTTAGTTAGAATTGTCTATTTAATATTTCTGGGTTATTAGAAATGTTACAAAATTTTATAAAAGTACTAAAAAAATAAAAATTTTCTAGAATTACGACAATAATTAAATTCTTATAAAGAATTTTCTTACAATTTTTAAAAATAATTGAAATCTTAAATTCTGATATTTTTATAAATAATTCAATTCCTGAGAATAATTTTACAATTTATATCCTACATAATTGAGTTCTTCTTAAGAATTTTCATACAATTCTTGAAAATAATTGAATTCTTGCGAAAATTTATTTATAAAAATAATAGGATTCTTCTAAAGAATTTTTATTACTTCATAATTGAACTTCTACAAACAATTTTATTGTTTATAAAAATAATTGATTTTAGGAGAATGTTTTGTCAATTTTTGAAAATAATTGAATTGCTGCGAAGAATTTTATCAATTTTTATTATTTTTTGTGAAGAATTTTATAACATTTTTAAAAGAAATTCAATTCTTGCGTAGATTTTTATTATTTTTAAAACTAATTGAATTCCAGTTAAGAATTTTACTATTTTTAAAAATAGTTGAATTCTTTTGACAAATTATATTGCAACTTTAGAAAATAATTGAATTCATAAAAAGAATTTTGCCAAGAATTCTATTGAAATTTTTATAAATAATTGAATCTTCAGCCCAAAATTTTATTCTTTTTGAAAATAATTGAATTTTCCATCAAAAATTTTATTATTTTTCAAAATCATTGAATTTTTACCAAGAATTAATTTTTATAGAAATAATTAGATTCAGGGGAAGGAAATTTTTACTATTAAAAATAATTGAAATTTTATGTACAATTCTATTGCAATTTTAGAAAATAATTGAATTTCTGCAAATAATTTGATTATTATGAAAATAATTGATTTTTCTTGTAGAATTCTTTAACGATTTTTGAAAAAAAATTCAATTCTCGACCAGGATTTTATTATTTTTGAAAATAATTGAATTTTTGCGATGAATTTATTATTTCTAAAAATAATTTAAGGGTACAACATTTTTACAATTATTGAAAATAATTGAATCCCTGCGAAGAATTTAATTTATAAAAATAATTGAATTCAATAGTACAAAATTTTTACAATTATTGAAAATAATTGAATTCCTGCGAAAAATTTTACTATTTATAAAAATAATTGAATTTTTCTGAAAAATTTTATTAAAATGTTTAAGATGAATTGAATTTCTGTGTAAAATTTTGTTATTTTTGAAAATAATTAAATTCCACTAAGAATTTGGTTAATTTTCAAAATAATTGAATTCCTGAGGAAAATTATACCTATTATTTATATAAATAATTGATTTCAGGAGAATATTTTCACAAATATTAAAAATAATTGAATATCTGGATTAGAATTTTATTATTTTTGAAAGGAACTAAATTCGTGACAAGAATTTTACAATTTATGAAAATAATTGCATTTTTCTGAAGAATTTTATTACAATTTTAGAAACTAATTGAATTGCTGCAAAGAATTTTATCAATTTTTATTATTTTTTGTGAAGAATTTTAGAAAGAAGCTTTGAAAAAAATTCTATTCCCTCCATGAATTTTATTATTTTTGAAAATAATTGAATTCTTGAGAAGTTTTGCATTGCAATTTTTAAAAATAATTAAATTCCGCAAAGAATCTGATTAATTATGAAAATAATTGAATTTTTGTGAAAAAATTTTTTATAATTTTTGAAAATAGTTAAATTCCTGCTAAGAATTTAATTTAATTTTTAATTTAATTTATCTTTTTTTATTTTACCTAATTTAACTTTATTTTTAATTTTATTTATTTTTTTTTTATTTTACCTAATTTAATTTTATTTTTGCAATTTTTAAAAATAATTGGAATTCCTGCGAAGAATTTTATTATTTCTGAAAATAATTAAATTCCTACAAAGAATTTTGTAGTTTAATTTATAAAAATATTCCAATTATTATGAAGAATTTTATTAAAAAATGTCTGCAGAATAAATCTTTCGAATCTGAAATTATTCCATAATTGAAGTTGATATTTAAAAGAAATACATAATTTTGTAATTTTCACAATTGTAATAAATTAAATACGGAGTTAATTTTCAAAGGTATTTATAATTAAATATTTATTGGAAAAATTATTGAGATTTAAAATTATTTATTTTTTTTTTTAAATTTTTTGAGATTTTTAAAATTCCAAAATAATTAAATTTCTACTTTCTGCATTCCATACAAAAAATCGAAATAATTATTTCTCAACTATTTTATAAAGGGAAAAATGTTTAAAATTAAATAAAAAAAAGAGATAAATCTCAAGCATCGGTTGTTTATTGAAAAGATGACTTTGTCCTTATCGGCAGATAAAGACGATGATGGCTCAGTTATTTGAGGAAATAAAACCTTTTCGGTCATCCGGAAATCGTATTTGTCGAGTTCTCGACGGCACGTAGTTGCAATATGTACTGCTCGAATTATTCACGGCAGTGTACGGTTTCCGAGCTGGTAGCAGGGTTTTGTGCGACCTATAAATTCCCAGCAGTGTGGGGGAGGTTTTTACGTGATTTAGCCAATGGCGTGAAAAAAAAAATCAACACACTGGTACCGGTCCTCCATGTGTGCGTGTGCGAAAAAAATAAAAAAAAATAAAAAAAAATATCACGACTGCACGTATAGGTGAAAGTGATGAAGACGTGTAGAGAAAAGTTTTCATAGAAGGAGCGCGCGCAAAATAAACCGACAACATAGAGAAATGGAAGGTGGAAATAACGTGAAAATATAAGTTTACAATGCCTGCTAGTGCGCAGACTGAAATTGTTATTTTACATGTGGCACGGTTGTGTTTTAAAGTGAGCGGCGTAAAATGCTCTCCTTCTCGGCAAAAATGCCTGCCCATTCGTCAGAGAATTCTCTCTCCTTCACCTAGCAGCAGACGGTGAAACGATTTTTATTTACTTATTTCTTTTTTTTTCTCTCTCCCCCAACAGCTTGCGCTTCAAAGAATTTATCACTGAATCTTTACGTTTGCTTCAGTTCATGAAACAAACTCTCAATTCAAGAACAAAATTTCTAGAAAAAGAATTATTCATCGATATTTAAAAAAAATTTTCATTTTTTCCCAACTTTTTCACTATAATTTCCGGATGGAAAATAAAAATTATTTCCCATCTGAAAAGTTGGGGAAAAATTGAAATTTTTTTCCCAATCCTGCGATTAAAGAAAAATAAACTTGTTTTCGTGAATAATGATCATTATATTTACCAGCAAGTACATCTGTCATTTTTTATGGATTCCAGAGAGAAACAAGAACGATCTCGATGTTCTCGCGTTATTCCGGAAATCTCATGAAATTCAAAAATATTCAACAGATTTGATTCAAGTCCCTAGACGAGGGTACGACGATAAATGGGTTTTGACAATAAACGTTCGTACACGTCAACTGCTACCAGCCTCGGCACTCTCACGGCAAATTGACTAACACCAATGCTTTTCTTTTTTAAACCAAAACAAAGAGCGCTGAGAAGAGTACCTGTCATAGGGGGCGGAAAAAACGTATAAACGCAAAGGGGAAAAATGATGAAGAAGAATTAAAATTAATGGCCAATATTTCAGAGACGAAATTATATTTTCTACATAAATTTTAATACAATTCTTCGTTATAATTTAATTGTTTTTATAAACAATAGAATTCATCGTAGAAATTCAATTAGTTTCGTAAAAAATAATAAAATTCTTTTGCAGGAATTCAATTATTTTAGAAACAATAATATTATGCCAAGGATTTCAATTATTTTCGAAAATTTGTAATAAAAATGTTCGCAGCTTCTATTCAATTATTCTCAAAAATAAATGTAATTATTTTTTTGAAATAATTCAATTATTTTTAAAAATCAGAAAAATTCTTCGAAGGCATTCAATTATTTTAGGAAATAAAACAAATTCTCCTTAAGGATACAATTTATTTTATATTCAAATATAAAAATAATACCATTCCTTAGAGGAATTCAATTATTTTTATTTTTTATAAATAGTAAAATTCCTCACAGAAATTTAGTTAACTTCAAAAATAAATTGAAATCAGCATTAAATTATTTTCAATATTTGTAAAAATATTCTCCTAAATTCAATTATTTCTATAAATAATAAAATTCAGGGCGGGAATTGAATTTTCTTCAAAAAATATTATAGAATTATTCAAGAAAATCTATTATTTTCATAATTAATAGATTTCATCAGAGGAATTTAATTATTTATAAAAATTGCAATAGAAAACTTCTAAGGAATTCAATTATTTTCAAAAATAGTACAATTTTTCGCAGGAATTCAATTATTTTTAATAATTGTAAAAATTTTGTACTATTGAATTCAATTATTTTTACCTATAAATGATGGATTCTTTGCAGGAATTCAATTATTTTCAGTAATTGTAAAACTGTTGTACCCTTGAAGTTAATTATTTTTATAAATACTAAATCTTGGCAAAAATTCAATTATTTTCAAAAATAATAAAATCCTCGTTGAGAATTGAATTTTTTTTCCCAAAAATTGGTAAAAAGTTCTACAAGAAAAATCAATTATTTATATAATTAATAAAATTATTTGCAGAAATTCAATTATTTTCTAAATTTGCAATAAAATTGTTCATAAAAATTCATAAAAATTTTCTTCCCCTGAATATAATTATTTCTATAAATAATAAATTCTTGGCAAAAATTCAATTATTTTTAAAAATAATAAAATTTTTTGCGGAAAATTCAATTATTTAAAAAAATAATAAAATTTTGAGCTGAACTTTCAATTATTTATAAAAATTTTAATAGAATTCTTGGCAAAATTCTTTTTATGAATTCAATTATTTTCTAAAGTTGCAATATTATTTTACAAAAGAATTCAACTACATTTTACCAATTGTACAATTCTTCACAGTAATTCAATTTTTTTTTAAAATTATAAAATTCTGCGCAAGAAATCAATTATTTTGATAAATAATATGCTTCGAAGGAAATTAGTTATCGTTAAAAATTGCCATAAAATTCTTTATAATTTTTCAATTATTTTCATAAATAGTAATATTCTTTTCAGGAATTCAATTATTTCCAATAATTGTTGAAATATTCTACTTCTGAGTTCAATTATTTCCATAAATAATAAAATTCTTCTCAAGAATTAAATTATTTTCAAAAATAATATAATTTTGTACGGGCATTCAATTATTTTTAAAAATTGGCAAAATATTCTCTTGAAATCAATTATTTTTAGAATCAATAAAATTCTTCGCAGGAATTCAATTATTTTTAGTAATTGTAAACATGTTGTTTCCTTGAAGTCAATTATTTTTATAAATAATAAATTCTTCTCAAAATTTCAATTATTTTCAAAAATATTAAAATCCTCGTTGAGAATTGAATTTTTTTCAAAAATTGCTAAAGAATTCTACAAGAAAAATCAATTATTTATATAATTAATAAAATTCTTTGCAAAAATTCAATTATTTTCTAAAATTACAATAAAATTATTCATAAAAATCCAATTATTTTCAATAATTGTAAAAATTTTCTTCCCCTAAATCTAATTATTTCTATAAAATTCATTTATTTTCAAAAATTATAAAATTTTGGTCTGAAAATTCAATTATTTTCAAAAATAATTTAATTTTGTGCGGGCAATTCAATTATTTTCAAAAATTGAAATAAAATTCTTAACAAAAATGTAATTATTCTAATGAGTAATGTAATTTTTCGCAGGACTTTAATTATTTTCCAAAACTGCTATAAAATTCTTTGCTAAAATTTAATTGTTTCCTAAAATTATTTAATTGTGTTGCATTTAATTATTTTCAATAATTACAATAAAAAACTTCTAAGAAATTCAGTCATTTTCAAACATAATAAAATTCTGGGCGGGAATTGAATTTCTTTTAAAAATTGCTATATAAAATTCTTTACAAAAAAAAAAAAAAAATTATGAAATTCTTCGCAGCAATTCCAGTAGTTTCTATAATTGCAATTAAATATTTCAGAAAAATTCAAATATTTTCAAAAATAATAAATTTTTGGACGGGAATTAAATTATTTTCAAAAATTGAAATAGATGTCTTGAAAAAAATCAATCATTTTCTAAATTATAAAATTTTTCACAGAAATTTAACTACTTTCTAAATTTTGCAATAAAATTAATTTAAACTTGTAATAAATAAATAAATAAAAAATTATTTAGAAGAGTTTAATTTTTTTTATGCATAATAAAATTCTAAAAATTTAAATACTTTTAAAAATTATTATAATTATTCAGGTGAATAGTTTTAGTACAATTTTTGAAAGTACTTGAATTTCCATGCAGAATTTTTATATTAGATTGAATTCCTGCAAAGAATTTTAAAAAACAATTGTTTTAATTTTAAATTCTATTTTTTCTGAAAATTGTAACTGTTTAGTTTTAAAAAAAATGCCTTTTCTAAAGTATTTAATTTATTATAAATAATTAATAATTTCAGGATAGTTATTAAAGAATTTAATTATTTAAAATATAAAATAATATAAAATTCATGATTTAGAGAAAAACATCGAGGTACAGTTTTAAATTTCATGGTGATTAAAAAGTTTTCCTAGAGAAAAAAAATTATTGAAGAATTCAATGTTAAGTTTTAGGAAAATGTTTTTGAACGCCAAAAAGGTCGAGAAGCAGATTTTTTACAGTAATTTTAGAAAATTGATATTTTTCCGATACATTTGATAAAATCCCCCACATTCCCTGATTTCTCCAAACGAATTTAATTTCCCCATGACTTTTCCCCCCTCACACTCATTGCTTCAAACTACGTATGTTAGGAAAGAGTCTTTTAAATTGAAACTTTCACCCAGTTTTCAGTTCTGCAATTAAAAAATTAATTTACAGAAAGAAAAAGTAACTTTTTAAACTTTTGCGCATGATACCAAATTCAAAAGTTTGTTTCAGCATCAAAGGCTTCCACGTTCTCCTCTGCCATCAAGTTTTTTCACAGCAATCTACATCCATTGGAATTCTCATATGTCCTAAAAGCCCTGGAGTGTCATTTGGTTTTAATCAATTTTTTTTTCTCTACCCTAGCAACATCACTCGACCATTTGGAATTTTAAGGGGAAAACGTTGGATGATTTTTTTAGCACTTTCAATGGACTTTTATGTATAATAGAACGCGCGCATATTTGGATTAGACTCACAGACTGTAAACTTTTATGTTATTTTGCATGCACTATATTTATCCTTAAACCGCAGATACAGCGTTCGCATTGGGTAAAATCAAAACTTGGAAAAGAGAGCAGTCGTCAGCCGAAACATCGTTATCTCACACATGCATAAATGTAACAGTGTGTGGGCGGTTCGTCAGAAACAACCACAATGTCCGTTTTTCGATTTTTTACTGCTCATTTGAAAAATGGAAAGTGCACTGTCGATGGTTTAGCCCCGAAAAAAGGGAAAAAAGGAAAAAAAAGAATGAGAGGAGAGAAAATGAAAAGAGCGTATAGGGATCGAGATATGGAGGAGTCACGTTTTGGAGTTTGCTCGTTAATATTGCTTTTGACTCTTAAAATGTTAAAATTACGCTTGTTACATATCATAAATTTTGTTCTGAAAATTAAAATTAGGAAAAAATATTGAACTCTACTAGAGTCTTATTTCATAAATAATAAAATTCTTTTTCAAAACTCCAATTATTTTCTAAAATTGCAATAAAATTCTTCAGAAGAATTCAATTATTTTTATAAATAGTAAAATTCTCCAATTTAATTATTTACAAAAAAAAATTTCAGCCGATAATTCAATTATTTTCAAAAATTCTAATAAAATTCTTGTGAAGAATTCAATTGAGGAGCAAGTTTTCAAAAGTTGATAAATCCATATTTTCTTATTTCGAGAAAATGAAACAAATGACTTTTTTCACATAACCACTATAGTTAATTTTTAATTAAAAAATTTGTATTAATTTATTTTTATAACAATCTTTTAATATTTAAGACGTTCTGTTTTTAATAAAACATTATCATAGTGATTTAAAGGTTTTGGTAATTTTTTCTAATAAAAAACATAAAAATTATAAGTCATCTTGGTTATGTCAAAAAGTTTTTAAATTGAAAATTCGTTGTTAATAATTTTTTTTTCTTACATTTAATAGTGACAGGTCGATTTGTGAGGTCTTTAAAATATTAAATTTATGTTTATCTTAATTTTTTTAAAAATGGATTTATCAGCTTTTGAAAATTTGCTCCTCAATTATTGCCAATAATTATAAAAATATTCTTCTCCTGCATTCCATTATTATTTTAAATAATAATAAAATTTCAACATGCAATTAAAACTATAAGGAATCAAAATCCATTGAGAAAATTTAGATGCGACAATAATTTTAAAAGTTATAATGAAAATTAAATTGGCTACAATTAAAGAAGTATAAAACAATATAAAACAGCATAGAAATCAATATCTATATATAAAATTTTAAAATCAATTTTCTTTCCTGTTTCAATTAATTTTATCAATCTCAATTTCAATCATTTCAAACTATTAGATATTTCTTTATTTATTTTTGTTATAGGAACAATTAGCAAAAAATTGGAAAAACTATTTTTTCTTATTTTTGTAAAACATAGTTTTTGTAACAAACATATTATTTTTTTATTCATAAAAATCATATTAAAAAATATAATTATTTGATAATTGACAAATCTTTTATTTGAATCAAATAAATTTTTTTCAGTATATCTCAAATATAAATTTTAATTAATCGAATTCTTATTTTTATTCCACAATTTTTATTGATACAAAATTGTAGCTCGTTGGAATATATTTTGAAATTTTTAATCTTCAGTTACATGAAGAATAAAATGAAATTAATCAAAATCTTAATAAATATAAATTACTTATTTGAATACAACTTTATTATTCGTAATTTTTTTTTTTGGCACGTTTTTGTCACCTATTTTTAGAAAATAATTCACTTTTTCACCTATTTCAAAGAAAAAAGGTACTGCAATCTCTGAGATTAAATATTTGTGACACTCCTATACTTTTACGCTCTTTTCATTTAAAATTTTTAGTAAATATAAAAAAAACTAGTATTAAGTATTTTATATCCAGTGGATGATCAATAAACGCAGAAATTAAAAAAAAACTCATAAAGAATATATTCTTGCAAAAATATTAAATTTTATTTAACAAATTGAATAATTTAATTGAAATATTTAATAATTTAATTTTATAAAATATGAGTCGTCGATATCTTAAAATAACAAAAAATTTCTACATTCATTTCAATTCTCAAGAGAGAAAAAATTACTGTCCGACTGAAATTTACTTGAACTACTGATTTTTACATTCGAGGAGTTTAGAAAAAATAAGTCCAATTTAAAATTATATCCAGCACTGATTTCAAAATTAAGAAACGCAAGAAATGTAATGTCTGACTAAAATTGACTTTAACTACTGATTTTTAAATTACAAGTGTATAAAAAATTGGGTCTGGATTAAAATTTACTTTAACTACTGATTTCCACATTACAAGAGTCAGACACAATTTTTCTAAACTCTTACAGTAAGAAAATTAGTAGTTGAAGTAAATTTCAAGTCAGACAGAACAGAATTGTGTTGTCTGACCAAAATTTACTTCAACTACTGATTTTCTTAATAAAAAGAGTATAAGAAAATTTTGTCTGACCTAAAATTTACTTGAACTACTAATTTTCTCATTACAAGAGCATAGAAAACTAAAGTATTGACTATAAAATTAAAAAAAAAATACAAATCTTAGGACAGAAACCTTTTTTAAATCAGTAGTGAAAGTAAATTTTAGGTCAGACAAAAATTTATTAAAACTTCTGCAGAGTGGAAATTAGTAGTTTTAGTTTTAGTTAGATCACAAATAAGTAGTTACAGAAAATATAGTCAGACATAAATTTTCTAATCTCCTGAAATTTGTGAATTAGTAGTGTAAGTAAATTTTACGTCAGACTTTTGACTATTTTTCAATTCTGTTTGAAAATAGCAAATGTTAAAAAAATTGTTACAAAATTAACATTATGGGAGAAAATGTGTCGTGTGACTAAAATTTACTTCAATTACTGATATTCAAATTGCAAAAGTCTAAAAAAATTGGGTCTGAATTAAAATTTACTTCAACTACTGATTATCAAATTTCAAAAATTCGGTCGCAATTCTTACAGAAATTGAATTTTTATATTTAAATAATTTAATGTTTGGAGAATTTCATAAAAATTATTAACGCAATAATTGATTTAGACATAAATTTTAGTTGAAAATTCTATAGAAAAATTATTAAATTTTGGAAAAAGGTCAATCATTAAAATTTAGTCATTAAAATTATTATATTTAGAAAAAAATTAATCATTTAAAACAATATTTATAAAATTCTTATGAAAAATTCAATTATTTTCAAAAATAACACATTTTTTTTACAGAAATTCAATTCTTTTTAAACATTTTAATCAAATTTTTCGCAATAATTCAATTATTTTCATAAATAATAAAATTCATCGCAGGATTTCAATTATTTTTGAAAATTTTAATAACATTCATAGCAACTATTCAATTATTTTCACAAATAATAAAATTCATCGCAGGATTTCAATTATTTTTAATACAATTTTACATAAATTGCTCAAAAATTGCTCAAAAATTCTTAAAAATGTAATTTCAATTCCTCGAAAAAATCAATTATTTAAAAAAATGTTCTTTTTTAAATTCTTTGGAAGAATTCAATTATTTAGAAAAATATTAAAATTTTTCACAGGAATTCAATTATTTTTAAATATTTTAATAAAATTGTTCGAAAGAAATCAATTATTTAAAATACATTTTTAATTAAATTTTTTTGAAATAATTCAATTATTATTCTTTTAGATTTTAATAAAATTCTTTCGAAGAATTCAATTATTTACATAAATAATTCCTCGAAGGAATTCAATTATTTCGAAAAATAAAAAAAATTATTCCCGAAAATTCAATTATTTTCAGTCATTTTAATAAAATTCTTTGCAAAATTCAATTTTTTTTTATATAAATAACAATATTTATCACAAGAATTTAATTATTTTTAAAAGTAATCAATGTTTTCTTAAAAATTTAATTATTTAAAAAAATTCTAATAAAATCGTTCCTAACAATTCAATTATTTTCATAAATAGTAAAATGCTTTTTAGAAATTCAAGTATTTTCAACAAAATTTAATAAAATACAACACAGACATTCAATTATCGTCAAAAATTTTAATAGGATTAATTGAAAAATTAAATTATTTTTAAAAACTTTTCGTAATTCAATGATTTTAAATATCTACTATTTTCATAAAGTGTTCAAACAGAATTCAATTATTTAAAAAAATTTTTGTAAAAATCTTCGTAAGAAATCAATTCTTTTCATGAATAATAAAAATTTCTCAAGATTTCAATTATTTAAATTTTTTCTATAAAATTCTACGCAAGAATAAAATTATTTTTATAAATATTTAAATTGTTTGATGAATAATAAAATTCGTTGCAGTAATTGAATTTATTAGCAGTAGGATAAGAAAGAAGTAAATGTTTTTGATGAAAATTAGGAAAAAGTCAGTAAATTAAATATAGAATGTAATTTTTGTCAATTTTGTGAAGTGTCTAAAACCAGCTTTTTTTGTCGTCAAGTTTAATTTTTCGTTAGTTATTTTTTTACTACTTTTTTTAGTTTGAAAGTTACTTTTTGCTACTTTTTTTCAAATTAATTATCGAGTGCGAAGTCTGTAAAAAATATGTTGTCTACAAATTTTTCTTCTTTAAATTATTGATCAATAGAAAAAATTTTATTTTATTCTATGATTTAATAAAATTTATTTATTTATTTCTCTAGAATTTAATTATTTAAAAAATTGTATAAAATTCTTCGCAAGAATAAAATTTGAATTATTTTAATAAAATTTATTTTTATTTAAAGTAAAATAAATAAAAAAAATTTTGTTTGGACAAAAATTAGAAGGGAAAAATTCATCCTTCTAAATCGTTAATTTTATGAACGTTGCGAACTATTCACGAACGTGTATAATAAAAGGGAAACAAAATTTTATAGATGTGGAAATTTTATGTGTAATTTTAACAAACGATGACTCTTGCTCCAGTGTTTATTGTCTTTGTTTGAAATTTTTTTTTAATCCTGTGTTAATTTGATCGAAAATAATTATTTATTCACAAAAAAATAATTATTTTATTGATTTTTATTTATTTGCTTTCAGAAATGTGATAATTGATAAATTATATTAATAGATAATATTAAAAAATAATATTAAAAAATAATAATAATAATTAATATTAATAAATAATACTAATAATTAATACTGATAATGAATTAATATATTCTTTTTCGAATGACAGATTTTCAGGGATATAGAAAAAATAATGACATTTAATAAAATTCTATGTAAATAAATACAGATTCGTAATTTGGGTGAAGGAGGCAACACCTGTTTGGATTCGCCCGCTCGTAAGGCCGATTTACACAAACCGGCTGGACTGTATCCCTGCCACCGACAAGGCGGCAACCAGGTACAATAAAAAAAAAAAAAAAAAAAAAAAAATGGGAAAAAATATTCCCCAGAGCAATTGGTTGCCGATTAAAACCCATCCCCAATGGCAGCATTGCTGTCGACGGCTACTTATCGATCCTTGGAAAGCCGTGAATCGGTTGGAATTCAAATGGTGCTCGCGATAAAAGAGAGAATGACTAGTTTATTTAAATTGACGTGCTGATGCCAAAATGGGTGTTGCGAAAGATATTGCCTTTGATCGATATATCAGTTTATTATTTTCATTTTTGTTGCCCCGTTATTTCTTTGTCATGTATTCTCTTGTAAATTGATTGAAAGCTAATAGCTGTAATTAATCGCCCCCGACATATATTTCAATTGTTCTCAAATTACGAGATAATATTAAAAATGAATCAACGGGCATTTTTGATTAAAACTATTATTCGTTTTCAATTGAAAATGTTTTTTTCTTTTTTTGCTTCTTTTTCTTCAATACGCGGGAAATGATTTAAATGAATTTTTAAATGCGCCTTTAATTCCAAACGATTTACGACTTTTCAAAGAATCTTTGTTGTGTAACTTTATATTTTTGTGTTTTTGCATGTGCAAATTGCTTTATTTGTGTGTGTGTGTGTAGTGGAGTAAATTTGAAATAATATGCAAGTTTTGTGATTTGCCCTGTTTTTCTTTTGTGAATGCATTTAAACGAGAAAATAATATCATCAGCTCTTTGCTATTTGTGTACACTTTCTAATCGGTGCGTCTCTGCTGAATTTGAATGCAGATAAGACAACTTACTAGTGGCGTGTGCATAGATTCGCCAGGAAAGCCAGAAGACCTACACCAACCGGTAGGCCTTTGGCCCTGTCACGGCCAGGGTGGCAATCAGGTACACGTTTTATAGTCTTCCGTTTAAAAACAAAAGTAACCTTGGTAGCATGCCTTTAAATATGGTGATGGTATATTATCTTCAACATCGAAGAAAATTTTCCTAATATAGGGAGAAAATAAAAAAAAAATATAATTTTTTGGTGTCGAGTTTTCCTTTAACAGGGTTGCCATATAGGTCAGGAAATTCAGGAAATTCAGGAAAATTTATTAAAAGTACGAAAAAAATTAAATTTTTAGAATTCCTAAGAAAATTTTAAATCCTGATTTCTAAATATTTTTTAAATAATTATTGTAGGTAATAAAAATTGAATATGAAGATGAAATAAATAAATTTCGTTTCTTTGGAGGTTCATAGCTTTAGAATTATTGATAATATAATTAATAATTAATGAATTCCATATTTTTGTATTTAACAATTTTGAAAATAAAATATACAGATTTAACTAGATTTAAATTTAACTTTATTTAGAAATAAAATCAATTAATAATAAATAATATTAAATTAATCTCTTTCATCATTGACACTTTTTTTTGAAAAAATCTATATTTAATCAAGGTTGTCATATGTCAGGGAGTTTCATTAAAAATTACTGGAAAAATATTAAATTTCCAAATTCTAAATTTTAGAGTTGAAAATATGGAAAAGATTTATTTTTTCTTGATTTTTTTTCATTGTCTTTCAGACTTTAAAATCGCCACGAATTTTAATAGAAAACCCTAAACTTTCTTTCTTCTAATTCTTTGGCGACTAATTTTACTACAAAAGTTCAAAATTAATTGTAGTTTAGAACAGTTGCATTTACAATTTTTATTAATAATTGAATTTCAAAGGTAGCTATAAACAAATCATTCAAAAATTGTTTTTGAATCATTTTTTAAGACATAATTCAATTTTTGAAATATATCTATAATAAAAATCTTTTTGAATAGTTGAAAATTTAAATGAAAAATAATTTATATATTTTAAGTATTTTGTTACAATTTTTGAAAATTGTTTAAATTAAATTTAAAAATAAAAATTAATGAAAATTGGCTTCCAATTTTTTAAAATTCAATATTTTCAGTGTTTTTAATTACATATATTTCCAAAAATCTAAATACATACAAAAATAATATTTCAGAATAATTTTCAACATTTTGAAAATAACATTTATTTTCAAAATTTTTATTTTTATTGAATTAAAATGTTAGAAAATTTCGAATTTTAGATAATTTCAAATAAAAATTCTGAAAAAGTTAGTTTTTTTAATAATTTTTATTCAAATATTGGTAAAATCAACTCAACTTTTTGAATATAATATTTAATTAAAAAATTGTCAAATAATCGAATGTATTCACATAATTAAATTGAAAAGAAAAAAATTGTATATGTATTTTAACATTTTAAGTGAACTTTCTTATTTACATATATTAATATTTTTTTAATTATTGCTAGTAATTGAATCAATGCGAAGAGTATTATTATTTTTAAAATAATAGAATTACAATTTTCGAAGATTATTTCTTTCTTTTGAACAATTTTATTTTTGAGTTTTACGATTAAAATAATTGAATTCTCAAAAAGTTTTCACGAAAGTTATTAAAAATAATTGAATTAGAGAAGAATGTTAGTTAAAAATTACGTTAACAATTTTCATAAAAGAATAAATTTCAAATGGTTTTAATTTGAAATTTTAGAAAATATTTCAGTATTCAATAAATGTATTCAATTTTTTTTTTAAAAACTTATTTTTTCAAACAATTGAATAACTCAAATTTTTATTTTCATATATAATAAATCTCATCTCAGAGTTTCGATTATTCAATTACTTTAATAAATAATAATATTCCGGACGAAAATTCAAATATTTTTAAAAATTTGAATAAAATTATTCGCCTGAATTATTATTTTCATAAATAATGAAAATCATCGCAACATTTCAATTATCTTCAGTTTAATTTTACTTGAATTCCTCAGAAAATACAGAAATTATATTTTGACAAAATTGTTTATAAGATTTCAATTTTAGAAACTTTCAATTACTTATTTAATTAATGATAATGTTTGCATATTAGGATGAATTTTGAGAAATAATTGAATTTTGAAAAAGTTTCAAATTTAAATCTTTCAAAAACTTAATTTTTCAAACTTATAATTAACTATTCTGTCGAATTAATTTTTTTTTTAATTTTAATTAAATGTTTTTTAAACTTATTTGGATTTTTTATTTTTAATTTATTTTTTTTAAGAATTTCCGAATAATCGAAATTTGTATAAATTGAATTGTAAGTAAATGAATTTGAAAATTCTTACAGAACTTTTTCGAAAATTATTAAAAATAATTGATTTAAAGAAGAATTATAGTTAAAAATTCTTGAAAATATTAATTGAATACGAAGTTTAATATGTATAGTTAATTGAAATGTTGAAAATAATTTTTTTGATTATTTTATTATTTTTAGAGTGAATCAGACTATTTTTTAAAGTCAGAGAAAAAGTCAAAATTCTATTTGGAAATGAGGGACAAACAAAATCAATTTTTTGTGGCAACCCTGCGTTAAAAAGAATTATTATACTTGCCGCCAACGTAGTTCATCTTGAGACAGCTAATTATACTCTCTCTCTCTCTTTCTCTCTCTATAGAAAGTTACAGAATCTTATACATTTGTAGAGAATATCCAATTAAATTCGAAATTTCCTTATAATTTTCTTTTTCTCCGCATCCTAACAGTATAAGATTTTCCCCAATTAAAAGAATAAAAAAATAATAATTAAACGAGGTGAAGGCTTTTTTTTCTTGTGGGGAGAAAAAAATACAAACTATATAATTTTTCACTCTATTCTGCCTGTTGAAATGGAAACTAAAAATTCACAGAGTCTAGAATCTAAATTGCGATTAAGTGATGTCACGCAAGCCTTGAAGCAGTTTGTAGAACACATCATTGGTTGCGTTAATCTCTACCCATTTTGTTAGTAATCAGTAACACCTCTAATCTGGTGCAGGTGCTCATCAATCGTTTAGGAATCTCGTGACTTGTTAATGCAAATGCCACTCTTCATCACCATTTTTATTTGTCAACGAGAATAAAAATTAGATTCAGATAATATGCATCTGATATGAAAATTATCATTATTATATTAGTTGTTTTGCATTATAAAATTAATAAATGAAGAAATAAATATTATGGCAGTTAAGTAATAATTTTGTTTTATTACTGCTCAATTCCTTGCTGTAAGGAATATTTTTACAGTATTTTTTTATTCTTAATTTTATTTTATTTTAAAAATATAATTTAATTTTGAATAATAGTTTTTTAATAAAAATATAATTTAATTTTTTAATAATAATTTTTTTAATAAAAATATAATTTAATTTCTTAATAAAAATAAAATTAAAAATAAAATTAAAAATAAAATTAAAAATAAAATTAACAATAAAAAAACTATAAAAATATTCTTTACAGCAAGAAATTGAGCAGTAATGTAATATATTTTAAATTAGATTTTTATTAAGAAATATAATTTAAAATAAAATAATTAATTAGACTGAAAAAAATTTATTTGATTGAAATACTTGATTACTTGTCTATTATGAAATAAATATTTGCTTATAATTTTTATTCAAAACAATTAAATGATATTTGCTAAACTACTGACATTATTGGTTCAAATCCTACAATTTATTTTATTTAAATAAAAATTGTTTGATTCAATTAAATTTTTATTTGACAATAGACAAATAATCGGTTTTTCAATCAAATAAATTTTTTTCAGTGTAAAAATTATTGTAACTTATAATTTTATTATTCGTTTTATTATTTTAAATTCTATTTTCATTGTTAAATGAAAAATTAAAAAATTAAATTTAATAAAAATTAAAAATTAAAAAATTTTAAGGAAGTTTTCAGTATTAATATTATTTTGAAATATTAAATATAAAATTTTTATTAAAACCCTGTTATTCCAGTTACAAATCAAAAACTCTAAACTCTAATCTATGTCAATAACTATTTTTTTTTTTATTATTAATTTTATTATTTCATAATATATTTATTTTATTTACTTTTAATTATTACTTATTATAGTATATTTACTTTATTTATTTTTATCTATTATTTATTATCGTATATTTATAAAGAAAAATTGTTTCCTACGATTTTTTTCTGTTATTGATTACAACTCAATTGCAAAAATACTAAAATGTCGAATGTAATATGACAAGTGATTTTTTTCAAAAAGAATTGAATTGTCAGGAAATTTATTTCTGGATTTTTTGAATTATTGAATGTAATTGATTTCATACTTCACACTCGTTACTAAAGAAAGCATCAAAAAATATCTCTAAGGCTGAAAAAAGGAGCAAAAAAAGGGGCCAAAAAAATAGGTATGAAATAATTCATATTGACGAATAAAAATCTTGTTAAAATTTACAAAAAAAAAATGATAAATTGATTTATAGAGAAAAATTGAATACAAAAAATACAAACTGTGATTTTATCAATATTTTACTTTGATAGAAAATATTTTCTTTTCACTGATTCCTGAAAATTAAAATTGCAGAGATCACTGATTTTCACACCTTTTTACCTTTTTTGAATTTTTTCATCGATTTACTTACAAGCCTCGGACTCATGCGTCTATTGATATTTTTTGACACTTTTCTCACCCCATACAAATATTTAGCTAATCTTAATTTTCGTTTGCTTTTAATAATAATTACAGTTTTTTTTAATCTTAATTTTAATTTCTTTTTTTATCTTAATATAAATTTGTTTTTAATTTGAATTTATTAAAACTTTTATCGATTAAAATCTAACTTGTTTCTAAATTTAATTCGTCAAAAATTTTTTATTTTTGAAAATTCAAATCATCTCATTCAATTACTTTTTAAAAGTAATAAAATTCTTTGCAAAAATTCAATTATATATAAAATTTTTTTGAAAATTTTGTTAAATTACAATTATTTTTATAAATAATAAAATTCTTCTCTAAAATTCAATTATTATCAAAAATTTAAATAAAATTCTTGGCAAAATTTCAATTACTTTCAAAAATTTTTCTCAATTCAATGATTTTCAATATCTATTATTTTAATAAAATTGTTTGAAAGAATTGAATTATTAAAAAAAATTTTTTGCGAAAATCCTTGGCAAAAGTTCAATTATTTTCAAAAATAATAGAAATTTTACAGTAATTCTATTATTTACAAAACTTTTTGTAAATTTTTTCGCAATAATTCAATTATTTTCTTAAATAATAAAATTCTTTTTAAGAATTTAATTATTTTTATAAATAATAAAACTTATTGCAGAATTTCAATTATTTTTATTACAATTTTAATCAAATTCCTCGAAAAATGTAATTATTCATAAAAATTTTATTAAAATTTGTCAAAAGAATTCAATTATTTTATTATTTATAGAGAATAATTGAATTCTTCTGAAAAATTTTATTGCAACTTAAAAAAATAATTGAATTCCTGATAAAAATTTTTGTATTTTTAAAAATAACTAAATTCCTTCCAAGAATTTCACTATTTTTAAAAATATCTGAAATCCTATCAAAAATTTTGTTATTTTATAATTGAATTCTTGTAAATAATTTTATAATTTATGAAAATAATTGAATTCCTGCGAATAATTTTATTATTTTTGAAAATAATTGAATTCCAGAGGAAAATTTTACTATTTTTGAAAATAATTGAATTTTTTTTTGAAGAATTTAATTGGAATTTCTAAAGATAATTGGATTATTTCAAAAAATTTGATAAATTATGAGAATAATTGGATTTTTTTATAATTTTTGACAATAATTGAATTTTCTATCTTGATACAAATATCAAAATTCTTCTCAGACATTCAATTATTTTTAGGAATTTTAATAAAATTCTTGGCAAAATTTCAATTATTTTCAAAAGTTCCTCTCAATTCACTGATTTTTAATATCTACTATTTTAATAAAATTTTCGAAAGGAAATCAATTATTTAAAAAAAAATTTGGTAAAATTCTACTTAAACATTCCATTATTTTCATACATAATAAAAGTTTCACCGGAATTCAATTATTTAAAATAGAATTTGCATGAATGTTTTTAAAAAATATAAATAATAAAATTATTTTTAGGAATTTAATTATTTTTATAAATAATAAAACTCATTGCAGAATTTCAAAATTATTTTTAATACAATTCCGGCGCAAAGTTTTATTATTTTTGAAAATAATTGAATTCTTCAGGAGTGTTTTACTATTTATGGAATTAATCTGAGAATCTCGTATTAATGTATATCACTACGATTAATTGACTATTATTAATTAAATATTTAATTGAATCAAATAATATTTATTGTTGTTAATTAAATATTTAATTGAATCAGGTAATATTTATTGTTGTCAATTAAATAGTATTTGCTTCAAATACTGAAATTATTGGTTCAAATATCATTTAATTAACAACAATAAATATTATTTGATTCAAGTAAATATTTAATTTAGTCAATTAATCGGTTAATTAAATCAAATAATTTTTTTTTTCAGTGTAAAAATCTCTAAAAAAAGGATCTGAAATATTTTAAATTGATTCAAGGATTGAACGATTAACTTGATAATTAATCATAGGAGTAAAATAAAATTTTGTGAATAATCAGAATTCAGAATATCCGAATGACTTTGTTTTCGCTTTTTTAATGAATTCTTTCTATCACTTTGTTAGTTGGAAAGTCGAATGAGAATGTGGTGTAGTCCCCATTAAACGAATGAATCCATTTTTATTCTTCCTCTATTTTCTTCATGGTTCGTACGTTCCTGGCGGTCTGTCGTTAAGGTTACGAATACACGCGAGCAAGGATTTTCTCTACTCTAGTATGAAGTCGCGTAAAAGTATTGGTGTGTGCGTAAAACGGTAATTAAGGTAACTGGTTACAACCAAAAACACAATCAGTCGGCGCCAGTACGAGCGTGTCTTGTGCTGCCTCGTCGTATAAGCACCCGCTTTAATTTAGCTATTTTATTCTCGCAATTAAGTCACAGTTCACGGTAATTACGCTTTTGGACGAAGCTCCAAATGATGTCTATTTAAAGTTACGCTTTACTGCTTTTTTCGCCCTATCGAGAACTTCTCCACTTTTTCTTATCAGTGAAGCAATATAATTTGTCTGTTCTAGTCTCTTTCTCTCTCTTTATTTTTTTATGTATATTCTCAACAAAATTGTCGAGGGGAATATTTAAAAACAAATTGCCATATTTTTCTTAGAAAGAAACTAGACTACTTTTTTTTAGAGGAAAAAAAACAATTTTTCTTTTAGAGAAAATTGCAAAAATAGGTGAGGAAAAAACCATTTTTTTTTAGAGAAAAATGCAAAAAAAAGGTGAAAGAAAAAGAAAAATGAAAAAGTGATATAGGCACATTTAATATTAAGTTGAAATTGCATGAAATTGTTTTGATGATCCTGCTTGTTAATGTAATTAGAGTCGATCAGAAGCATTATGTAAGGTATAGACTACACGCTGGAGAATGCTTATCCTGTTTGTAGCATGCTTGCACGAATTCCTAGTTAGCTTCTCATTATCCTTAATCTTCTTATGTTTGGTTATGCATCTAATGAGATTTACACATCACGTTGTTATTACCCAGTATACGATGGTTCCAATGATTCAGATTGATGTACCAATTCATTATGTTTAACTTAAAATTTAACGAGCGGCGAAAATTATTCATCGTCATAAAAAAAATTCATTTTAATCCTGAAACTAAATTATTTTTTAAAAAAGGCAATCATAATTATTATAATTTATAAAAGAATTTTATTCTAATAATTTTAATTACAATTAAAAATGATGGATTTATAAAATAATTTTATAGTTAAAAAAGCTAAAAAAAATTAAATTTTCGAGAAGTTAGAAATGATTGCAGAAATTCAATTATTTTCAAAAGTAATAAAATTTTTCAAAAAAATTCAATTATATGTCCAAAAAAAAAAATTTTTTTTTAATTGACGTCAAAATTTCAATTATCTTTTTAAATAATAAAATTTTTATCCAAAATCTTCAACTATGTTCAAAAATTAAAAAAAAATTCTAGTTAAAATTTTAATTATCTTTATAAATAATAAAATTCTTCTCTAAAATTCAATTATGTTCAAAAAATTCTGTTTAAAATTTCAACTATCTTTTAAATCCTAAAATTCTTCTCTAAAAAAGAATTATTTTCATAAATAGTAAAATTCTCTTCAGGAATTAAATTCTTTTTATAAATAATAAAATTCTTCTCAAACATTCAATTATTTTCAAAAATTTTTTTAAATTCTTGGTAAAATTCCAAAAATTTTCCTCAAACATTTGGGAAAATAATAAAATTTAGGCGATAAATTTGGTTAAAGTTAATTAATTAATTTTAATTAAAGTTTTATTAAAGTTCCTCTAAAGTTCTTACTAATAATTGAATTTCTGACTAAAATTTTATTAGGTACCTGCCTTTAAAAATAATTAAATTTCAAATAAAAATTTTATAACAGTTATAAAAAATAATCGAAATCTATTGAAAAATTATATTATATATTGAAATAATTGAATTGTATTTTGAAGATTTTTAATGGAAATTTTTTAAAATAATTGAATTTCCCGCTTGAAGTTTTACTATTTTTGAATATAATTGAATTCTTGCGAAGAATTTTATTATTTATAAAAATAATTAAATTCAATAGTAAAATATTTTTACAATTATTGAAAATAATTGAATTTTTCCAAAGAATTTTACTATTTATACACAATAATTGAATTCTTCTAAAGAATTTTATTGCAACTTTAAAAAATAATTGAATTCCTGTGAAGAATTATTAATTATGAAAATAATTTATTTTTTTGAAAAGAATTCTATGGTAATTTTTAAAAATAACTAAATTCCTGATCAAAATCTTAATATTCATAAAAATAATTGAAATCTTATGAAGAATTTTGTTATTTTATAATATTATAATTGAATTCCTGTGAATAATTTCATAATTTATGAAAATAATTGAATTTTTGCGAATAATTTTATTATTTTTTCAAATAATTGAATTCCTGAGGAGAATTTTACTATTTATGGAAATAATTGATTTTTTTGTAAAGAACTGTATTGCAGTTTTTGAAAATAATTCAATTCCTTGTCTTGATAATTATCAACATTTTTCCTAGACATTTAATTATTTTCAAAAATATTAAAAATATTCGCAAAAATTAAATTATTTTCATAAATTATGAAATTATTCACAGGAATTCAATTATAAAATAACAAAATTTTTCGTAATATTTCAATTATTTTTATGAATAATAAGATTTTGATCAGGAATTTAGTTATTTTTAAAAATTGCAATAGAATTCTTCTCAAAAAATCAATTATCTTCATAATTAACAATTCTTCTCAGAAATTAAATTATTTTCTAAAGTTGGAATAAAATTCTTCAGAAGAATTCAATTATTTTGTAAGAACAGTAAAATTATTTGTAGAAATATAATCATTAAAAAACAAAAAAAAAATTATAGGCAAGAATTTAAGTATTTTCAAAACAAAAAAATTTTTAGTCCGAAAATTCAATTATTTTAAACAATTGCAATAGAATTCTTGACAAAATTTTAATTTTTTTCCAATATTTACTATTTTAATAAATTTTTCCAAAGGAATTAAATTATTTTAAAGTAAATTTAATAAAATTTGACTCAGACATTTAATTAATTTCGTAAATAACAAAAATTTCACTGGAATTCAATTATTTACAATTTTTTTTTGTAAATTTATTAGCAATAATTCAATTATTTTCACGAATACATTTTTTTACAGAGATTCAATTATTTTTATAAATAATGAAATTTTTTTTTAGAAATACAATTATTTTCTTAAATAATTAAAATTATTGCAGAATTTCAATTCTTTTTAATACAATTTAAATCGTATTCCTCCAAAAATGTTAAAATTTTCTTAAAAATTCGTTAACAGAATTCAATTATTTAAAAATTTGTTGATACAATTCTTTGAAAGAATTTAATTTTAAGAAACATTCAAATATTATTCAATAAATTATTTATTTCTTAATGTAAATAATTTAATTCTCGTAGGATTTTCGAATAAAAAGAGATTTAAAAATGAATTTTAGTTAAACTTTCACATAAAAATCTTTATTTTTTATAATAAAAATATTCTTATAAATTGTTGAATTGTAAAAAGGTTTGATTTTCAAATTTTTGAAAATCTTCATTTCTATGGAAAAAAATTAATAATAGGTATTATTTAATTCCATTATTATTTTACTAAAAAAACATAGTAAAGATTAATTGTCCGAAAATTTGAAGCATATTTGAAAAACATTTGTTAACTTATTAAAAATGAACAATGGGGAAGCAAAAGTGACTTTTGAGTCACCTCAGAAGAATCACCCAATAATTCTAATAATTATAATTATAAATTTATAATATTTATATAATCTACCATTTTGGTACGAGAAAGTTAATAATAATGAGAAAATAACTGGTTCAAAAATAATAAAAAAGTAAAAAAATTTGTAAAAAAGAGAAAAAAATAACGAAGAATAAGGCAATTTTGAAGAAGATGGAATTTTAACAGTAGTACCTATATAATACGAAGTCTAGTGTGAATTCATCAAGTAACTGCACAGGTTAGCATAAACTGACTGAAATTGAACAAACACCCAGAACGGTCAGTAGAATCAACGCAATTTCGAGGGTCACTGGACTCAATTATTGACCCTCAATGCTCATTACTATTGCGATAGGTTCGCTTTGACGCTTCATCGTTTTAAACGTGCCATTCAATGTCACATGATGATCATCGCCTACGGAAAATAATGATCGATTTTATAAGCATACTGTGTGTTTGCATTAGTCGTTATAAACAGAGATTTTAAGCTCGAAAATTTACAAAAGTTACTATACAGTATCGCAGTTAAAATCAAATAATTCCCTTCAATTCCATTCAAGTTCATTTTATCGCATCGTAAATTCGTAATCATTCATTGCCGCTTTGGTATATTAACAATCACTCTATTTATTTTATTATATACTCAATTAATCACTGGAACCATCGATTGTTTTTCATTTTATATTTCATTCAAGTGAAATATCTATTTATTGAATAATTTTATTTTTACAGTATTGGATGTTGAGCAAGACTGGTGAAATTCGAAGGGACGAATCGTGTTTGGATTACAGTGGTACTGACGTAATTCTCTATCCTTGTCATGGTAGCAAAGGCAATCAACAATGGATTTATAATCAACAGGTGATGATCTAATATTTATTCTAAAATTATTACTGGTATTATTTTCATTTCTATTATTTTTATTTTTATTATTATTAAATATTACTATTATTATTGTTATTTTATTATTGTCAGTTTTATTATTATTTTTACTGCCTTAGTTAATGTTTTTATTATTATTATTATTCAGTCCACTGATTGACTTTAAAACTCACTGCAATTTAATTACTTATAACAATCATTACTGTAATTGTTCAAAAATTCAATAATTCTTTTGGAATTTCTGAAATTTAATTCAAAATTTATTTTCTTTGTATAATTTTAGTTGAAGTACATTTTTGTCAGACAGAAATTTGTTAAACTCTTGTAATGTGAAAATAAGTAGTAGAAGTAAATTTTAAATCAGCCCCAACTTTTTAATACACTTGTAATTTAAAAATCAGTAGTTAAAGTCAATTTTAAGTCAGCCTTAACTTTTTAATAGACTTGTAATTTAAAAATCAGTAGTTAAAGTCAATTTTAAGTCAGCCTCAACTTTTTAATACACTTGTTATAAGATTTCTAGACCTTTTTTTTGAATTAAATCAGTAATCAGTAGTTGAAGAAATTTTAGTCAGACGCAATTTTTCTAAACTCTTATAGTAAGAAAATGAGTAGTTGAAGTAAATTTCAAGTCAGACAGAACAGAATTGTGTTGTCTGACCAAAATTTACTTCAACTACTGATTTCTTAATAAAAAGAGTATAAGAAAATTTTGTCTGACCTAAAATTTACTTGAACTACTAATTTCCACATTTGAAGAGAATAGAACACTTGTGTCTTACTAAAATTTACTTAAACTACTGACTATTTAAAATTTTTTTAAATTAAAGAGCCTAGAAATCTTAGGTCAGGAACTATTTTTTGAAATCAGTAGTGAAAGTAAATTTGAAGTCAGACACAAATTTATTTAAACACCTGCACTGAGGTAATAAGTAGTTTACGTAAGTTTTAGTCAGATCAGAAATCAGTGGTTAAAAAAATTATAGTCAGACACAATTTTTCTAAACTCTTAGAATAAGAAAATTAGTAATATAAGTAAATTTTAAGTCAGACCATCGACTTTTTTTTTCTTTGCATAAATTCAATTATTTTCATAAATTGTAACATTATTCGTTAGAATTAAATTATTTTTATAAATAGTAAATTTTTTTTTTATTCAATTATTTTTAAACAAAATTTTAATAGCATTTCAAGAACGCATTCAATTATTTTCTAAAATTTTAATCAAATTCAATAATTAAATGTTTAATTTCAATTATTAACAAACACGATTATTTAAAAAACTTGAAAGAAATTGTTCATAAAATTCAATTATTTTTAAAGTTTTTAATTAAAATTAGTTTTAAATAAACTCCATTATTTAAAAAAAATTCAAAGAAATTCTTCAAAAAGAAATTAATGGGAATTTTCAAAAATTTGAACAAAATTCTTTACGAGAATTCAATTCTTTTTCTAAATAATAAAAATAATAAAATAATAAAAGATAATAAAATTCTACTCATAAAATTCAATTATATTTAAAAATTTAAAACAATTCTCGTCAAAATCACAATTATCTTTATAAATAACAAAATTCTTCCCCAAAGTTCAATTATTTTCAAAAATGTCAATAAAATTTTTGTTCTAATTTCAATTATTTTCAAAAATTTGTCTCATTTCAATGATTTTCAGTATCTATTATTTTAATAAAATTTCCCAAAAAGAATTTAATTATTCAAAAAAATTTTTAATAAAATTGTACGCAAACATTTAATTATTTTCATAAATAATTAATTTATTTTAAGGAATTCAATTATTTTCATAGAAAATAATTATACTTGCTAGAAAATAATAATTGAATTGAAATGAAGAAAATAATTTTGAATAAGATACAGTAATTAAAATTATTGACAAATAGAATTTATAAACATTTTTTTCCTTTATTTTTAAAAAACTTTGAATTTCATTAAAGCAAAATTGATAATTATTTCCTTAATTTTTCCTTCAAATTATTTTCTTCTGGAAATTTAGAATTTTCTACAAAAATATTAAGGAACGGGAATATGTAAGATTTTTTTTTCTCTGAAGAGAAAAATCATTTTGAAAACAATATTGTTATTGAGAAATAAAAATTGTGCACAAAATGGATAAAAAAAATAAAAGTAGAAAAATTTGCATAATTTAGATCAGTCAAACGAAATTTAATTTGACCGGAAAATTAATAATTAGTTACCATTAGCTATTTTGGTAGTATAATATTACTATTTGAATAGTCTCCACCCTTTAGCAAAAAATCAAAAATTATGAAAAATTCGAAAAACCGAATTTCTTAAAATTCAACATTTTTCTTTCTTTTTTATGGCATTTAGCTTCATTATTTTTGTGCTCTTCAAAAATACTTTACTTATCTAATAGTCTCCAACCTTTGGTAAAAAATCCAAAATTATCCAAAATTTTCAAAATTTCGAAAATTTTGAATTTCTTAAAATTCATCATTTTTCTTTTTTTTTATGGCATTTAGCTTTATTATTTTTGTGCTCTTCAAAAATACTTTACTTATCTAATAGTCTCCAACCTTTGGTAAAAAATCAAAAATTATAGAAAATTAGCAAAAATTCAAAAAACTGAATTTCTTAAAATTCAACATTTTTCTTTCTTTTTTATGGCATTTAACTTCATTATTTTTGTGCTCTTCAAAAATACTTTACTTGTCTAATAGTCTCCAACCTTTGGTAGAAAATCAAAAATTATAGAAAATTAGCAAAAATTCAAAAAACTGAATTTCTTAAAATTCATCATTTTTCTTTCTTTTTTATGGCATTTAGCTTCATTATTTTTGTGCTCTTCAAAAATACTTTACTTATCTAATAGTCTCCACCCTTTGGTAGAAAATCAAAAATTATAGAAAATTAGCAAAAATTCAAAAAACTGAATTTCTTAAAATTCAACATTTTTTCTTCTCTTTTATGGCATTCAGCTTCATTATTTTTGTCTAATGTAGCAAATTTCATACTGATCTTTAAATAAAAAACTTTAATAACTTTTCCTGTAAAGCTTGCTTAAAGATTAAAAATCACTATTTTTTTTTAGAAAAAAGTTGATCTAAAAAACCGAAAAAAAATTTGAAAATACGTCTTTTTAAAACATTTTATTGTAGAAATGGGTTGTATTTATCCGAAAAAGTTAGCTAAGGATAGTTTTGCATTTATTTTACAAAAAATAAAAAATTTGCATTTTTTTCATTTTTTTCATTTTTTGGAAAAATGTCATAACTTTCGTTCAAGTTAATATTTTTTAATCGGATAAGACTATGATTTTAAGTTACGTTAATACCTAATAGACTGCTAAGTTTCACTTTAATCGGTTGAATCGTTTTCAAGTGATGCGTGAACAAAGTTTTGCATATAGACAGACAGACAGATAGACAGAAATTTTTTTTTTACATTTTTCGAATTCAAATGTCTCAAAACAAAAAAATATATAAAAATTTTCAAGTTTGAAGCAATGTACAGACAGAAGTCTGATTTTATTAATATAGATATTTTCGATTTGTCAATCAATATTTTTGAAAAAAGAAAATAAAAGTATGCACAAAAATTTACTTTAAACTGCGGACAGAATGAAAGAAAGGATAAGACGATTATTATAGTTAATTAATAATTAATAATTAATAACTGAAATAAATAAAAAAAAATTCGCATTTCTTGAAAATAGAAAATAGTGAAAAAAATGTCTCTTATTAAAAAAGAATGTTTTCTAATTATAATTTTGAATTTCTTGCAGACCAAGCAAATCAAGCATGGCAGCAGTGATAAATGTCTGGCAATTACGGAAAGTAAACAGCGTCTTTTAATGGAGGAATGCACGCCGTCTTCAGCGAGGCAGAGGTGGTCATTTGAAAATTACGATCCTCTAAAGTTGTGATATCGAGTATTTTCTCGCCACAAATCAAGATCTGGTCACGGTTCAGAATCTGCTGGATTTTTTATATCTGGACATCGTTATTCGGTCGCTAGGACACGTTTTGGCAGATAGACCGCAGCTACCAAAATTGTAGAAATTTCGCTTCCAGACGACAATGAAACATTTTTATAGATTTTAGACTACGTCATAGGGAAATCTCATTATTTTATTATAAATAATGACGAAAAAAAATGGCAAATTAGACGGATATTTATATAATTGTAGAGTGATAAAAAATAGCTTTCAAATGTCGTCTTAAAGCCTTGTTTCTCAATGTGTTTTCCTTTATTATTTTATTAATTTTATTTTTAAATTATTAAGACTTTAAAAAAAATGGCTATTGTCCATTGTAAATTAGTGATAGTGTGTTTGTGTATAATGGAGAAATTGGACAAACTTTCTTCCGTTGATCTATTTTTTCCCCCAGAAAGAAATAGATCAAATTTTTTTTCAAACGAATCTCGTTTCTTCAATAATTACAGTCTTTCCTTCAATATTTATTTCCTTTTAAATCTAAATAATTCAAAATTTAAATGTTCAAAGAATTTGAAGGATAGAGACTGATATATTTATATATACATAGAAAATTAAAAAATTGTACATTTCTACACTGACTGTAACACATCAAATTGAGAATATTTCTCTTGTTGTTAATGCTGGTGATTTTTTCCCTAGACTTTAATTTCCTAGAATTGAAAATTTTTCTTTTGAAAAAAGAAGGACTTCCATGCCATGCGACATTTTTTTTCTTACAAATTATTTTTTCAAACTTTAGCATTGTGGATTTTAAATCCAAAAAAAGTTTTGAATTTTTAAATTTTATAATCAATTTTTGTTATTTTATAATAGAACTCTAACATTCCTAAATAATCAAGTATTTCTTTTATTATAATTAAAAATTTGCTTCCATTATAATTGTAATTTCTTCGATAAGATTTTATTTTCTAAGACGTTTTTTTAATTTCAAAACAAAAAAATATATGTTTGTATTCTGATGTCAGACTTTGTACATTCATGTAAAATATAAAAATACGAATTATGCCAGTTCATGTAAATGTTGCTAATCAATTATAAGATAGGAGAGAAAAAAAGAGTAAATTAGTGAACGAAAAAAATATGTAAATCTATGAGAGGAACAAATTTAATTAAAAAAATTTTTAGTACTGAATTAGATTCAGTTGAAATCGCATGATTGTAAAGGAAAAACGTAAAAAAAATATTTATAAATGCTGTTGTTGTGATATTAACATTTTCTATAATCAAATTAGATAGTAATTCGCATTTTTGTTCTCTGTCTGATTTAATTTTTAAGTAATTAGGAATGTTTATACTACTTTATCCTCGTCTTTTGTTAGTTTTTCAAGTATCCTGTTCTTTGAAATACTTTTTAAAAAGTTTGGAAAAACATTCGGTACACTTTTACTAACTGTCAAGCTGTCTCGTACTTTTTTCCCTTTAAAAATAAAACTTTCGTCATTAACTCACTTTTTTTTCCTCTACTTTGCACTGTGTTAATTTTTACATAAAACGTTTTCTTCTTTTCTATTACTTCTCTTTTCTTTTTCAATTTTTCTTCTTTTTTTTCTTTTTCTTCTTTTTTCTTTTTCTATTATTTTCTCCTTTTCTTTAATAAATAAAACAAAATTTCTGATTTTTTTTAATAAATAAATATAGAAATTTTATCTTTTAGTCGTAAAAAAGAGTTTACAAAAAAAAAAAATTCTTACAGTGACAGCATTTAGGATAAATTTAATTTTTTCCCCTGTGAAATTTTGTTACGAAAGGAAAAAATTCGCCTAAAACGTTTTTATATGCTGCCAAATCAAATAAACTGTATTTAATGATTGGAATTGTATGCAACGTTCGCGTAAATCTTGTAAGTGTACCAATTATTCTACGAAATGAATATGGCAAAAATTATTTGTTAAAAATCTTCGTCTGGAAATAATTGTTAATTAGTTTTTTCATTTCTTTCTATAGAAAAATGAGATTAAGAAATAAAAAAAATAAGATAAAATAAAGACAAAAAAATTAAACGAAAAAATATAAAAAAAGGATTTAAAAACAATAAGATGACAAATTATGGAAAAAATATGTTAAAAAACGATGAAAAAAAATAAGACGAAAAAATAAAAAATAAAAGAAAAATGAAAAAAAAGAAAAGAAAAAGAAAGGAAAAAGAAAAGAAAAAATAAGAAAGAAATAAAATAAAAAATAAAGAAAGAAGACGAAAAAATGTAAAAGAAAATAAGATACAGAAAGATTAAATATTATACTTTACGAAGAAATGTATGTAAGAATGATAACAAAAGAAAAATCAAAAATTGCAAGTGAATATTATATTGAAATGAAAGTGTCATTTTGTAGATATATCTTATTTCGTTTAAAGGAAATTAGAATAAAAGAGAGAATTCGTTTCTTGTGAAGAATAGCTCAAAGTAAATAGCTAAGTATTACGAATAAAAAAAAGTGTGTTATAAAATCGAGAAATGAAGATAAAGTGATATTATGGAATTACTCCAGAAGGATTTGTATTGAATGTTGCTTCAAAGAAAAATATTTTTTCCAACTATGAGAATTTTTTTCCCCTGGAAAATTTTTGTTACAAGTGAAAAAATTTTTTTCCATTAGAAAAATTTTGAAAGAAAAGTATTTTTTTCAAAGAAAAATTTTTTTCCAGTGGAAAATTTTTGAATTGTAAAAAAATATTAAAGTTAAAAAAAAATTTTGTTGAAGTTAAAAAAAATTTGTTCAATTAGAAATATTTTGAAAGAAAATTTCTTTTGTATTTAAAAGAAAAAGAGTGTTCAAACTATTATTCTCGTTTTCAATTCGTTCAACGATCAGTCATTAAAATTATTTTTTACATATTTATATTTAATTCTTGTTCAATTGTAAGATATAAATACATGTATACATGTAAATGACTGCAACCAACTTTTGAATACGTGCCAGTTTAACATGTTCTGCGAATGTAATGCAGAACATGAATATATATCATATTAAATCTATTTAAAACGATTTATAGCGTGAATGAAATGAATGAAATGAAAAAAAGGAAAATAAGAAACTGCGAAGAATGTTTTAATAGGTGCGTTTTTAATAATAGTGATTTTTTTTATTCAAGTTGTTGATTATTATATTATTTATTATTATAAATATGTTATTACACATAATTATATAATAAATAATTGTACAATATATAATTTTATATTAAATAATTGTACAATATATAATTATATAATAAACAATTATATAATACACATAGGAATATATATTATTATATTATTATTATAATAATAATAGTTATTTTATTTTAAATATTAAAATATGTGAAATTTTTTTTTTCGTGAAAAAGTGGTGAACAGTCTGAATGATACTTATTTGTAATTAACAATTGATTGCTAATTGAATAGTGTTTCAATATTTTTTTGTTTTATTGCAAAATTGATATTTCTTGAAGCTACAAATAAGCATTTATCATATAAGGGGGACTAATGGAGAGAGAGATTTATATACTTAGACGTATTATTTCTAGTGATGCGAAACATTTTCTAAAAAGGAAAAAAAAATGTAGCATATCTTAAGACAGCGCAACGAGAATAGCGTCGCGTTTTGATTATTAATGTAATATCAAATGTGCCTTATTTTATGTACATATATACATATACATAAGTATAATTATCATTATTATAATTACTACAAACTTCTAAGATAACGTGCAAGCATTTGTGTTTAATAAATCGATGTTGTTTTATGTTATGACTTGATATTTCGTATTTTCTTCTTCCAATTTAAATTTAAGTACTTCTTCAGTTATCAATTTTCGGAAATTCGCATTTCTATTTGTTTTTGAAAAGAATTTCAAAAATTTTATCAAAGGAAATAAAAATAAATAGCGATATTTTGTTACTGTTTACTTTCTCATCCTTGTTAACATTTGTTTCAAATTTTATCGATGAAAAAAATAAAACATATTTATTTTGAAAAATATTTTCAAATTTTTATTGTAAAAAAAATGCCAAAATAAACAGCATTATTTTTTACTTTCGCAACGTTTCTTTTCTAATTAAAAATTTTATCAAAGGGAAAATTTAAAAATGTAAAACAAAATAAATAAAATGAGAATAAAATAAAGAAAATACTTTGTTAATATTTGTTTCAAAATAATTGCAAAATTTTCTCAGCAGAGAAAATAAAAACTGACATTTTTTACTGTTTACTTTATTAACAATTGTTTCAAAAATAAATTCCAAATTTTCCCAAAGGAAGAGAAAATAAAAAGAGACTTTTTTATTGTTTACTTTATTAATAATAAATTTCAAAATTTCAGTAAAGAAAAAAATTAGAACTGGAAAATAAAATAAAATACATTGTTAACACTTGTTTCGAAAATAATTTCATTTCATCAAAGAAAAAAATAGAAAATAGAAAACAAAAAGTAACATTTGTCACTGTTTGCTCTGTTTATTTTGTATAATTTCTTTTAAAAATAATTTCGAAATTTCATCAAAAGAAAAAAATCAATAAAAATAAAATGTATTTACAATTATTGTTACATTGAAATTGCAAAAAAGAAACGAAATATATAGTAAAATTGTAAAAATATTACAAAAATGTAAGCATTTCAGCAAGCGAGTATTTCATCTTAGAAAATGGGAAGATACTGTAAAAACGAAATTCGTTATTCTCGCGCACGCGTTCAATTTCAACCCTACAAGTGTTTTCTACGATAAAAAGATATGAGGTTTTACTTCACAAATCACAATAAAATTTTCGGGTGAAAATTTTCTTTCAGTTATATATTTTTTGCTCTCAAGTATTTTATATTTTTAATTTAATTTTCCCTTTTCTGAACAAAAAGAGGAAATAAGAAAAAAAAATTTCCACCTAATACGAAAAATAAATTTTTCCCTAGTTGCTTTCGTCGAAAATATTTTTGTGAATGAAGAAATTTCATTTACCCGAATCAATATTTTTTCTCATAAAATAATCAAGAGGTATTTTATTTTGAAGACGTGTTATTTTTTAACACAATAAACAAAAGACCAAAGAAAAATATGTGTGAATTTTTTTTTACTCTATAATTTTTTATTTTATTTATTTATTTATTTAACTCGAAATTTTCGAAAATAGTTAATGCAAAATCAGAAAAATATCTACAAAATTCTAAATAACACAGTTAAACAAACTTATTTGTAATTTTTACGTTTGTTTATTTTTCTACATATTTAGGCATTAAATAAAAAATATGTAAATAAATACATAAGTAAATAAATTAATAAATGTAAATAATTAAATAAGTTATTAAACTAATAAATAAATAATTGAGAAAATAAATAAAAAAAATTGTGGGTAATTAAATCGGTAAATAAATGTAAAAAATTGTAGGTAATTAAATCAGTAAATAAATAAAAAATATGTAAATAAATAAATAAATAAGTAAATTAACAAGTAAATTGACAAGTAAACAATTTAGAAAATAAATAGAAAAAAATGCAAATAATTCAATAAATTAATTAATTAACAGTTAAATAAATAAAAAATGTAAATTATTAAAGAAGTGAATAAATAAATAAGAAAATAAAAAGAAAAAAATTGAAATAAATAAGAAAGTAAATAAATTAATTGGTAAATAAATAAAAAAATGTAAATTATTAAAGAAGTGAATAAATAAATAAGAAAATAAAAAGAAAAAAATTTAAATAAATAAGAAAGTAAATAAATTAATAGGTAAATAAATAAGTAAATTAATTTTAAAAATATGTAAATAATAACATTCGTAAATAAATAGAATAAAACGTAAATAATTTAATAAGTGAGTAAATAAGCAATTAAATAATTTAATATAATATAATTCAATAAATTAAAAAAATTAAGTAAATAAATAATGAAATAAATACTTTTTTTTCGAAATCCTCGTTAATTGTTTCTCGAAAAAGAAAACCTTCGAAGGTAATTTAAGTAATTTAAGATAAAAAAAAAGAATCTTACATAATTAACAAACTACAGATTTCTTCTAATCGTTTACCTTGAAAAAGTTTCGATTAAAATACCCCGGGTTTTGGACAAGCGCAATGAAACGGGTGTATCCTAACGCAAGCGCATTTTTCATCATTCCAGTAAGGGTTGGAAGCTCTATCGAACCCAAGTGCTCTGAGTGAAAGCACCCAATTTCTATCATTGTTTTAATCTTAATTAAAAAACACAAAATAGAACTAGTATTTTCTCTTTCATTTAAAAATGATAGTCATAAAAAAAATATCTTGGAGTGCAGTGATACGAAACAATCAATAATTCAATTTTAAACCAAAAAAAAAAAAAATAAATAAATAAAATAAAAATCGTTTCCCTTTATCAATGAAATTTTAACTGAGAGAAATATAAAATTTTCTATATCAAAATCAAAAAAATTCACCTTTCGTAAATAAAATTTACTATATATAATATTTATTTACAAAAACAAGAAGAAATCAAAGAATTATAAATTTTTCGTTTTTTGAAAGACGAATATTTTTATATATACATAAAAAAAAAATAGTACACTGTTTATATCAAAAAGAGGAGAATAAAAAGATAGCGTTGATTCTTGAATTGTCCGTCCTATATGTAACGCAAATGTGCATTGTTTGTTAAAAAATCGATGACGTGTTATTATGTGTATTAAAAGTCGATTAGAAGTAAGGTAAAAGTGTTTTTTCGGGGTAAAAACAGCCCGACGAGCGAGGGGGCTCCGGGATCTGAGCAACAGGTAATTGGTTACTTATACTTTCTATTTACTTTTTACAATATTGTGGATTATTATTATTTTTATCATTTTTATTACTACTTCTACTATTATTATTATTATTACTTTTATTGCTTCTAATACTATTATCATTTTTATTATTATTGCTATTCGTACTTCTCCTCCTACTACTTCTACTTTTATTACTAGTATTATCATTATTTTTATTGATACTATCAGCACTACTAGTACTTTTATTATTACTATTTTTATTACTACTATTTTTATTATTATTATTATTATTATTATTAGTACTACCATCACTATTGGTACTTTTATTATTATTACTACCAATACTAGTATTATTACTATTTTTAATACTACTAACTGCTACTACTATTTTATTATTATTACTACCACCACTACTAGTATTTTTATTATTATTATTACTAACACTACTAGTATTATTAATATTTTTAACTACTACTACAACTACTTTTTTATTATTGTTGTTTATTCATTATCAACGGACCCAGAAAGAAAAAGAAATTACAAACAATAAAACTTAATAAATAATCAAATTATTATTATTATTATTACTTTTTCTTGCATTTAAACTTTTTTTTCACGGAAATTTTAAAAAAAAAAAAGGATAATTAATTACTAAATTTACTGAAATAAAAAAAAATGTTCTTTAGATTTATTTCAATAGCATATTTTACAAATTAATTCATTTCATAAATATTCAAGTTGTCAATTAGCTTTTATTGATTACCATCAGTGTTGCTTTTGCTGTAAATAACAAACCACATTTTTTTGGTTCTTTTTTTGTTTAAAAAAAAATTATTTAAAGATAAAAAATGACGCTTTGGGGACAAATTCTTAAAATTAAAAGTTTTTTCTTCAATTTCAATTAATTACTTTAAATTAAATACTCCTTTTTATCAGGGTGTGGTATAAAGGACAAACAAGTAGAGAAAAAAAGGTGTAATAAATTTTTGCCAACATCGAGTATATTAAAAGTATAATTTTTAAAAAAGCACCTAATGGAAAAATTATTTGATTCTAGAAAATATTTATTTTTTAATAGACAAGTAATCGGTTATTTGAATCAAATAAATTTTTTTCAGGGCAGTAGTATTAAATAATAATTATAAAATAATTATAATATAATTATAATAATAAAATACTAAAAAGTACTTGAACAATAAATATTAAATAGTACGTTACTATTTAATATTATTTTACACAGTACTTGGTAGTACTTTAAATAGTACTTAATAGCATTTCAAATAGTACTTAATTGTTTTTAAATAGTATTTTTAATTGTATTTTAAATAGTAATTTAAATAGTATTTTGCATAGTACTTTTAATAGTATTTTAAATAGTATTATAACAGTACTTTTAATGGTATTTAATGGAATTTTAAATAGTATTTTAAATAGTACTTTAAATAGTATGTTAAATAGAATGTAAAATAGTATTTTAAATAGTATATTAAATAGCATTTTTAATACTACTTTAAATAGCATTTTAAATAGTACTTTAAATAGTTTTTTTGATTGTATTAATAGTATTTTAAATAGTATTTTAATAGTTCTTTTAATGGTATTTTAATGGTATTTAATGGATTTTTAAATAGTACTTTAAATAGTACTTTAAAAGTTCTTTAAATAGTATTTTAAAAGTTCTTTAAATAGTGTTTTAAATAGTATGTTAAATAGTACTTAACAGTTATTTAAATAGTATTTTAAATAGTACTTAACAGTACCTTAAATGATAATTAATAGTATTTTAAATAGTATTTTATATAGTACTTTAAATAGTTATTTAAATTCTATTTTAGAGTATTTTAAATAGTAATAAGAGTACATTAAATGAAAGTTAAGAACACTGAAAATATTATTTTTAATAGTACTAAAAGTATTTTAAGTATTACTTTTTTATTATAATTATTACTTATTTCTTCAAGTATTACTTGAAGAAATACTTTTATTACATAGAGTACTTGAAAAAGTACTTTTTAATTTTTCTATCCATTTATTTTTATTTCCAGTTATGAAATAAATACTATAGGCAAATAAATACTAAATGGTGCTTGTAAAATACAAATAGTACAAATAGCAAAAATAGTAGTACCTTTTTCGTGAAAAAAGCACCACATAGAAATTAATATAAAAATTGAAACTAAAAGAAACGAAATTGAATTTCAGGACACAGCAAGCTCGATGCCGGAGGCTTCGGGGTCGGGTGTAGCCGACGAGGCGGATTACTCGACTTTTGAGAATAAGAGCGGTCTCGCTGATGACATGAAGTTCCTGGCAAGTATGCCTGAACTTTGTGATGTAACATTTCTCGTCGGTGACACTCGAGAGCCAGTTTGCGCTGTAAAAGCAGTATTGGCCGCTAGAAGCAGGTTATTTTCATCATATGTGACGCTCCACGAGAAAAGGGACCTTATGACAAGAATAGATAAGGTCCCTTTTCTCGTGGAGCGTCACATATTCTATTTTTTTTTCATTATTTTTACTTTCGTTCTTTTCTTTTTTTTTAAATATTGTATATAAATTTTTTTCGCTCCACTTATAATCACCTTCTAAGCGATTAATATTTGTCCCTCTTTTTTTGAATTGAAAATAATTTTTACTCTTCGCAGAGTCTTTCACAAAATGCTGTATCAAGCGCCAAGTCCACAACGGAAAAAAGATCCACCGGCGCGTGAAAATAAACTTAGACTCTTTTTGAAAAGAAGTTCGGAACCATTATTAAATTTACAAAATGCTGCGCAACAGGTAATTGAGCATGTCATCTTAGTAGTAATTTAATTAACTTTATAAATTTATTTTTTCCCTTTTCTTTTATTTTATATTTGAGTATTAATTTATATGTATATTAAAAATGTATATATGTATATATTTTATTCATTTTATTATAAATAAAAATCAGAATATGAAATTTATCAAGTTTTTTAAGCTCAGAAAAAAATTTATTTCAAAGAACTAAATGTATTGATGTACATTTTAATACACTTTTTATTTAATTCAATCGAATTTTGTAATTGGGTATTTATTATTTTTACTCTTATGTAGTACTCAATTATTAGAAGTATTTGGTGTCAAATACTTTAGTAGTTGAATACTAATTAAAAATTAATGAGTAAATACTATCTCAATTACTAAAATTAGTATTTAGACAATATTGGTATTTGGCTTCAAATTCTAAAGTATTTCTGTAAAAAAATGAAACTACTTAAAATACTAAAGTATTTCTGTAAAAAAAATGTAAATACTTAAAATACTAAAGTATTTGAATCCAAATATTAATATATGCAGTGAATACCAAATATACTAATAAAACCAAACAGTTCAATAATAATACGAAAGTATTTGATTTCAGTAAAATTTTAGTATTATAATTATTAAACTATTCGGTTTATTTATTTGGTTGCAGTGAATTTTTGCATTCAATTAAATTTTTTTCTGTTTCAAAAAATATTTTATTCATTTAATTGCATTTATATTAAAAGATTAAAACGAAACAAAGTTTTATTTGTACCAAAAAAATGTGTTTTCGTAAACCAATAAAATGAGTAAATAAATAAAATAAAAAATAAATAAACCAATACACAATAAAAAAAAAATGAAATAATTATAATAATTTTCTGTAATGTTAAAATTTAACTCAGCAGTTTTGGATAAAAGTGAAATAAACTCTTTTTCTGAGTATATGCTTTTTGAAGAAAACCCCTTTTTTTACTATTGTAAATATTTTAATTTTATTTTTAAATATACAATTACTGTTGATATTTTATATTATAATTTTGATTTGCACGTTTTAAAAATATTATTTAAAAAAAATTGTATAGCGCGTCCTATTCCGCGTGGCGTCAATGAAAATCGAAATTTCTAAAAATATACATATATACCAATTTTCTATTCCTTATAATAAAATTTATCCCTGTAATTTTATATAATTTGGTTTACGTTCAATATCGTTCTTAACCTTATGTTTATCAAATTGTGTTTTACTTGAATATTTCAAAAAAATTTACCATATGTCCCTATAAGGTCACTTAACCCTCACGGGCTCGAGCCGGGTCCCTCGGACCCGGAGGAAAGTTTTTTTGATCTACTTCCGGTTAAAAAAATATTATTGGAAAATCAACTTCACATTAGGCTTGGGGACGTAAAAACACACATTTTTCATCAATATAAACAATTCTTTATTTATAAAATATTCTGGAAAAATTACCTTTTAAGTCGAACATACGTAAGGGCTCAAGCCGGGTCCGAGGGACCCGGGCTATGAAAAACAATTTAAAAATTTGAAATTTTTATGCAATATTGGATTTATTTATGGTATTTTTATCAACAACTGCCATAATAAGTGATAACATATGCCTAATTCATCGGTAAATTTAATAGAACAAAAAATACACATTAAAAAAATCTTGCTTAATAAGTATGTAGTTCGATTTATTCAAAATGGCTCATTAAATTTATTAAACAAATTTTAGTTATAACTTGATTACTTTTTAATATTTAAAATTTTTTATGCAATTATATCTTTAAAATTGTATTAAATATGGAAAATATGAAGCAATTTGCTATTAAATTTTATTTTTTATTGCATTGAAACATCCGGGTCCCTCGGACCCACCTTGTGCGCGCATTTCAAAAATCGAACTCGAGCCTGTGAGGGTTAAAAAAGTATTTCTAATTAAATTACTTTTTTTCAATTTGCAACCAAAGAAAGTATTTTTAATTGAAATACTTTTCTTTAATTTGCACCCAAAAAAAAGTATTTCTAATTAAATTACTTTTTAAATTTGCTTCAGAAAAAGTATTTTTAATTGAAATACTTTTCATTAATTTGCACCCAAAGAAAGTATTTCTAATTGAATTACTTTTTTTTCCATTTTCCCCAAAGAAAGTATTTTTAATTGAATTACTTTTTTTCCATTTTCACCCAAAGAAAGTATTTTTAATTGAAATACTTTTCTTTAATTTGCACCCAAAAAAAAGTATTTCTAATTGAATTACTTTTTCAGTTTGCACCCAAAGAAAGTATTTTTAATTGAATTACTTTTTTTCCATTTGCATCCAAAGAAAGTATTTTTAATTGAAATACTTTTCTTTAATTTGCACCCAAAAGAAAAGTTTTTCTAATTGAATTACTTTTTCAATTTGCTTCTGAAAAAGTATTTCTAATTAAATTATTTTTTTAATTTATTCTAAAAAAAATATTTCTAATTGAATTACTTTTTTTAAATTTGTTCAATTTATATTTCTAATTGAATTACTTAACTTCATTTTTCTCTAAAAAAGAGTATTTCTGGTTTAAAATACTTTTCTCAATTTGGGGTTCATTTAAAAAATACGTAACGCTATTTTGTAACTTTTAACCCCCAAAACCTCCCTCACCTTGTAACCATTGCACCATTGCAAATATTAGCGCAAATTTTTTCTGCTGATAGTTGAAAGAAAAAGCTTGACCCCTTCTTATCCGTCCCCATAAAAGTATTAGGTATTTTTTAAATCACCCCTTTGCTCCAAAAAAAAGAGGATTTCTAATTAAATTACTATTTTTTGCATTTGCTCTAAAGAAAAAAAGTATTTTCTAATTGAAGTACTTTTTTAATTTGCTTTAAAGAAAAAGTATTTTCTAACTAAATTACTTTTTTTAAATTTGTTCCAAAGAAAAAGTATTTGATAAAGGAAGTACTTCTTTTTGCTTCAAGAAAAGTATTTTTTTTTATTGAATTACTTTTCTTTTTAGAGTGTATTTTTGTAATTAAACTTTTTTGAAATCTAACTTTTTAAAAGAATTTTTAATAATTTGCTTCAAGAAAAGTATTTTTTTGGTTAAATTACTTTTCTTTTTAAAGTGTTTTTTTTGTAATTAAACTTTTTTGTAATCTAACTTTTTCAAAGAATTTTTAATAATTGATAAATAATTGAATTTTTGAATTGAAAGAAAGAGTAAAAAATTGAATCTATTCATGTTTTGTTAATATTCCAAAATGAGGATATTCCAAAGTAAAATAATTTAATTTTCAAAGAGTTACAATTAAAATTTATTATTATTTACTTAATTCAAATTTTTTTGTCTAAATATAATTTTTGAAAAATTTTCTATAAAATTCTCAACAATATTAGATTTTTAAAATATTTAAATTTCTTTTGAAGTTTTAAAACTTTTTTTAAAAATTTGTTTCAAGGAGAAAGTATTTGATGAAGGAAGTACTTTTTTTCTGCTTCGAAAAAAATATTTTTTAATTGAATTACTTTTTATTTTGGAGTATATGAAGGTGGAAAATTTCAAACTCAAGCCCCCATATATTAAATAATTAATTAATGTTTAGGATATTGTAATGATAGAAATAGTAAGTGTGTATCTCTGTTATGTGTCGTGTATAGCGATCAGGCTTCACGCAGCAGTTGGCTCCCATTCAAGAGGTATTTTCTATGTATGTGATTTCTGTGTAATGAAGATGGAAGTTTTTTTTCCAAAAAAAAATTTAAAAAAAGAAATAAAGAATTTCTCCGCTTTTGCACTGCACTGCATTGCACTGCATTATCTATAGACCAATTCTTATATGTATTGCACAATCAGTTTGTAAATATTGGGTATATAACAAGCATATAGCGAGATAAATAAAAATGGTTATAATTTATAAATAGCTTACCAGAATTCTTCTTATTAAAAAAGTTTCATTATTTTACTGACAAAAAAAAGAGTTCGATTTTTTTAACAAAAAACTTTTGGTTCGGAGAATCAAAATTTCAGTTCATAAAATTTTTTGAACGTTCACATATTATGAGCGGATTATTTTTTCGATATATTTTCAAAAATTATTGAAAACGTCAAAAATCAAAAAAAATTTATCAAGAAGATAAAATACTGACACAATAATTTTATTCGTTTCTTGAATATGAACCAAATTTTTTCGTTATCAAAACCAAACTCTTTTTTCAATGTTTTGTAGAAAATTACAAAAAAAAAATAATTAGCAAATAATTAATTTCAAATTCTCTACCCCATAAAAGTAGATTTCTTCTCTATCTAAAAGGTTTTTTTCGGTCTGCCAATAACACTCTTTTACTACTTAGACGTACTCTATGCATATATCCTACTTCACCTTCTGCTGACGAATTTTTTTCCTTAATTTTTTGCTATTTATGTATTTAACTCAAATTTTATGCACCTTTCTGGCCAAAGTTATAAAATAGAAGAGCAAACAATATTATATATTCACAAAATCTGCTTTGTATTCAAAAAAAAATTTTATAATTTTTGAAAAGTCAGAAGCAGCTTTTTGTCGACTTTTTGTGAAAATGAATAAGTACATTAATTTTCAAAATTCTAACGAAGGGATATTCATGGCTTATTCATTTTTTGTTTATATAATACTGAAAAACACATTTTTCGAAGCTTTTTCAAAAGTGTATTAAAATTCTGCTCTGTAGCATTTTTGGGATTAATTTTACTTCATTACAGTTCGGTATATTTCTCGAATGAAATCACATGCAATCAAAATTTCAAGCTCGTATTCAAAGTGGACGAACAAATAGTTCGTTATTTTATTTTCAAAAATTATAAATATTGCATTAAAAATTACAGACTGGAACGAAAATCAAAAAACGTAATTTACGCCTTTGACTTTTATTCATAAAGCTTCAAAATTGGTTAATCAATTTTAAACTCAATAATTTATTACTACCTAGCGCAATATTATTTATTAATAATATTAGTAATATTTATTAATAATATTAGTAATATTTACTATTTATTAATAATATTAATAAAATTTATTAGTAAGATTTTAAATTCTCGAAAAGAATTGAATTTTGTTCATTTGAATAATATTTTACAGGGATTTATATATTATGCAAATAGGGAAATACGAACATTAAATATAAAGTTTATGACAATTAATAATTAGTAATTAGTATTCCAAAAGATTATTGTTCTGAATAAAAATAATCCTAATCTATATAGCACTTTCATGAAACATTTTAATCATCAATGTCACTTTTATTTTTAATAACTATTATTAATTTTCTCTCATTTCTCATTTATTCGCAGCCTCAAGGATTTCAGCATCAAACTTTGATCATTGAAGAATTTGAGCCAGATGTTTTTCGCCAACTGATTGAATATATTCACACTGGTTGTGTTACACTTCAACCTAGAACTTTGCTTGGTAAACACATGTATACATTAAAATTTGAAATGATAATGAAAAATGTTTATTTCTTAGCAAATATTAATAATAATACTATTATTATTATTTTCTTATTATTATAGTTTTTAACCTGGAAAATCAGGAAAAATTAAGGAATTTTATAAACCTTGAAAAAAGCTGGAATAAGAATTTAATTATTTTCAAAAGTAATAAAATTCTTCGCAGAAATTCAATTATGGTAAAAAGTTTCAAAAAATTCTCTTCAAAATTTCAATTATTTTCAAAAGTAATAAAATTTTTCTGAAAAATTCAATTATTTTCAAAATTTTTAAAAAAATTCTTGACAAAATTTCAATTATTTTCAAAAGTATAATAAAATTTTTCTGAAAAATTCAATTATTTTCAAAATTTTTAAAAAAATTCTTGGCAAAATTTCAATTATTTTCATAAATAACAATATTCATCACAAGAATTTAATTATTTGTAAAAGTAATAAATTTCTACTTGGAAAGTCAATTATTTAAAAAAATTCTAATAAAATCTTTCCCAAATAAGAATCTTTCTGAGTATCTTTCTAAATAAGAATTCAATTATTTTTAATTCTATTTTAAATTATTTAAAAGAAAATTTCAATTATTATCACAAATTAAAATTTTCCCCAAGAATTCAATTATTTAAATTTAAAATAAAATTTTCATAATATTTATTATGTTTAAAAAAAATTAAATATCTAAAACAATAATTATAAAATTCTCATAAAAAATTCAATTATTTTTAAAAATAACAAAAATTTCTCACAGAAATTAAATTCTTTTTAAACATTTCAATAAAATTTTTCGCAATTATTCAATTATTTTTATAAATAATAAAATTCTTCTCATGAATTCAATTATTTTTAAAAATTTTAATAAAATTCTTCTCAATAATTCAATTATTTTTTAAACAATTTTACAGGAATTGCTCTAAAAATGTAATTGTTCATAAAAATTTAATTTCAATTCCACAAAAAAGTGAATTATTTAAAAAAATATTTTTTTAAAATTCATTTTCAAATATTTTAATAAAATTTTTTGAAAGAAATCAATTATTTTAAATACATTATTCTTTTAGATTTTAATAAAACTTTTTACAAAAATTCAATTATTTACATAAATAGTTCTTTGAAAGAATTTAATTATTAAAGATAAATAATAAAATTATTCCTGTAAATTCAACTATATTGAGGCATTTTAATAAAATTCTTTGCAAAATTCAATTATTTTCATAAATAACAATATTCATCACAAGAATTCAATTATTTGCAAAAGAAATAAATTTCTTCTGGGAAATTCAATTATTTTAAAAAATTCTAATAAAATCTTTCCAAGAATTCAATTATTTTCAAAAAAATTTAATAAAATATCACACAGACATTCAATTATTGTCAAAAGTTTTAATAGAATTCTCTTCAAAATTTCAATTATCTCTATAAATAATAAAATATTTCTCCAACATTCAATTATTTTAAAAATTTTTAATAAAATTCTCAATTGAAGCAAATTTTCTACAGAAATTCAATTATTTTTCGAAAGAAACAAATTTTAATAAAATTCTCAATTGAATCAAATTTTCTACAGAAATTCAATTATTTTTCGAAAGAAAAAAATTTTTAAACAAATTTTTCAAAAATTATTAAAAATAATTAATTTAAAGAAGAATTTTAGTTAAAATTTCCGGAAAACAATAATTGAATTAAAGCAAGAATTAAAGTGATGAAATTAATTTTGAATAAGTTACAGTAACAATATTCTTATAATATAAAACAATGATTTTATCAGTCGGTCATTTTTAATTATTATAAAACATGAAGATATCGATTGCTCCGAGTCGAAGACTCGGAGTGATCGATTTCTTCATGTTTTATAACAATTTTTTATAAGTTGTTTAATTTCAAAAAGGTTTGAATTTGAATGTTTTGAAGAATTTTAATTTCTACTGAAAAATAATAATAAATATTTATTTAAAAAAGAAGTTATTAATGTTTTCGAATAATTTAAAATAAATTCGTAAATAAATGTAACAGAACATTTTTTTTAGTAAATTTTTTTTTCTTATTTTCTAAAAATTTGTTTCAATTTCATTTTCAATTAAAATTTGTAATTGACAAATAGTGTCAACCCTGTATTATTATTCAAAGTTAATATTATTTATATATTAGAGTGAAGTGTGGACCAAAAAGACACTTTTTAAATTTTTATGAGCTATAAAATCGTAATTTAATTTTCATTTTCAAATTTTCAACTAGTACTGAAAGTTTATTTATATTACACCCAGAGAAAGGATACATTTGACAAAGAACCAACTAGACTTTTTATTTGTCTCAAATAAATTTTATTGTGGTTTAAATAAAATTTTATTTTATTGTTTTATTTTTATTTTATTTAGGTAGTATTTATATTATCAAATATATGTTTTATTTATGTCGAATAAAATTTTTATTTAAAACAAATAAGAAGTTCAGTTGGTTCTGGGACAAATATACGTTTATTTAACTCGTATAAAAAATTAAATATATTTGGTTTAAATAAAATTCTTCTCTGGGTGTAAGCTGAAAAAAAGTTACAAGTGACATTTCTCAAAAAGTAATAAAAGTTATTTTCTATTTCTTAAAGGGGTAATGAATGCTGCTGATTACTATGGACTTGATGAACTTAGACGAGCTTGTGCAGGTTTTGTACAATGCTGCATTACTGTTGATACAGTTTGTGCACTTTTAGCATCTGCTGAACGTTACATTCAATACAAGTGTACCAAATCTCTTGTGCAGAAGGTAAGAAATTCTTCTTCTTCTTTTTTCTTTCTCTTTTAAAAAATTAAGCTTGATTTTAAATAAATGCTTACAATTATATACAAGTTGATTTATATGCAATTTTTTTTAAAGAAAATAAATTCGTTTTTTTTAGGTCTTGGAATTTGTTGACGAACATGGCAATGATGTTCTTAATTTAGGATCATTTACGTTATTACCTCAACATGTGGTGCGATTAATCTTAGCCAGAGAAGACCTAAGAGCTGACGAATTCACAAAATTTCAGGTAATTTGTTATTTTTATTTTGTAAAACAAGATTTATAATGTGATTATTTTTTGTTTTTATAACGATTAATTAATGTTTTTGCGCGATTTGAACTGTACATGGGTACTTCACTTAGTAATAATTTTTGATTCCCTGTTTTCTATTTAATGACTTTATACATTATTTTCAAATCTGCTTCAAACTTTTGCATAATTAATCAAAAATGCATTTTTTTGATTCTTCTCTCAAAAATCAAGTTTAATACTTTAATGTCGTTTACTTTACACAAAATCTATTTTAATCCTGTTTTTATTTATTCCATTCAGAAAATAATTAAAATTAAAAAAAATGTAAGACAAATACAATTTAGTAACTTGTTTTAATTCAGAAAACAAAATAATATTATTTTCAAACTTTATTAAAAAGATCTGCATAGAAAATTTTTAAAAAATCAATTTAATTTTTATAAAAGTTACGGAAGTTGAAAGTTACCACTTCGCGCGTGGAGAATCAGTAGCCGTATGTAATATGTAGATATGTAAAATTGATTATCTAACTCGGAATTATTTTCTATTTCTCGGGATTCCTTAATTTTTCTTATCTTATCACAGGCAGCGTTAATGTGGAGCAAGAAGTACTGCGATGGTAATCATAACACACCTCTCAAGGACGTTATTGGAAACTTTCTTGATTATATCCAGTTCCACAAGATTCCAGCAAATGTTTTAATGAGAGAAGTTCATCCTCTTTCACTAGTGCCCTACAGTATTATCATGAATGCACTGGCGTATCAGGTGCGTGTTTCAAGTCTTTACTTTTGAATACCGACAAAGAGAAAATTAATCAAAAAAATATTTATTATCACCCTATTCACAAAAAATGATAATCATCGATTATGATGCAATTTTTAATTCATTATTGAATATTCTTCTGCCACTGTAAAGAAATTTAATATTAATATATATACAACAATTTTCAATTTTTTAATATGCTAATGTTATCATTATCATTATTAATTAATTGATAATCAAAAAAATCAAGAATTTTTGATCCACTACACTGAGAAAAAAACATTTGGCCCAATAGAGCCAATGCTATTGAATTCAATTTTTTTGAAGCAATAATTTTTGTATTGAATTAAGAAAATATATATTAAAATATAATAATTCATAATTTAGAACTAGAAGCATAATGTTGTCCAACAAAATATGTAAAATGGTTGAGATTTAGGGTTGATACAATTCTATTAAAAAATATTAATTAGTTTGAAATAAGTGTTGCCATTATTTTAAATAAAATTTTATTAAATTAATAATTAGTATTTACAGGCTTCACACTCAATAATTAATTTTAAAAAAGTATCAAAAAGCAGGTTAAATACCGAAAAAAGTAGTAGAAAAGTAGCTATCGAAAATTAATTTCAACGAATAAAAAAAATTCTTTTAGTCGATTCACAAAAATTTGATTCAGTATTTCCCTGACTCTTTCCTCATTTCAATCAAAAATATTTATTTTTATTCTAATTCTGCTCTAAATGTTTGAAAAATTCAATTATTTTCTAAATTTTTATCCCAAAAAAATACATTATTGGAAATTATACTATTATTTTTAAATAATCTATGTATAGTTTTAGATTACTCTAAAAAGAAAAATACAAAAAATAACATGCTTTTTAGAATATAAAATACAATTAAAAATTTTGAAAATACTGTTTATTCAGATTATGTTTAAGTTTTATATAAGAAACATATATTTTAAAATATTTAACATAATAATTACACAATTTTTAAAAACAATAATAATTTATTTATGTAATATTTTAATAACAAATTTAATTCAACAATTAATAATTACAATGAATAATTAATTAATAATCAATCGTTACAGAACTAATAATAACAATAATTACAATATTATAACAATTAAAAGTCAAATTTAAAAAAAAAAAATTATTACAATGATTACAATACTATTAGAGTAGAACGGGGTGAAAAAATTACATATTTACATTTCACGCTATAAAATCTGAATTTAAAATGTTTTTCTCATATTTATAATTAGCATTGAATTTTTGAATTTTAAAGAAATAAATTTTTAATGCCTTTTTCCCAAAATTTTAATTGTCTGTCTACACATTCATCAGGAATGTGTAGGGTTCAGTCCCTACTAGAACTCAGGTGATTTTTAGATAATTCGAATTATTAAATTTATAAGAAACTAGCTGTCGTACCCGTCTTCGACGGGTTTTAGTTTCTACCAATACATTTAAGTTTCAACCAATCTGGAAAATCAGGAAATAGCTAGGGAATTTAATTTGACCGGAAAAAAATAATAATTAGTTACCATTATAGCTATTTTAGTAGGAAAATATTACTATTTGAATCAGTGATTGACTTTTTGTTATCAAATTAGTTATTTTAACCAATTCAAATGCAGAGAACAATATTTATCAATTTGTAGTACTTTAATTAATGTATTAAAAAAATTAAATTTTCCATACAGTTTTTGGAGTTATAGTAGAGTCTAATTGGAACTAATTGTATCGCAAGTAGACCCTACGTTACGACTGCTAAAACCTAACATAAGACCTAAATTTTAGGCTGAAAGTAGGGCTTAAATTTTGACTCGGGTCTGTTTTCATAAATATTATACATCAATAAAAATTGAAGTAAAAAGCAATTTTTTAAAAGCGAATTAATATAATGAAACTTTTTCTTAATTTGATAGGAAAATTCCCGGTTCGGCATATTCCCAGCTTTTTACAGTTTTTCCCGTTTGGTAGATACCCAGTTAAATGTATTAGTATAAACAGAAAACTGTACGACAGCAAGTAATACAATCTATATTTATATGAACTTAAGAAACAGTATTTTCATAAAATAAGTAAATTTTTATAGCCATTTGTAGATTTATTTATGGATAAAATCAAGTAAATTTAAATTTGACAAAAAAGAGATAAACCGTGAAAAGTTTGGACAAAGCAGAGAATTTTGTTAAACAAAAATAGACACCGTGTTAACTTTTGTCTTTACATTGCTCAAAACATCTCTTAAAGTTAAATCTAGAGTTAAAATGAAAAAACGTTTTAACATGTAAGTTTTTGCCTAGTGGCATAATATGCTTGTATTGTATCACAGGTGACTTACAATTCTTGACATCCTGCGAAATCATTTTAATCATAAAAAATTTCCATTTTCAATATTTCTGAACTTCTTGAAAATATTAGATTGATTTGATAAATAATTTTTAATTGCACTATTTTGACATCAAAATATTAATCAGAGACTCCAAAAATACTACTGAATTATACTTCATATAGTAATTAGTATCGATTTTTTGATATATTGAAAACTTTTTTATATTTCTTGTAGGATAGTATTTTTTGCAAAATTATGATAAAATCTGACTAAATAACATATAATATTCATTTTTAGAAAGTTTAAAAGCTATCCATTAAAAATTGTGAAATTTGGAAATTTTCCATTTTTCAAGTTTTTGAAAATATTTTTATATTTACATCTTAGTTGTAGAATAGTATTTTTTGAAAAATTATGCTAAAATATGACCAAATAACATGTAATACTCAAATATAGAAAGTTTAAAAGCAATCCATAAAAAAATGTAAAATTTTGAAATTTTCGATTTTTTGAAAACATTTTTATACTTACATATTAGTTATAGGACTTTATTTTTTGCAAAGTTATGCTATAATGTGACTAAATAACATATAATACTCAAGTATATAAACTTCAAAAGCAATCCATGAAAAATAAAAAATTTTGAAATTTTCGATTTTTTGAATTTTTTGAAAAAATTGAATATCTCCCGTTCTAATTAATATTTTTTAAATCTGTAAATTTATAAACCTTCCTTGGGTCAATACCTAATAACCTACCAAGTTGGACTTAAATCAATTCACATGTTTTTGTGTGATTGGGGTACAAAGTTTTTGTGACAGACAAACATACATACATACATACATACATACATACATACATACATACATACATACATACATTAAATTTTTTAAGAACATTTTTGGAATCTCTGATGTCCATAATAACTAATCATGTTAACATTTTGAAGTTTTAAGCAATGTACAGACAGACATCTGATTTTATTAATAAGGATAAATTTTTTTTTTATTTTTTACTAAATTTTGATTGTCTGATAGCGTTCGGGTGGTGGTGCTACTACTTAAAAATATTTTATAAATTAGCTATTCTTTAGGATTGGCTAGGGCTTAGTGCCTACTAGAACTCAGGTAATTTTCAGATGAATAGAATTATTAAATATTAAAGAAATAAATTTTTTTTTTTATTTTTTACTAAATTTTGATTGTCTGATAGCGTTCGGGTGGTGGTGCTACTACTTAAAAATATTTTAAAAATTAGCTATTCTTCAGAATTGGCTAGGGCTCAGTGCCTACTAGAACTCAGGTAATTTTTAGATGAATAGAATTATTAAATTTATAAGAAATAAATTTTTTTTTATTTTTTACTAAATTTTGATTGTCTGATAGCGTTCGGGTGGTGGTGCTACTACTTAAAAATATTTTAAAAATTTTCTTTTTATTAGGATTGTGTAGGGCTTAGTCCCTACTAGAATTTAGGTGATTTTTAGATAATTAGAATTATTAAATTTATAAGAAATAAATTTTTTTTTAATTTTTTACTAAATTTTGATTGTCTGATAGCGTTCGGGTGGTGGTGCTACTACTTAAAAATATTTTAAAAATTCGCTATTCTTCAGGATTGGCTAGGGCTCAGTGCCTACTAGAACTCAGGTAATTTTTAGATAAATAGAATTATTAAATTTATAAGAAATAAATTTTTTTTTATTTTTTACTAAATTTTGATTGTCTGATAGCGTTCGGGTGGTGGTGCTACTACTTAAAAATATTTTAAAAATTAGCTATTCTTTAGGATTGGCTAGGGCTTAGTGCCTACTAGAACTCAGGTAATTTTCAGATAAATAGAATTATTAAATTTATAAGAAATAAATTTTTATTTATTTTTTACTAAATTTTGATTGTCTGATAGCGTTCGGGTGGTGGTGCTACTACTTAAAAATATTTTAAAAATTTTCTTCTTATTAGGATTGTGTAGGGCTCAGTCCCTACTAGAATTTAGGTGATTTTTAGATAATTAGAATTATTAAATTTATAAGAAATAAATTTTTTTTTATTTTTTACTAAATTTTGATTGTCTGATAGCGTTCGGGTGGTGGTGCTACTACTTAAAAATATTTTAAAAATTAGCTATTCTTTAGGATTGGCTAGGGCTTAGTGCCTACTAGAACTCAGGTAATTTTCAGATGAATAGAATCATTAAATATTAAAGAAATAATTTTTTATTTATTTTTTACTAAATTTTGATTGTCTGATAGCGTTCGGGTGGTGGTGCTACTACTTAAAAATATTTTAAAAATTTTCTTTTTATTAGGATTGTGTAGGGCTCAGTCCCTACTAGAATTTAGGTGATTTTTAGATAATTAGAATTATTAAATTTATAAGAAATAAATTTTTTTTTAATTTTTTACTAAATTTTGATTGTCTGATAGCGTTCGGGTGGTGGTGCTACTACTTAAAAATATTTTAAAAATTCGCTATTCTTCAGGATTGGCTAGGGCTCAGTGCCTACTAGAACTCAGGTAATTTTTAGATAAATAGAATTATTAAATTTATAAGAAATAAATTTTTTTTTATTTTTTACTAAATTTTGATTGTCTGATAGCGTTCGGGTGGTGGTGCTACTACTTAAAAATATTTTAAAAATTAGCTATTCTTCAGAATTGGCTAGGGCTCAGTGCCTACTAGAACTCAGGTAATTTTCAGATGAATAGAATTATTAAATTTATAAGAAATAAATTTTTATTTATTTTTTACTAAATTTTGATTGTCTGATAGCGTTCGGGTGGTGGTGCTACTACTTAAAAATATTTTAAAAATTCGCTATTCTTCAGGATTGGCTAGGGCTCAGTGCCTACTAGAACTCAGGTAATTTTTAGATAAATAGAATTATTAAATTTATAAGAAATAAATTTTTTTTTTATTTTTTACTAAATTTTGATTGTCTGATAGCGTTCGGGTGGTGGTGCTACTACTTAAAAATATTTTAAAAATTAGCTATTCTTTAGGATTGGCTAGGGCTTAGTGCCTACTAGAACTCAGGTAATTTTCAGATGAATAGAATTATTAAATTTATAAGAAATAAATTTTTATTTATTTTTTACTAAATTTTGATTGTCTGATAGCGTTCGGGTGGTGGTGCTACTACTTAAAAATATTTTAAAAATTTTCTTCTTATTAGGATTGTGTAGGGCTCAGTCCCTACTAGAATTTAGGTGATTTTTAGATAATTAGAATTATTAAATTTATAAGAAATAAATTTTTTTTTATTTTTTACTAAATTTTGATTGTCTGATAGCGTTCGGGTGGTGGTGCTACTACTTAAAAATATTTTAAAAATTAGCTATTCTTTAGGATTGGCTAGGGCTTAGTGCCTACTAGAACTCAGGTAATTTTCAGATGAATAGAATCATTAAATATTAAAGAAATAATTTTTTATTTATTTTTTACTAAATTTTGATTGTCTGATAGCGTTCGGGTGGTGGTGCTACTACTTAAAAATATTTTAAAAATTTTCTTTTTATTAGGATTGTGTAGGGCTCAGTCCCTACTAGAATTTAGGTGATTTTTAGATAATTAGAATTATTAAATTTATAAGAAATAAATTTTTTTTTATTTTTTACTAAATTTTGATTGTCTGATAGCGTTCGGGTGGTGGTGCTACTACTTAAAAATATTTTATAAATTAGCTATTCTTTAGGATTGGCTAGGGCTTAGTGCCTACTAGAACTCAGGTAATTTTCAGATGAATAGAATTATTAAATTTATAAGAAATAAATTTTTATTTATTTTTTACTAAATTTTGATTGTCTGATAGCGTTCGGGTGGTGGTGCTACTACTTAAAAATATTTTAAAAATTCGCTATTCTTCAGGATTGGCTAGGGCTCAGTGCCTACTAGAACTCAGGTAATTTTTAGATAAATAGAATTATTAAATTTATAAGAAATAAATTTTTTTTTTATTTTTTACTAAATTTTGATTGTCTGATAGCGTTCGGGTGGTGGTGCTACTACTTAAAAATATTTTAAAAATTAGCTATTCTTTAGGATTGGCTAGGGCTTAGTGCCTACTAGAACTCAGGTAATTTTCAGATGAATAGAATTATTAAATTTATAAGAAATAAATTTTTATTTATTTTTTACTAAATTTTGATTGTCTGATAGCGTTCGGGTGGTGGTGCTACTACTTAAAAATATTTTAAAAATTTTCTTCTTATTAGGATTGTGTAGGGCTCAGTCCCTACTAGAATTTAGGTGATTTTTAGATAATTAGAATTATTAAATTTATAAGAAATAAATTTTTTTTTATTTTTTACTAAATTTTGATTGTCTGATAGCGTTCGGGTGGTGGTGCTACTACTTAAAAATATTTTAAAAATTAGCTATTCTTTAGGATTGGCTAGGGCTTAGTGCCTACTAGAACTCAGGTAATTTTCAGATGAATAGAATCATTAAATATTAAAGAAATAATTTTTTATTTATTTTTTACTAAATTTTGATTGTCTGATAGCGTTCGGGTGGTGGTGCTACTACTTAAAAATATTTTAAAAATTTTCTTTTTATTAGGATTGTGTAGGGCTCAGTCCCTACTAGAATTTAGGTGATTTTTAAATAATTAGAATTATTAAATTTATAAGAAATAAATTTTTTTTTATTTTTTACTAAATTTTGATTGTCTGATAGCGTTCGGGTCGTGGTGCTACTACTTAAAAATATTTTATAAATTAGCTATTCTTTAGGATTGGCTAGGGCTTAGTGCCTACTAGAACTCAGGTAATTTTCAGATGAATAGAATTATTAAATTTATAAGAAATAAATTTTTATTTATTTTTTACTAAATTTTGATTGTCTGATAGCGTTCGGGTGGTGGTGCTACTACTTAAAAATATTTTAAAAATTTTCTTTTTATTAGGATTGTGTAGGGCTCAGTCCCTACTAGAATTTAGGTGATTTTTAGATAATTAGAATTATTAAATTTATAAGAAATAAATTTTTTTTTATTTTTTACTAAATTTTGATTGTCTGATAGCGTTCGGGTGGTGGTGCTACTACTTAAAAATATTTTAAAAATTTTCTTTTTATTAGGATTGTGTAGGGCTCAGTCCCTACTAGAATTTAGGTGATTTTTAGATTATTAGAATTATTAAATTTATAAGAAATAAATTTTTTTTTATTTTTTACTAAATTTTGATTGTCTGATAGCGTTCGGGTGGTGGTGCTACTACTTAAAAATATTTTAAAAATTAGCTATTCTTTAGGATTGGCTAGGGCTTAGTGCCTACTAGAACTCAGGTAATTTTCAGATGAATAGAATCATTAAATATTAAAGAAATAATTTTTTTTTTATTTTTTACTAAATTTTGATTGTCTGATAGCGTTCGGGTGGTGGTGCTACTACTTAAAAATATTTTAAAAATTTTCTTTTTATTAGGATTGTGTAGGGCTCAGTCCCTACTAGAATTTAGGTGATTTTTAGATAATTAGAATTATTAAATTTATAAGAAATAAATTTTTTTTTTATTTTTTACTAAATTTTGATTGTCTGATAGCGTTCGGGTGGTGGTGCTACTACTTAAAAATATTTTAAAAATTAGCTATTCTTTAGGATTGGCTAGGGCTTAGTGCCTACTAGAACTCAGGTAATTTTCAGATAAATAGAATCATTAAATATTAAAGAAATAATTTTTTTTTTATTTTTTACTAAATTTTGATTGTCTGATAGCGTTCGGGTGGTGGTGCTACTACTTAAAAATATTTTAAAAATTTTCTTTTTATTAGGATTGTGTAAGGCTCAGTCCCTACTAGAATTTAGGTGATTTTTAGATAATTAGAATTATTAAATTTATAAGAAATAAATTTTTTTTTAATTTTTTACTAAATTTTGATTGTCTGATAGCGTTCGGGTGGTGGTGCTACTACTTAAAAACATTTTAAAAACTAGCTATTCTTCAGGATTGGCTAGGGCTCAATGCCTACTAGAACTCAGGTTAATTTTTAGATCAATAGAATTATTAAATTTATAAGAAATAAATTTTTTTTTTTTTTTACTAAATTTTGATTGTCTGATAGCGTTCGGGTGGTGGTGCTACTACTTAAAAATATTTTAAAAATTAGCTATTCTTCAGAATTGGCTAGGGCTCAGTGCCTACTAGAACTCAGGTAATTTTTAGATGAATAGAATTATTAAATTTATAAGAAATAAATTTTTTTTTATTTTTTACTAAATTTTGATTGTCTGATAGCGTTCGGGTGGTGGTGCTACTACTTAAAAATATTTTAAAAATTTTCTTTTTATTATGATTGTGTAGGGCTCAGTCCCTACTAGAATTTAGGTGATTTTTAGATAATTAGAATTATTAAATTTATAAGAAATAAATTTTTTTTTATTTTTTACTAAATTTTGATTGTCTGATAGCGTTCGGGTGGTGGTGCTACTACTTAAAAATATTTTAAAAATTAGCTATTCTTTAGGATTGGCTAGGGCTTAGTGCCTACTAGAACTCAGGTAATTTTCAGATGAATAGAATCATTAAATATTAAAGAAATAATTTTTTTTTTATTTTTTACTAAATTTTGATTGTCTGATAGCGTTCGGGTGGTGGTGCTACTACTTAAAAATATTTTAAAAATTTTCTTTTTATTAGGATTGTGTAGGGCTCAGTCCCTACTAGAATTTAGGTGATTTTTAGATAATTAGAATTATTAAATTTATAAGAAATAAATTTTTTTTTAATTTTTTAATAAATTTTGATTGTCTGATAGCGTTTGGGTGGTGGTGCTACTACTTAAAAATATTTTATAAATTAGCTATTCTTTAGGATTGGCTAGGGCTTAGTGCCTACTGTTAATGAATTAGTTAAAACTCAGGTTCGTCAGGATATAACATCGGAAAATGCATTTTAACCGTTTTACTATTTAAATTTCGATAATCAACTACCATCCTTGCAGATCCGTCTTTTTTACGAACTAAAAACGCGGGACTTGCAAAAGGCGACTTTGTTTCAGTAACAAGTCCGAGACGTTTATACTCGGTAACAATATCGTCAAGTTCGACACGATCATCTGCATCTAATTTGTATGGTTTCGCTTCTACCGGTTCACTACCAGGTTTCAATTCAATATCCATAACGATCTTATCTGTTCGACCCAGTTCCTACAAATTTTGCGCGATGCAACATCTATAATCATTTAAAACATCTACGAGTTCCTGTTTTTCATCTTTTGTTACTTCTTCGTCTACAATTACGTCAGCATCCGTAATTGGTTCTAAACGCGACTCGATACTATTTACCGCCTCTATAGACAAAGCTGGTTCCCCTATAGTTTCGCCCTCTTGGAGAACTCTTGGTTCCGATCCCAAATTGACATACGGCACTGTTATTTCATGGTCACGAATCACGACATCAACGGAACAAACCGAATTGGCTTCAACGACACATTGTTTAATTACTCGCGGTCTATCTTTAATTTCCTCAATTTCTGGAAAAGATTCAATTGGAAAATTATCGGATTCTATGAACTCGAGCGAATTTCCGACTCTTACATAAGCTAAATCGAGCAACTCAGTGATATTACGGCCCACCATCACGTCAAATGATTGCACGTTATCTGGAACTACTCTAAAACATACCTCTCGAGGTTTCAGATTATCAACACGCAAAATTCCGTTAACAATTCCGACCGATTCCACGAGATTTCCGCTCACTCCAAATCCCTTTAATTCAATTTTTCCCGGCGAGATAAAAAATCCAGCCCCAATCGCAACACTTAACTTTAAAGTGCACACGGAACTGCCCGCATCGACGAAAGCACAAAAAGATTTATCATTTATATATATTTGTTTAATAAATTTTTCTAATGAATTATCAGAACGTTTATCACATACCAAATTCACCTCTTCCTTTACCTTCGTCTCTGCATCGATGGAAGTTCTGCATCGGTTGGCCTTATGGCCCAGCTGATTACACTTATAACACCTAATTTGCTTTGGCGCTTCATTACATGAGCTTATAAAATGACCACTCTTACCACACCGATAACAAACACGATTACTATTTTCACTCGCTGGACGATGTGCCGCATGGTTAGTTTCCGAAGTCGAAGAAGTCCCACTCCTCGATGAATCCGTCGTCGCTGTCGTTTCAACTCGTTGCTTTCCGGAAGAAGAATTTGAATGATTGGTTCTAGTTTTCCCACTCGAAGTCCCCCCAGAGCCGTGCTGCTGTCCGAAAAGCTCCCGCCTCTCGAAATCGTCTCTCTCGTACTCCTCTACAGATCGTAACAAATGATCCATATCAAAAAATGATTTTGCACGGATAAAGTCACTCAAATTTCGAGACCTAAATCCCATGCACAATTGTTTTCGAGACTCTGCGTCGCTAAGTTCCATTGCTTTGCACAATTTAAATTTTCGATGAAAATAAGCGGTTGCCGTTTCGTCTTTACTCTGCACGCACTGCACTAACTCCCGAAACAAGTCAACTCTCGTTCTAGCATACACGAAAGTACCTTGGAAAGTGTTTCTGAAAGATATCCAGTTCTGAATCGTTTCAGCGCGTGCTTCATACCAATGGCGAGCTGAAGCCTTTAGATGTATTCTGGCCGTTTCAAAGGCCATTGCGTTTGTCCAGTGGTGTAGCACAATGAAAGAATCAAATTTCTCTATCCAGATCTTTGCTTTTTCTGGACCTTCAGTTCCCTCGAAATCATCAACGCTGCGGTGAAGATCCGGCATAACATTATAGCGTGGTTGCTAATTCACTTGCATCGCTTGAATAACGGCTGCGTTTTGCTGCGCAACAACCGTTAAAGCCGACATCATCTGTTGCAAATCCCAAATTGCAGAATTAGAACTTGGAGATGGAACTCCTGAAGAATTCTGTTTAAGTCCTGGATTTTCTCCACCTTCCTGATGAACATTTTGTTGATCAGTAGGAATTCCCGTCGAATGTTGGCTTTGATCCGCCATCATGCTTGGTTCCTCACCATCCACTTCAACTACACTCGTTTTGAACGACTTATGAAATTTTTCAAACTCTTCCGCGGTCGGCATTTGCACTAACTACCGCATTTCCTCAGTTTGAAAGTAACTCACAAATATAAAAAAAATTTATTAGCTCTTAAATTCACTGTTCATCCCACTTCTGACTGTTAATGAATTAGTTAAAACTCAGGTTCGTCAGGATATAACTCGTGCTTTCAAAGCCCAAATAAATGTTAAACAAACAATTGAAGGTATAATAATTAGTTTATTTGATTTAACAACCGATTCTCTCATTAAAAGTTACAACTGATTCGAAATCTCGCTACACACACCAAACGCGATCACTCGCCAACGACAACTTTTTTGCTCGTGCTAACGCACCTCTCATTTACATGACTCGTGAAAAACTGAAGAGCCGTTTTTGGCAAAAAGACGCTTTAATATGAGAACTTCCGTTTTCGAACATTCTGGAAGGTTCTCGAAAACGTTCGCAAATGTAAACCTTCCGGCTCAAAACAAACACGTGACCCTCATAGCGCGAAAATAAAATATTACAATAAGTATACTTTAAAGGAGAGAATCAAATAATCGTTAACACTACTAGAACTCAGGTAATTTTCAGATGAATAGAATTATTAAATTTATAAGAAATAAATTTTTATTTATTTTTTACTAAATTTTGATTGTCTGATAGCGTTCGGGTGGTGGTGCTACTACTTAAAAATATTTTTAAAATTTTCTTTTTATTAGGATTGTGTAGGGCTCAGTCCCTACTAGAAATTAGGTGATTTTTAGATAATTAGAATTATTAAATTTATAAGAAATAAATTTTTTTTTATTTTTTACTAAATTTTGATTGTCTGATAGCGTTCGGGTGGTGGTGCTACTACTTAAAAATATTTTAAAAATTAGCTATTCTTTAGGATTGGCTAGGGCTTAGTGCCTACTAGAACTCAGGTAATTTTCAGATGAATAGAATCATTAAATATTAAAGAAATAATTTTTTTTTTATTTTTTACTAAATTTTGATTGTCTGATAGCGTTCGGGTGGTGGTGCTACTACTTAAAAATATTTTAAAAATTTTCTTTTTATTAGAATTGTGTAGGGCTCAGTCCCTACTAGAATTTAGGTGATTTTTAGATAATTAGAATTATTAAATTTATAAGAAATAAATTTTTTTTTATTTTTTTCTAAATTTTGATTGTCTGATAGCGTTCGGGTGGTGGTGCTACTACTTAAAAATATTTTAAAAATTAGCTATTCTTTAGGATTGGCTAGGGCTTAGTGCCTACTAGAACTCAGGTAATTTTCAGATGAATAGAATCATTAAATATTAAAGAAATAATTTTTTTTTATTTTTTACTAAATTTTGATTGTCTGATAGCGTTCGGGTGGTGGTGCTACTACTTAAAAATATTTTAAAAATTAGCTATTCTTTAGGATTGGCTAGGGCTTAGTGCCTACTAGAACTCAGGTAATTTTCAGATGAATAGAATCATTAAATATTAAAGAAATAATTTTTTTTTTTTTTTTACTAAATTTTGATTGTCTGATAGCGTTCGGGTGGTGGTGCTACTACTTAAAAATATTTTAAAAATTTTCTTTTTATTAGGATTGTGTAGGGCTCAGTTCCTACTAGAATTTAGGTGATTTTTAGATAATTAGAATTATTAAATTTATAAGAAATAAATTTTTTTTTATTTTTTACTAAATTTTGATTGTCTGATAGCGTTCGGGTGGTGGTGCTACTACTTAAAAATATTTTAAAAATTTTCTTTTTATTAGGATTGTGTAGGGCTCAGTCCCTACTAGAATTTAGGTGATTTTTAGATAATTAGAATTATTAAATTTATAAGAAATAAATTTTTTTTTATTTTTTACTAAATTTTGATTGTCTGATAGCGTTCGGGTGGTGGTGCTACTACTTAAAAATATTTTAAAAATTAGCTATTCTTTAGGATTGGCTAGGGCTTAGTGCCTACTAGAACTCAGGTAATTTTCAGATGAATAGAATCATTAAATATTAAAGAAATAATTTTTTTTTTATTTTTTACTAAATTTTGATTGTCTGATAGCGTTCGGGTGGTGGTGCTACTACTTAAAAATATTTTAAAAATTTTCTTTTTATTAGGATTGTGTAGGGCTTAGTCCCTACTAGAATTTAGGTGATTTTTAGATAATTAGAATTATTAGATTTATAAGAAATAAATTTTTTTTTAATTTTTTAATAAATTTTGATTGTCTGATAGCGTTTGGGTGGTGGTGCTACTACTTAAAAATATTTTATAAATTAGCTATTCTTTAGGATTGGCTAGGGCTTAGTGCCTACTAGAACTCAGGTAATTTTCAGATGAATAGAATTATTAAATTTATAAGAAATAAATTTTTATTTATTTTTTACTAAATTTTGATTGTCTGATAGCGTTCGGGTGGTGGTGCTACTACTTAAAAATATTTTAAAAATTTTCTTTTTATTAGGATTGTGTAGGGCTCAGTTCCTACTAGAATTTAGGTGATTTTTAGATAATTAGAATTATTAAATTTATAAGAAATAAATTTTTTTTTATTTTTTACTAAATTTTGATTGTCCGATAGCGTTCGGGTGGTGGTGCTACTACTTAAAAATATTTTAAAAATTTTCTTTTTATTAGGATTGTGTAGGGCTCAGTCCCTACTAGAATTTAGGTGATTTTTAGATAATTAGAATTATTAAATTTATAAGAAATAAATTTTTTTTTATTTTTTACTAAATTTTGATTGTCTGATAGCGTTCGGGTGGTGGTGCTACTACTTAAAAATATTTTAAAAATTTTCTTTTTATTAGGATTGTGTAGGGCTCAGTCCCTACTAGAATTTAGGTGATTTTTAGATAATTAGAATTATTAAATTTATAAGAAATAAATTTTTTTTTAATTTTTTAATAAATTTTGATTGTCTGATAGCGTTTGGGTGGTGGTGCTACTACTTAAAAATATTTTAAAAATTAGCTATTCTTTAGGATTGGCTAGGGCTTAGTGCCTACTAGAACTCAGGTAATTTTCAGATGAATAGAATTATTAAATTTATAAGAAATAAATTTTTATTTATTTTTTACTAAATTTTGATTGTCTGATAGCGTTCGGGTGGTGGTGCTACTACTTAAAAATATTTTAAAAATTTTCTATTTATTAGGATTGTGTAGGGCTCAGTCCCTACTAGAATTTAGGTGATTTTTAGATAATTAGAATTATTAAATTTATAAGAAATAAATTTTTTTTTATTTTTTACTAAATTTTGATTGTCTGATAGCGTTCGGGTGGTGGTGCTACTACTTAAAAATATTTTAAAAATTTTCTTTTTATTAGGATTGTGTAGGGCTCAGTCCCTACTAGAATTTAGGTGATTTTTAGATAATTAGAATTATTAAATTTATAAGAAATAAATTTTTTTTTAATTTTTTAATAAATTTTGATTGTCTGATAGCGTTTGGGTGGTGGTGCTACTACTTAAAAATATTTTAAAAATTAGCTATTCTTTAGGATTGGCTAGGGCTCAGTCCCTACTAGAATTTAGGTGATTTTTAGATAATTAGAATTATTAAATTTATAAGAAATAAATTTTTTTTTATTTTTTACTAAATTTTGATTGTCTGATAGCGTTCGGGTGGTGGTGCTACTACTTAAAAATATTTTAAAAATTAGCTATTCTTTAGGATTGGCTAGGGCTTAGTGCCTACTAGAACTCAGGTAATTTTCAGATGAATAGAATCATTAAATATTAAAGAAATAATTTTTTTTTTATTTTTTACTAAATTTTGATTGTCTGATAGCGTTCGGGTGGTGGTGCTACTACTTAAAAATATTTTAAAAATTTTCTTTTTATTAGGATTGTGTAGGGCTTAGTCCCTACTAGAATTTAGGTGATTTTTAGATAATTAGAATTATTAAATTTATAAGAAATAAATTTTTTTTTAATTTTTTAATAAATTTTGATTGTCTGATAGCGTTTGGGTGGTGGTGCTACTACTTAAAAATATTTTATAAATTAGCTATTCTTTAGGATTGGCTAGGGCTTAGTGCCTACTAGAACTCAGGTAATTTTCAGATGAATAGAATTATTAAATTTATAAGAAATAAATTTTTATTTATTTTTTACTAAATTTTGATTGTCTGATAGCGTTCGGGTGGTGGTGCTACTACTTAAAAATATTTTAAAAATTTTCTTTTTATTAGGATTGTGTAGGGCTCAGTTCCTACTAGAATTTAGGTGATTTTTAGATAATTAGAATTATTAAATTTATAAGAAATAAATTTTTTTTTATTTTTTACTAAATTTTGATTGTCTGATAGCGTTCGGGTGGTGGTGCTACTACTTAAAAATATTTTAAAAATTAGCTATTCTTTAGGATTGGCTAGGGCTTAGTGCCTACTAGAACTCAGGTAATTTTCAGATGAATAGAATCATTAAATATTAAAGAAATAATTTTTTTTTTATTTTTTACTAAATTTTGATTGTCTGATAGCGTTCGGGTGGTGGTGCTACTACTTAAAAATATTTTAAAAATTTTCTTTTTATTAGGATTGTGTAGGGCTCAGTCCCTACTAGAATTTAGGTGATTTTTAGATAATTAGAATTATTAAATTTATAAGAAATAAATTTTTTTTTAATTTTTTACTAAATTTTGATTGTCTGATAGCGTTCGGGTGGTGGTGCTACTACTTAAAAATATTTTAAAAATTTTCTTCTTATTAGGATTGTGTAGGGCTTAGTCCCTACTAGAATTTAGGTGATTTTTAGATAATTAGAATTATTAAATTTATAAGAAATAAATTTTTTTTTAATTTTTTACTAAATTTTGATTGTCTGATAGCGTTCGGGTGGTGGTGCTACTACTTAAAAATATTTTAAAAATTAGCTATTCTTTAGGATTGGCTAGGGCTTAGTGCCTACTAGAACTCAGGTAATTTTCAGATGAATAGAATTATTAAATATTAAAGAAATAAATTTTTTTTTTTATTTTTTACTAAATTTTGATTGTCTGATAGCGTTCGGGTGGTGGTGCTACTACTTAAAAATATTTTAAAAATTTTCTTTTTATTAGGATTGTGTAGGGCTCAGTCCCTACTAGAATTTAGGTGATTTTTAGATAATTAGAATTATTAAATTTATAAGAAATAAATTTTTTTTTAATTTTTTAATAAATTTTGATTGTCTGATAGCGTTTGGGTGGTGGTGCTACTACTTAAAAATATTTTATAAATTAGCTATTCTTTAGGATTGGCTAGGGCTTAGTGCCTACTAGAACTCAGGTAATTTTCAGATGAATAGAATTATTAAATTTATAAGAAATAAATTTTTATTTATTTTTTACTAAATTTTGATTGTCTGATAGCGTTCGGGTGGTGGTGCTACTACTTAAAAATATTTTAAAAATTTTCTTTTTATTAGGATTGTGTAGGGCTCAGTTCCTACTAGAATTAAGGTGATTTTTAGATAATTAGAATTATTAAATTTATAAGAAATAAATTTTTTTTTATTTTTTACTAAATTTTGATTGTCTGATAGCGTTCGGGTGGTGGTGCTACTACTTAAAAATATTTTAAAAATTTTCTTTTTATTAGGATTGTGTAGGGCTCAGTCCCTACTAGAATTTAGGTGATTTTTAGATAATTAGAATTATTAAATTTATAAGAAATAAATTTTTTTTTAATTTTTTACTAAATTTTGATTGTCTGATAGCGTTCGGGTGGTGGTGCTACTACTTAAAAATATTTTAAAAATTTTCTTTTTATTAGGATTGTGTAGGGCTCAGTCCCTACTAGAATTTAGGTGATTTTTAGATAATTAGAATTATTAAATTTATAAGAAATAAATTTTTTTTTAATTTTTTAATAAATTTTGATTGTCTGATAGCGTTTGGGTGGTGGTGCTACTACTTAAAAATATTTTATAAATTAGCTATTCTTTAGGATTGGCTAGGGCTTAGTGCCTACTAGAACTCAGGTAATTTTCAGATGAATAGAATTATTAAATTTATAAGAAATAAATTTTTATTTATTTTTTACTAAATTTTGATTGTCTGATAGCGTTCGGGTGGTGGTGCTACTACTTAAAAATATTTTAAAAATTTTCTTTTTATTAGGATTGTGTAGGGCTCAGTTCCTACTAGAATTAAGGTGATTTTTAGATAATTAGAATTATTAAATTTATAAGAAATAAATTTTTTTTTATTTTTTACTAAATTTTGATTGTCTGATAGCGTTCGGGTGGTGGTGCTACTACTTAAAAATATTTTAAAAATTTTCTTTTTATTAGGATTGTGTAGGGCTCAGTCCCTACTAGAATTTAGGTGATTTTTAGATAATTAGAATTATTAAATTTATAAGAAATAAATTTTTTTTTATTTTTTACTAAATTTTGATTGTCTGATAGCGTTCGGGTGGTGGTGCTACTACTTAAAAATATTTTAAAAATTAGCTATTCTTTAGGATTGGCTAGGGCTTAGTGCCTACTAGAACTCAGGTAATTTTCAGATGAATAGAATCATTAAATATTAAAGAAATAATTTTTTTTTATTTTTTACTAAATTTTGATTGTCTGATAGCGTTCGGGTGGTGGTGCTACTACTTAAAAATATTTTAAAAATTTTCTTTTTATTAGGATTGTGTAGGGCTCAGTCCCTACTAGAATTTAGGTGATTTTTAGATAATTAGAATTATTAAATTTATAAGAAATAAATTTTTTTTTAATTTTTTAATAAATTTTGATTGTCTGATAGCGTTTGGGTGGTGGTGCTACTACTTAAAAATATTTTATAAATTAGCTATTCTTTAGGATTGGCTAGGGCTTAGTGCCTACTAGAACTCAGGTAATTTTCAGATGAATAGAATTATTAAATTTATAAGAAATAAATTTTTATTTATTTTTTACTAAATTTTGATTGTCTGATAGCGTTCGGGTGGTAGTGCTACTACTTAAAAATATTTTAAAAATTTTCTTTTTATTAGGATTGTGTAGGGCTCAGTCCCTACTAGAATTTAGGTGATTTTTAGATAATTAGAATTATTAAATTTATAAGAAATAAATTTTTTTTTATTTTTTACTAAATTTTGATTGTCTGATAGCGTTCGGGTGGTGGTGCTACTACTTAAAAATATTTTAAAAATTAGCTATTCTTTAGGATTGGCTAGGGCTTAGTGCCTACTAGAACTCAGGTAATTTTCAGATGAATAGAATCATTAAATATTAAAGAAATAATTTTTTTTTTATTTTTTACTAAATTTTGATTGTCTGATAGCGTTCGGGTGGTGGTGCTACTACTTAAAAATATTTTAAAAATTTTCTTTTTATTAGGATTGTGTAGGGCTCAGTCCCTACTAGAATTTAGGTGATTTTTAGATAATTAGAATTATTAAATTTATAAGAAATAAATTTTTTTTTATTTTTTTCTAAATTTTGATTGTCTGATAGCGTTCGGGTGGTGGTGCTACTACTTAAAAATATTTTAAAAATTAGCTATTCTTTAGGATTGGCTAGGGCTTAGTGCCTACTAGAACTCAGGTAATTTTCAGATGAATAGAATCATTAAATATTAAAGAAATAATTTTTTTTTTATTTTTTACTAAATTTTGATTGTCTGATAGCGTTCGGGTGGTGGTGCTACTACTTAACAATATTTTAAAAATTTTCTTTTCATTAGGATTGTGTAGGGCTTAGTCCCTATTAGAACTCAGGTGATTTTTAGATAATTAGAATTATTAAATTTATAAGAAATAAATTTTTTTTTAATTTTTTACTAAATTTTGATTGTCTGATAGCGTTCGGGTGGTGGTGCTACTACTTAAAAATATTTTAAAAATTTTCTTTTTATTAGGATTGTGTAGGGCTTAGTCCCTACTAGAATTTAGGTGATTTTTAGATAATTAGAATTATTAAATTTATAAGAAATAAATTTTTTTTAAATTTTTTACTAAATTTTGATTGTCTGATAGCGTTCGGGTGGTGGTGCTACTACTTAAAAATATTTTAAAAATTAGCTATTCTTTAGGATTGGCTAGGGCTTAGTGCCTACTAGAACTCAGGTAATTTTCAGATGAATAGAATTATTAAATATTAAAGAAATAAATTTTTTTTTTTATTTTTTACTAAATTTTGATTGTCTGATAGCGTTCGGGTGGTGGTGCTACTACTTAAAAATATTTTAAAAATTCGCTATTCTTCAGGATTGGCTAGGGGTCAGTGCCTACTAGAACTTAGGTGATTTTCAGATAAATAGAATCATTAAATATTAAAGAAATATTTTTTTTTTTATTTTTTACTAAATTTTGATTGTCTGATAGCGTTCGGGTGGTGGTGCTACTACTTAAAAATATTTTAAAAATTTTCTTTTTATTAGGATTGTGTAGGGCTCAGTCCCTACTAGAATTTAGGTGATTTTTAGATAATTAGAATTATTAAATTTATAAGAAATAAATTTTTTTTTATTTTTTACTAAATTTTGATTGTCTGATAGCGTTCGGGTGGTGGTGCTACTACTTAAAAATATTTAAAAAATTTTTTTTTTTTTAGGATTGTGTAGGGCTCAGTCCCTACTAGAATTTAGGTGATTTTTAGATAATTAGAATTATTAAATTTATAAGAAATAAATTTTTTTTTAATTTTTTACTAAATTTTGATTGTCTGATAGCGTTCGGGTGGTGGTGCTACTACTTAAAAACATTTTAAAAACTAGCTATTCTTCAGGATTGGCTAGGGCTCAATGCCTACTAGAACTCAGGTAATTTTTAGATGAATAGAATTATTAAATTTATAAGAAATAAATTTTTTTTTTTTTTTACTAAATTTTGATTGTCTGATAGCGTTCGGGTGGTGGTGCTACTACTTAAAAATATTTTAAAAATTAGCTATTCTTTAGGATTGGCTAGGGCTTAGTGCCTACTAGAACTCAGGTAATTTTCAGATGAATAGAATCATTAAATATTAAAGAAATAATTTTTTTTTTATTTTTTACTAAATTTTGATTGTCTGATAGCGTTCGGGTGGTGGTGCTACTACTTAAAAATATTTTAAAAATTTTCTTTTTATTAGGATTGTGTAGGGCCCAGTCCCTACTAGAATTTAGGTGATTTTTAGATAATTAGAATTATTAAATTTATAAGAAATAAATTTTTTTTTATTTTTTACTAAATTTTGATTGTCTGATAGCGTTAGGGTGGTGGTGCTACTACTTAAAAATATTTTAAAAATTCGCTATTCTTCAGGATTAGCTAGGGTTCAGTGCCTACTAGAACTCAGGTGATTTTCAGATGAATAGAATCATTAAATATTAAAGAAATAATTTTTTTTTTATTTTTTACTAAATTTTGATTGTCTGATAGCGTTCGGGTGGTGGTGCTACTACTTAACAATATTTTAAAAATTTTCTTTTCATTAGGATTGTGTAGGGCTTAGTCCCTATTAGAACTCAGGTGATTTTTAGATAATTAGAATTATTAAATTTATAAGAAATAAATTTTTTTTTAATTTTTTACTAAATTTTGATTGTCTGATAGCGTTCGGGTGGTGGTGCTACTACTTAAAAATATTTAAAAAATTTTCTTTTTATTAGGATTGTGTAGGGCTTAGTCCCTACTAGAATTTAGGTGATTTTTAGATAATTAGAATTATTAAATTTATAAAAAATAAATTTTTTTTTAATTTTTTACTAAATTTTGATTGTCTGATAGCGTTCGGGTGGTGGTGCTACTACTTAAAAATATTTTAAAAATTAGCTATTCTTTAGGATTGGCTAGGGCTTAGTGCCTACTAGAACTCAGGTAATTTTCAGATGAATAGAATTATTAAATATTAAAGAAATAAATTTTTTTTTTTATTTTTTACTAAATTTTGATTGTCTGATAGCGTTCGGGTGGTGGTGCTACTACTTAAAAATATTTTAAAAATTTTCTTTTTATTAGGATTGTGTAGGGCTCAGTCCCTACTAGAATTTAGGTGATTTTTAGATAATTAGAATTATTAAATTTATAAGAAATAAATTTTTTTTTATTTTTTACTAAATTTTGATTGTCTGATAGCGTTCGGGTGGTGGTGCTACTACTTAAAAACATTTTAAAAACTGGCTATTCTACAGGATTGGCTAGGGCTCAATGCCTACTAGAACTCAGGTAATTTTTAGATGAATAGAATTATTAAATTTATAAGAAATAAATTTTTTTTTATTTTTTACTAAATTTTGATTGTCTGATAGCGTTCGGGTGGTGGTGCTACTACTTAAAAATATTTTAAAAATTAGCTATTCTTTAGGATTGGCTAGGGCTTAGTGCCTACTAGAACTCAGGTAATTTTCAGATGAATAGAATCATTAAATATTAAAAAAATAATTTTTTTTTTATTTTTTACTAAATTTTGATTGTCTGATAGCGTTCGGGTGGTGGTGCTACTACTTAAAAATATTTTAAAAATTTTCTTTTTATTAGGATTGTGTAGGGCTCAGTCCCTACTAGAATTTAGGTGATTTTTAGATAATTAGAATGATTAAATTTATAAGAAATAAATTTTTTTTTATTTTTTACTAAATTTTGATTGTCTGATAGCGTTCGGGTGGTAGTGCTACTACTTAAAAATATTTTAAAAATTTTCTTTTTATTAGGATTGTGTAGGGCTCAGTCCCTACTAGAATTTAGGTGATTTTTAGATAATTAGAATTATTAAATTTATAAGAAATAAATTTTTTTTTATTTTTTACTAAATTTTGATTGTCTGATAGCGTTCGGGTGGTGGTGCTACTACTTAAAAATATTTTAAAAATTAGCTATTCTTTAGGATTGGCTAGGGCTTAGTGCCTACTAGAACTCAGGTAATTTTCAGATGAATAGAATCATTAAATATTAAAGAAATAATTTTTTTTTTATTTTTTACTAAATTTTGATTGTCTGATAGCGTTCGGGTGGTGGTGCTACTACTTAAAAATATTTTAAAAATTTTCTTTTTATTAGGATTGTGTAGGGCTCAGTCCCTACTAGAATTTAGGTGATTTTTAGATAATTAGAATTATTAAATTTATAAGAAATAAATTTTTTTTTATTTTTTTTCTAAATTTTGATTGTCTGATAGCGTTCGGGTGGTGGTGCTACTACTTAAAAATATTTTAAAAATTAGCTATTCTTTAGGATTGGCTAGGGCTTAGTGCCTACTAGAACTCAGGTAATTTTCAGATGAATAGAATCATTAAATATTAAAGAAATAATTTTTTTTTTATTTTTTACTAAATTTTGATTGTCTGATAGCGTTCGGGTGGTGGTGCTACTACTTAACAATATTTTAAAAATTTTCTTTTCATTAGGATTGTGTAGGGCTCAGTCCCTACTAGAACTCAGGTGATTTTTAGATAATTAGAATTATTAAATTTGGAAGAAATAAATTTTTAATTACATTTTACTAAATTTTGATTACGTTTTAAATTTAATAATAAGAAAGGTTTTGTGACACAAAATGAAAAACTATATAAAATAGTAATTTAAAGTCCAAGAAAGTAATCGATTTTCGATAATGAAATTTTTATTTTTCCATTTTTGCGACTTTATTTTTATTTAGTTGCACATATTTTTACACTCAATTTATGTTATTTATTAAGAAATAATGATAATAGTATTTTTTATGTATATCTTTTTTATTTTTATTATTTACATTTTTTAATTGGTTATAAACAGCCTAAAATGATCATTAAAAATCAAAGATGGAAAAATGAAATTTCTAGATAAGTCCTTGTGTGGTTTTTGTAGGATTCTTACTACATTTCCTTGTAAGACAATTCTGACAAGATTCATTTTAGGAATAGTTTTTTGATTTCTAGTATTAGCGTTTTTAAAGTAGTGGAAATTCTAAAAAAAAAACATAAATAGTAGCTTTTAGTGTCTGAAATCTAAAAAACGTACCCAAATAGTAGCATAACGTAAGAATTGTAGTAAATAATAGGTTTTTAGTGGATGAGTGCGAAGCCTGAATAAATTTTTTTTCTCAGTGTAATACTATCATTAGCATATATTAAAGATTGTAAATTTTAATAATTTTTTTGAAAAAGATCATTTTTGTGGTTTTCCTTTTTTGTTTTTCTGCGGAAATGACTTGACCACCAGATTGTTGCAGGCAGACCCAACCAGTGTCGACCCTGGAAAACTCTCCCCCCACAGAGTGAGACGACAAGGACGAAGTATGTCGGTGCAATCGTCCTTAGATCCGTATGGTAGCAATACGACCTTGAGCTCGAGCGGAAGTGACGCCGGCTCTGACCAAAAACAGCATTCTGGCAGCAACTAACCGAAGGCCCCGACCGCTAATGGAGCGGTCGCCGCCGTGGATCAATCACAATATCACGCTACACAAAAATTAGAAAATCATCATCATGAAGAGTCGTCATCATCATCATCACCACAACCGCCCTCCAATCGTATTGACAGCAATACGATTCAGCATTCGCCTAAAATTTTTAAACAAGAGAAAGTCGAAGTCGTAGTTGTAGACATTGAGTCAATAAAGCACGTTGAGACAGAGGGTCAGGAGAATATTTCAATGAAGGAGGAATTCGAGGCGGAAATTGGACGAAAGGATATGGGCGAGGAGAAGAAAATGGAGAAGGAAATGACGGAAATGGAAAAGCAAATCGAGAGCGGAGAAAATATTATTCAGGAAGGAGATATTGAGAGTGAGATATTACAGCCGGAGGAAGTCGATACTACAAGCGGATTTTATATTCGTTTTTTGTTGAGGAGAGAAGGTCGTCGTGATTTAGTTTGGTTGTACAAAACGCACAGATTCTAAGTTCGATGAATTTTTTTCTTTTTCTTCGAAAATTTCAATTTATTTTTTTTTAGTCTTCGTACAAACAGACAGACGTAGGAAAACAAAACTTTCACAAATTAAGGTAATTTTTTATGATCCACAAGTTTTCAACGTTCAAATCAACGAAATATTTCTACAAATATTTTTTTAATACTTTTTAAACAATATTAAAAACATTAAAAAAAATTATTACTAATACTAATATACTTTGTAGGTAATAAAAATAAATATTTTATTTTTTATTGAAAATTTTTGTAATATATTTTACAAAAAATATTTTTTATAAAAAGTACTTACATAAATTACAGATTGCAAATGAATATTAAAAACTTAAATTTTTGATTTAGAAATTTCATAATTAATTATTTCGCATAGAAACATAATTATTATAATAAAAATTTTATTTGAAGAAGAAATAAATAAATTCCGTTCATTCGAAAGTTGAGAACTTTAGGATCATTAATTTTTATTTATTTTATTAATAAGTCCAAACAGTATTTTATATTATTTAATAAATTTTTAATAATTTACATAAAATTTTTAATAATTTACATAAAATTTAAATAATTTACATAAAATTCAAATAATTTGGATAAAATACATTTTTTCCTTTTAATTAAAAATTTAAAACATTTTTAAAGTACCTTCTCATTATCTATAAAAGATATTTTATAGTAATGTCAGTGATTAATGTCGTGATGGTATATCAGATTAAAGTACAATATTACACGAATAGTGATTTCATTTGTCCCGAAGTGAACAATTTTCCAAACAGAGAAACTGATTTATTTTTAATTATATAAGTGATAAATTGTTTATAAATCAATTATTTACAATGAGTATTATGAAAATAAGTATTATTTATTAATTGTAATAGAACTGACAAATTGTTAAATATTTTACAATTTTCCACACTTATTTTAATATTACTTGCTCAATTTTTTAAAATCGTTTTTATCATTATTCTTTTTGAAAGGGAAGAATATTATTCTTTTCCAAAAAGGAAAAATTACTCCCTTTCGAGAAGAAAACTTTTTTATTTTATTTTTTTTTAAAGAAAAGTATTCTTCCTTAAAAAGCGAAAATTTATGCTTTTTTTTAAATGACAATTTGATTTTAAACATTTAATTTTGTAAAAATTTTTAATAGACATTTTAAAAATAAGTTTGAATGTTTGAATGTAAGTACAAGAAATTAAGGGGAAAAACCAAAAATGTTTGTATTAAGACTTTAAGAGTGATGTTATTGTTGTTAAAAGTTTTAAAATTACCATACAACATATCCATCGAAATGAATGATATCAGATTCATAAAATATATTTGATACTATGCCAGAGCCGGCACAAAAATACTGCTTTTAAAATGAAAAAATAAGAGGTTCGTTATCTGCCGGTTAATATCGATCGAATGACTGATTTTGTTTTTTCAATTTTGTCACTGTCCAGTTATTCACAGTGACACTAAAAAGCAAACAAAAAATCATCGTGCTATTCGATTTATTATTTACGAATAATTAATGAACCAGAAATTTGCCACATTTCTTCTCTTCCATCTATTCTAACATTCTATTCTCTTCCATATTCTACGAAATATTGTTTAAAAAATATTTTTATAATTATTAATATTTATTAATGCCGCTATTGTTTTTACTCTTTAAATCTCAATTAGTTAAAAATTTCAACTGATTTTAATTATACCGCCTTTTTTTTGCTTTTGAATCAGTAAAAATTATTTATTCACCAGTAAATAATTTTCTATGATAAATCAGTTAATTTTAACTAATTTAGGCTAAACAAATTTTTTTCTCCTGATAAATTAGTTAATTTTAACTAAAAAAATTGTTTTGACTGATAATCGGTAAATTTTTAATTTTGACTGATTCAAAAGCAAAAACATCGCTATTATTTGAAATCAGTTAAATTTTCAACTATTTTAAATTTGAAGAGTAGAGAATTTGAATTACAAGACTTATTTTATGAACAAAGACAATAGTCGAGAAAAGAAAAAAAAATTAATTTCTTCCTTCATCTCTCCAATTTTATATTGTCAGAAAAAAAATTTTTTATTTTTTATTACAGTATCTATTAGATATATATCATAAATTAGTATTATCAACATAATTGTTAGCTGGATCGTGGGACGCAGATAATTAGCCCCTATTATGTATACATTAAGGGAATAATAGGCAATCATTAAATATTGCATTAGAGAATTCGAGAGGTAAAAGTTGCCCTCTCCATCTCTCTTACATTTTCTCTCTATTCCATTAATCATCAGTTTTTATCTCGAGATTTATTTCAAGAAATAAAAACTGTCAACTAAACACAGTAGTACAATTATAAAAAAAAGAAAATAAATAGATAATAAAAAACAGATAGTTTGTGACATATTAATTATACTAAAAAAATTTTTGTAAAAATACAAAATTAAACGCAAAATGGATTTTTGGTAGCAAAAAGAAAAAAAAGAAAAAAAAATAATTCGGCCCCAACGAAAAATAAAAATTCACTTTTTGGGAGTATAAAACATTTATTTATTATTAGAGAAATTATAAATAAATTGATAAAATAAGTATATAATATAAATTGATTAACAAAATTTGTATAATTTGATTGATTGTTGAATGTGAAGAAGCTAAATGTACTCTTGCACTATTCATTACAAAAAAATGAAAAACAAAAAAAAAACTGATAAAAATGTGTAATGCCTTTGAGAGAGATAATATATACTTTCGATGTTATCGATTATAAAATTAATAGAAATTATAGAACCGCGTTAAAAATAATAGCAAAGAAATGAAAAGGTTTATCAATGTTTCTTCTGCCGGTGCTTTTAAATTACATTTATTTTTTTTATTTTTTTTCTTTGTTTTATTTTTCATTTACTTATTTATTTTTAGTAATTATTTTTTTAATAAATTTTATATCTATTTATTTATTTTTGGTTCTTTTATTTATTTATTCTTTATTCTTTTAATTATTTATCGGTTAATAATTATCACGATTATTAACCATTGTTTCGGTGCGTATGTCAAAAACACACGCATTTTTTTATAAAACATCTTTTTAAATTATTTATTATACACTTATATATATAAAATATATATATATGCAGAAGGCGAAATATAAAAAAGTGTTTCATTAAAAAAAAAATATGTATTTACATGTACGAATGCATAAATGTTGAGAATGAAAGTAAAAATAATATTAATAATAATATTAATATAATAAATATAATAAGTGTAATCGTATATCGTCTATGTGTAAAACAGTTTGTTTGCGTGAGCATGGATATTTTTATTATTTTATACACCTTGCATATACGCATAAAAGAAATCATGTTTACAACATTTCAACGTAAATTGTCATATCGTCAAAAAAAAAAAAAAAAAAAAAAAAATGCCATCACATGGAAATGGATCGATTTACACTATAACGATATAAGCAGTTTTTTGTCAATAAATATAAAAATTTCTCAGACATTATTCTCTTTCTAATATACGCCCTTTTTTCTAGTGATATTTATTTTATTTTTTCAATTAATATTCTCTATATTAAAATATTTATTTTCTATTATATTTTTAAGTGAAAAACACTTGACAACTGGAAAAGTTACAAATTTCAGTAATTTTAGTGAAATATTTAGTTCCTTTAGGGAATACTTTCGTTATTTTAGAGAAACTTGTCGCTGCTCCGGGTAAAGCTTCTTTTCGTGTTAAAAAAAAATTCTGATCAGTTCTTAATTATAATATTGAACATTAATTAAATTAATTAAATTAATTAATTTTCTATTAATTTATAGGCTTCGCACTCATCTACTAAAACCTACTATTTACTACTTTTTTTTTCTTGAAAACTTTAATAAAATTCTTATTAATTATTAGTATATTTATCATTTTTTTAAATATAGTTTTTCCTATTTATTTAATATTTTTCTGTAGACAGTATATTTATTTTTAAGGGAGAAAAAAATAGTTAATATTTACACATTATTTCAGATCTTCGAGAAATAATTTATTTGTCTACAAAATATCAATTAGTAGTAACGATGTTTTAAGCTATCAAGTTCCTCATTGAGAATTAATAACAATAAAACGACGAGTAATAATAATAATACTATAGAGGAAGCAGCTATTATCAAATACATGTTTGATACAATTCTTTGTAACAAATTCAAGATTAATTACACGATTGCAGTGAAGCTCGAGTGTGAATAGGTAATCACTTTTGATTAGATATCAAATAATGAAAGTCATTTAATGTGAAATGATGAATAAACCTTGAAAATATTTTCCTTGATATTCTGAAAATTTGTTTTTTTTTTTTTTTTTTTTTGAAAAAGCAGGTCAACAAGAATTTCGTATATAAATTACGTTGGAAGTAAAAATCTATTTCATAAGCTCAAAAATGTTGTTTGTGTTAATATTGATGTTTGTGAGATTGGTGGTGGCGTATCACAATCCTCATTATGTGCCAGGCCATGACACAATGGTCCATCTCTTTGAGTGGAAATGGAAAGATATTGCTGATGAGTGTGAAAAATTTTTGGGACCAGTCGGTTATGGTGGTGTACAGGTACCTAATTATTAATTAATTCATTTTATTTTATTTTTGACATTAAAAAATTGAAGTATATAAAAATATTTCTATTTTTTATTAGGAAAAAAGTAATTTTTGCTAAAAGTTTAGAAATTCTTCGCACCTTATTTTTAATTTCATTTAATTTTCGTAATTAAGGATTAAAATAAAAAAATAAACTTATTTTTAATTAGAGTACAGTGGAGTTTCGATTCTTTTGTCCTTTTTTGATGTTAATGCAAATTTTGAAAAGAATTTTATGTCAATTATTGTAAATAATTAAATTCCATCGGAAAATTTTACTATTTAAAAAAAATAATTAAATTCCTGTGGAAAATTTTAATATTTCTCAAAATAATTGAATTGTTCTCAAGAATTTTATTGAAATTTTCAAAAATATTATTGACTTCTTGTGAAGAATTTTATTGCAATTTTTGAAAATACCTAATTGAATTCTTGCGCAAATTTTTATTATTTTTAAAAATTAAAATTGTATTCTTGCGAAGTATTTTAATAATTTTTAAAAATAATTGTAATCCTGAGAAGAATTTTAATATTTAAAAAAATAATTGAATTATTAGAATTTTTGAAAAAAAATTGAATTCCTACGCAGAAATTTAATATTTCTGAAAATAATTGAATTCTTGCAAACTATTTTATTGAAATTTATGAATATAATTGAATTCCTGCGCAAAATTTAACTATTCATGAAAATAATTGAAATTTTGGAAAGAATTTAAAAAATTTTTGAAAATAATTTTAATTTGGAGAAGAATTTTAATATTTACAAAAATAATAATTGAATTATTGCAATTTTTGAATAAGATTGAATTCCTACGCAGAAATTTAATATTTCTGAAAATAATTGAATTCCTACGCAGATTCGTATTATTTTAAAAAATAATTGAATTCTTTCCAATATTTTATTGAAATTTATGAAAATAATTGAATTCCTGCGCAAAATTGTACTTTTCATGAAAATAATTAAAATCTTGGAATGAATTTAAAAAATTTTCGAAAATAATTGAAATTCTAAGATGAATTTTTGTACTTACAAAAAAAGAATTTTAAAAGAAATTTTTAAAAGAATTTTTAAAAGAATTTTAATGCAATTTTTGAAAGAAAATTAATTCATACGCAGAATTTTATTATTTTTGAAAATAATTGAATTCCTTCACAGAATATTATTATTTATGAAAATAATGAAAATATTGCAATGAATTTTATAAAATTTTTTTAAAAATGAAACTTTCAAGCTGAAGTTATTTAAAATTTGAAGTTTATAACTGAAAATAAAAAATTTCGTAATTTACCTATGAATAATAATAATAATAATAATAAATTGAATAGCGCGTAAATTTTACTAGTTAACTCTGAACAATTCAATTTCTTTAAAAATTTTAATGGAAATTTATTTTTTTTAATAAGTTGAATTTTAGAGTATAAAATTAATCAAAAAATTATGAATAATCAAAATTTCGTTAAATAGTATTGTAAACCATTCAATTATTCGAGAAGTTACAGATAAATTTTTTAGAAATAAGAACAAAAATAATTTTAATGTCAAATTAATTTTTCTTTCAAATGAAAATATTAAAATTGAATTCTGAAAAAAATATCTCAAAATTATTTAATTACAAAAGAATATTAGTTAAAAATTCGAGAAAATAATTGAATTTTGGAGAAGTTGCTTTATCTATTGTTTGAAATAATAAAAATTTCAGAAGTAATTAGGAATTAATTATGAAAAATTGACAAACAATATTATAAATGTCATAAAATTTGTATTAAAATTAATTTTATATTTTAAAGAACTTTATTATGATTTTTTAAAAATAATCTTGTTTTTGAAGAAGTACGAGAAAAAATGTTTCGAAAGTAGTTGAATTTTGCAAAAACTAACAATTGAAATTATTATCGGAATAAGGAAAAATGTCAGGAAAATACAAAATAAATTTTTTGTGTTAATCCAAAATAAAGAAAACGTCATTTTTTCGTCGTAACGTCAACCCAAGGTATGAGCTGATAAAACAGTTCAATATTCTTATTATAAAAAACCCAAATGTCATTTTTTTCCCGTGACTTTTTCACCCCACTCTACTCTACTAAAAGTTTAGAAAAGTTTTAACTATAATTACTAATCATCTAATTTAATTTTCATAATTAAAAATTGAAATAAATGCATTTATTTTGAACTAGAAAACAAAAAAAAATATTATTAATTTTATTTCTGCGTTTAGTAAAATTTTAGAAAATTAATTTTAGATTGAATGGTTATTTTAGAAACAGATAATTTTTGAAGAAATTATTACCTGTTTTTTTTACTCGTTCGGCTATCAATTCTCTGCTAAAAAGTGTCTTCTTCTTTTTTATTATTTCTTTTTTTTCGTTTTCTAAATTCAGGTTTCGCCCATTCAAGAAAATGTTATCGTCGCAAATAGACCGTGGTGGGAGCGTTATCAGCCGATAAGTTACAAGTGGAAAACAAGATCTGGAGATGAGAATGATTTCAAAATAATGGTACACAGGTGTAATCGAGCAGGAGTGAGAATTTACGTTGATATTATTTTGAATCACATGACTGGCGATCAGCCAATTAATTTAGGAACAGGAGGCTCAACAGCTGATACGAAAAATTTGAATTATCCAGCTGTACCTTATGGGCCCAATAATTTTCATTCAAAGTGCGAGGTTAATAACTACACAGATGCTGATAATGTCAGGAATTGTCAGCTTGTAGGTTTACATGACCTAGATCAGTCTCAGGAATATGTTAGAAATAAAATGATAGATTTTATGAATGCTGCTATTGACGTTGGCGTTGCTGGATTCCGGTTTGTACTTTTTGTTATTAATCAAGATTTTTCCACAGAAAATATAAAACAAAATATTTTTATATGAAAATTATTTTATTTGTAGTTTTTTTTCTGTTTGCAATGAAATAAAATAATAATTTTTAATCGTAATAAATATTTTTTAATGCGAAAAAATACTTAAATGAATTAAATAATCGGTTTGATTATTATTTATTTAATTACAGTATTGATGCTGCAAAGCACATGTCGCCGAAGGATTTAAAGCAAATTTTCTCGAAATTGAAAAATTTACCTAAAGACGAAGGATTTTCCGAAGGTTCTCGACCATTTATCTTTCAAGAAGTGATAGATTATGGTGGTGAGAAAATTTCCACAAAGGAATATAATGAATTGGGAGTCGTTACCGAATTTAAATATGGTTCTGAATTGAGTAATGTAGTTAGAGGAAATAATGCTTTAAAATGGTTGGTCAACTGGGGCGAAGCATGGGCACTATTACCATCGAAGGATGCTCTCGTCTTTATTGATAATCACGACACTCAACGTAACAGAAATTCTATTTTAACATACAAAGACTCGAAATTATACAAGGTTTTTATATTTTTCTTAATTTAATTAATATTTTTCTCATATTTTCTTTATTTTCTTCGATTTTTTTTGCTTTTAAGAAATAGAGACAATGGAAAATAAAAACTTACATTACAAAAGAGAAAAGAACTTTTTATGTATTTTTTATTTTTTTATTTCATTTATTTATTTTTTGAAAAATTTTGAAGATAAAAAGGTTAAAGATTACTTTTTTTTAATGCGCGTTACAAAGTAGAAAAAATAGAAAAAATGGAAAAAATATTAAGAAATAAAAACTATAAAAATAAACTGTAAAAGAAGCAAATAAAATATAGAAAATAGGGAAAATAGAGAAAATAGAAAAAAACAGAAAAAATTAGAAAATAGAAAAAAATTAGAAAATTGGAAAATAAAAATATTATAAAAACAAGAAAATAGAAAAACTTGAAATTTAAAAAAATAGAAAAAATAAGAAAATACAAAAAATGTGAAAAAATAAAAAGAATTAGAAAATAGGAAAATGAAAAAATATGGAAAATAGAAAAAAAGGAAAAATACAAAAAATTAGAAAATAAGAAAATATAATAAATAGAAAAAATTAGAGAAAATTGAAAAATAAAAAAATAGAAAATAGAAAAAAAATTAGAAAATACAAGAAATAGAAAAAATTAGAAAATAGAAAATGAAAAAAAAACTGAAAATAAAAAAGAAAAAAAAGTGAAAATTGAAAAAATAGAAAGAAAAATGGAAAAACATAGAAAATAGAAAAAATGAAACAGAAAAAATTAGAAAATAAGAAAATAGAAAAAATAGAAAAAAATAGAAAATAGAAAAAATACAAAAAATAAGAAAAAGTTAAAAATTAAAAAATAAAAAATTTAAAAAATAGAAATTAGAAACAAATAAAAAACAGAAAAGATAGAAAAAATTAGAAAATAGAAATAAAAATGGAAAAATATAGAAAATAGAAAAAAAATGAAAAATAGAAAAAATTAGATTTAAGAAAAATAATAAAAATAGAGAAAATAAGAAAAAGTTAGAAAATTGCAAAATAGAAAAAATTAGATTTAAGAAAAATAATAAAAATAGAAAAAATAAGAAAAAGTTAGAAAATTGTAAAATAAAAAAATACACAAAATAGAAATTAGAAACAAATAGAAAATAGAAAAAATAGAAAAAATTAGAAAATAGAAACAAAATTGGAAAAATACCTATAGAAAATAGAAAAAAATAAAAAATAGAAAGAATTAGAAAATTGGAAAATAAAAAATAGAAAAAATTAGATAACAAAAAAATACAAAAAATAGAAAAAGTTAGAAAATTGGAAATTAAAAAAATACAAAAAATAAATTAGAAATAATTAGAATAAATTAGAAATTAGAAACAAATAGAATAAATAGAAAAAATTAGAAAATAGAAACAAAAATGGAAATCATAGAAAAGTGAAATAAATGTAAAATGAAAAAAAATTAGAAAATAAAAAAATACAAAAAATAGAGAAAAAAAATGAAAAAATTAGAAAATTGGAAAATAAAAAATAGAAAATAGAAAAAATGGAAAGAATTAGAAAATAGAAAAATGAAAAAATACGGAAAATAGAAAAAATAAAAAATAGAAAAAAATGGAAGATAGAAAAGATTAGAAAATTAAAAAATACAAAAATACAAAAAATAGAAATTAGAAACTAGGAAAATAAAAAATAGAAAAAATTAGAAACTAAGAAAAGATAAAATGGAAAATTAAAAAAAAACAAATTCACAGGTGGCCGTTGCATTCATGTTGGCTCACACCTACGGCATTCCTCGCGTAATGAGCTCCTTCAGTTTCACTGAGTTCAATACTGGACCGCCGGCTGATAAGAATGAGAATATTATTTCACCTGATATAAGAGCAGACAACACGTGTGGCAATGGTTGGATTTGCGAGCATCGATGGCGTGAAATTTATAATATGGCCAAATTCCGCAATGCAGTAAAAGGCACAAACATTGAATCGTGGTGGGACAACGGAAACTATCAGATTAGCTTCTGTCGCGGGAATATCGGATTTTTCGCCATTAATCTCGAGAAACACGATTTAAATCGAGTACTTCGCGTTTGTCTTCCGGCTGGCGTTTATTGTGACGTTATTTCCGGCGATTTACATAATGGTCACTGCACTGGCAAAAAAGTCCACGTCAATCAAAACGGCGAGGCGCACATTCAAATAAAACATGACGAATTCGACGGTGTTCTTGCAATTCAACGAAATGTAAGTAAAAATTAATTTTTATTATCTCTTAATTATTTTTTTAAATAATTTTCTTTTTCTTTTTCTTGGTAAATTAATAATATACCTAATAATTTTAAAAAAATATAAAATAAAAAAGTAATATTAAAGTATTTTAATTAATCAATTAACTATTAATTAATTATTCGCAATTAATTGAATAATTAATTATTCGCTATTAATTGATTAATGAACTATTAATTTATTAGTAGTTCATAATTAATTAGTTAACTACTAATTAATTATTAGTTATTAATTGATTAACTATTAATTTATTAAACTATCATTCAAATACTAATTAAATATTAATTACTAAATAATAAATTATTAAACAATAAAATTAATTGTTAATTAATCTCCTCTCGAACGTTAGACTTTTGATTATTATAATTAAAATCACTTTTTCTTATCTTTCAGGTAAGAGAATAAAATTCGAAACTCACTGTGATTTATGGAAATACTCAATAGAACAAAAATAGTATTTTTTAACAAGTTTATTTTAACAGAAACAAAGTGTATGTATATTGTGTTTTTCTCTTTTCACCATTAATTTCTACTATACATAATATGATCCGTTAATCATAAAAATTATACACGACAAATTTGTGAAGACAAATCGATTTTACAAAAAAAAAAATGCAAAAAAAAAGGAAAAAAATAGAAAAGAAAAGAAAATTACAAAAAAAAGAGTGAAAGACAAAAGAAGACATGGAGCGGAAATTATAATATATAGGAAAATTATAGAGAAAGAATTATCACAAAATAGCCGCAACACTTTTCATTCTAGCATCCATTCCATCTTTTCATATACGTTTCTTCTTTTTTTAACAAATTTTTCTTTACAGTTTCATTATTAAAAATTCGTTTAAAGTTAATTTTAAGGATTAATTTGAAAAATTTACTTTTTAAAATTCATTTAAGGAATTCAATTTTTGAAATTAATTCAAAGAATTAATTTTTTTAAATTAATTTTTTTAAAATAATTTTTTTAAAATAATTTAAAGAATCAACTTTTAAAAAAAAATTTTAAAATTAAATTTTTTATAGTTAATTTCAAAAATAAATTTAAAAAATTAACTTTTTACAGTCAAAATCAAAAATAAATTTTAATAATTAACTGTTTACAATTAATTTCAAATATTAATTTTTTAAAATTAATTTAAAGAATTAAATTCTTAAAATTAATTTAAAAAATTAACTTTTCACAATTAATGAAAAGAATAAGTTTTTTAAAATTAAGTTTAAAAATCAACTTTCTAAAATTGATTTAAAAAATTTACTTTTCAAAATTAATTTCAAAAATTAATTTAAAGAATGAATTTCTTAAAATTAGTTTAAAAAATTAACTTTTTACAATTAATGTAAAAAATTAGTTTTTTAAAATTAAGTTTAAAAATTAATTTTCTAAAATTAAGTTAAAAAATTAACGGTTTAAAATTAACTTTTCAGAATTTTGTCGATTTACAAATATCCTTTATCTATTTAGCCTAATGATTCTAAATAAAATACTAAAATCTCGTCTCTTTAAAAGCGCAATATAAATATTTATATGTACAGTAATATGTATATGTTAAGTAAAAGCCGCTGGGATCTTTCGCACAATTTTTTGTCCCCCATCATTTTTTTCACAAATTCACATTTTATACACAATAGTTTTAAGAAGATTATTTTTTTTTTAATTATATTTTCTTTTTTTAACTACATTATACTATTATTATAGATATATTCTACAGTTTTAAAAAAATATTTCTTGTTAAAATTATAAAGACATAGCTTTGTATTTATGAGTTTTCACTTCAGTATTTTCTTTTTTCGTTTATCAATATTTTTTTTAACAAGATATTTTCTCCTGACTTTGTAAATTGTGCGCATTTGTGTTTTTTTTTTATTTTATATAATAAGTAAAAATTGCAGTTAATGTACATATTCTAAAAATACTGCTCGATTGAAACTTTTTTTTTGCAAATTGATATTTGTCACTCTATTTCTCTCACTTGAACGCACTATTTTTGTACTTTTTTTTTTAACTCAGTACAAATAACATACTTTTTTTCTATTGTCTATAATTAGGTTTTAATTCTGTTAAGAATATAGCAACTTTTAACATTTTGTAAATAAATAAGAATTTGTTACAGTTGGAAATGTAGTAAAATGTAAATTAGACAGAATTAACTAATATTGTAAGTTTATAAATTTTAAAAAGGAAAAAATAAAAAATAAAATAATCTTTACTTTTTTAATTTTTTGATATCTATATTTTACTTTTGAATTTTATCTGAAGAGAATTATAATTTAGTTATTCTTTTTTTTATAATTATCGTATTATAATTTATATAAAACTTGGTTAAAATATGTAAAGGAAACAACGACTTGAGCAAATTGTATGAATTATATGTTACTTTACGAACTAAAACAGTACTCCAGTGATTAATTATTGCACGTGGATTATTTTCTTTTCTTTTTAATTTAGTTAATATTTTAACATTCTTCATTTACAAACAGACATTCTTACTTTGCAGGCATTCTTAAATTTTTTTAATTGTCACCGACTCATTTCTTTTTTTCTAGAAAATTTTTCAACGTTCAAATGAATGAAAATTTTTTCTTTACTTAATAAGACAAATTTTTTCTCGGTTTTACATTAGTAAATTTTTTCTAATTCATTTTTGAAAAATTACAATATTTGGTTGCAAACTAACGTAAATTGATAATTTATTCAGGTAGGAATTTAATTTTTTCTTACTTAATTTTTTTTTCGTAGACTATATTTTTTTTTTTTTTGATAAAATATAAATTGATAGTAATGACATAAATATTGTCGTTCATTTGAAAGTTGAAAACTAGTGTAGGAATTGCGAAATGGAATCGAAGGCAAAAATTTCGTTTTTAGGTAGGTAACTAAAAAAATTATTCTACCTCTCCGCGTAACGTACGTGAGTATTTTTTCTGCGATTAAAATATCTGATATGCTCTGAGTATTCAAAAGTAATGATGCGAATATTTTTAATGATCAGTCAGAAATATGATAATAAACTAAAAATATTATACAGTGAAAATAATAGGCGATTATGAATTATTTTTTATGCATAGATGGATTTATATCATTTGAATGTATATTAAAATATGAATATATTACATTTGAAAATATATTTTTAAAAATATTTTTCAATTTTAGTCAAACAAATTTGTTTCTAAATAAAATTTGCTTTATTATAAATACGTATTTATAAATCACATTGCTGTAGAATTCATTTTATCGTCTAGTATATTTATTGTAATTTTTAACCCCAGACTTCATAACTGAAATTTTTTGTAACCTCAGTCAAAATTTAAACTTTGTTATTTTTTTTAGAAATTCCTGAGTACTTTTTTGATTAATTGATTATTTTTAATTTTTTTGACCATATTTTTCAAGATATTAAAAAATCAAAAATGCCATTATCTTCTTTATTAACATTAAAAAAACTCTTATTCTAAATTTAAGAATAAATCATGGCTTATAATGTATTATTCAAAGTCGTTGTATTCTAAATTTCAAACTTAGTTTTTTTTTATTGACATTTTCTTTTTTAATTTTGTTGCTAATTTTAGTATAAATCTTCGCATGAATTTAATTATTTTCAATACAATTTTAATAAAGTTAATTATTTTCAAAAAGAGTAATGAAATTTATCACAGAAATTCAATTATTTATAAAATTTTTTAATAAAATTCTTCGAAACAATTTAATAATTGACAAAAATCAATTATTATTTAAAATTTTAATAAAATTATCCGTAAAAATTCAGTTATTTCCAATACAATTTTTAAAGTATTTCTAGAAAAAATTTAATTATTTAAATATTTTTAAAAATTTTCAGGAATAAATTGAAACATTTATTAATTTATAAATTTTTATAACTTTTGTAATTTTGAATCTAAATTAATTTAATATTTGTATAGAATTTTATTACAATTTTTCAAAGTAATTGAATTGTTTTCAAGAATTTAATAAAAATTTTTTAAAATAATTAAATTCTTTCGTGGAATTTAATTAAAATTTGTGTAAAAAGCAATTATATTTCTGCGAAGAATTTCAATCCAACTTTAAAACAATTAAATTTTTTTAAAAAGAATTCAATTTTTTCGAAAACATTTTATAAAAATTGTATTAAAAAACATTGAACTTCACCGAAAAATTAGATTATTTTTCAAAATAATTGACTGCTGAGAAGATTTTAATTGCAATTGTTAAAAATAATTGAAATTCTTTGAAGAACTCTATTATTTTTGAAAATAATTGAATTCCTAAGAAGAATTCTATTATTTTTGAAAATAAATGAATTTCTAGAAAGAAATTTATTATTCTTAAACATAATTGAATTCTTGTGAAGAATTTTATTATTCTTAAAAATAATTGAATTCTTGTGAAGAATTTTATGATCAATTTTGAATATAATTGAATTTTTACGAAGAATTTTATTGACATTTTTTAAAATAATTGAATTCTTCTGAAGAATTCTATTTTAAATTTTGAAAATAATTGAATTTTCAGGAAGAATTTTATTGACATTTTTAAAAATAATTGAATTTTTGCAAATGATTTCATTGAAATTTTTGAAAATAATCGAATTCCTGTTAAGAATTTTATTAACAAAAATAATTGAATTCTTTCGAAAAATTTTAATATAACTTTTAAAAATAATTGAATTCATTTGAAGAATTTTAGTGTAAATTTTGTAATTAATTGAATTCCAATAAAGAATTTTATTATTCTTAAAAATAATTGAATTTTCGCAAAGATTTTATTGCAATTTTTGAAAATAATTAAATATTCTTAGAAAGAATTTTATTATTCTTGAAAATAATTGAATTCTTTAGAAAAATTTTACAAAAAATGTAGGTATTGAAAATACTTGTTGCGCAAAATTTTATTATTTTTGAAAATAGTAAATAATAATAATTAATTAGTTAATAACGGAATTTTTTAAAATCTTTAATTATTCAGAAATTAAAATTGATGTTTGAAAATAATTATTTTAAATTGAAAGCCAAGATTGATTCTTAAATTAAGAAGATAATTTTGTAATTTGACAAACAAACAAATGCATTATTTAAAACATATTTTTAAATAAACAATCGTTCCAGGAACAAAACAATTTTTAGGGTAGTTAAGTACCCTATTCATAGAGTAACTTATAAACAAGAAGTCTAGAATTAATTTTACTTTCATCTCAATTTACAATTTTTTCTTTATTAATCATCAAAATCCGAGATGAAACTAAAAAAAATAATATAAATATTATGAAGAAGAAGAAGGAAAATCAGTAAATCACAGAAAATAGAAACTGATATTCTATTAGTACGTGCGTCACGCGGCAAATAATATTCGAAAAATTCTACCATTCGTTAAGTACGGTAAATATACATATATCTATATATATATTTTTTTTGTTTTTTTTTATATAAATATACGAAATTTATGAAAATGAAATTTATTAAAAGAAAGAATCAGGCACAAATCTTAAACGATTGCGGAAACACTTAGCATGTACGATGACAAAGGCGGAGTCTCCTATTCGGACAGAATAACAATAAAAATAATTGCTGGAGATAATGACAAAGGTCACTGCTTTATTGGCTTTTTGAAGACGACTTCCGGTTTGCGAACCGGTCGTGGAAAACGTCGTTCTATCCTAAGAGCGCGATTTGGGTCTTGCAATTCGGACCCAACTGGAGTCTCCGCCATTGTTTGTCAGTTTCCGGTGCTGTTGGGCCGCCTGCCAGGCGTTTGCGTTGCGGTCGCCGCTGCGGCTGCTGCGGCAGCGACGCTGAGCGCCGGAAGTGGTGTTTGATGGCAGTGAGCACAGTGCAGACAGACTGTGCACGCTCCTAACTTCCTGGCCAGTAACGCCCTCAACTTCAGCGCTGGACCCAATTTCATTCCCATTGGGCCCGTCAAGTGCTCCTCTGACAATAAAGGCAGCGACGCTCCGTCGATTCGGTTCTCTCGAAAATTCTGAATCAGACAAAATTTTTTCTTCTCAATTCTGAGTGTTGTTTTTTTTTACTTATTAAAAAGAACTTGAAGAATTCTTCAACAAGCAGAGTTGCCACAGTAGATTAAGCAAAGCAGATAGAAAGCAGTGGAAAGTGAAAATGCGCCAAGTGAAGGAAATTACAGGTTTTAACGAAACTACTGGAAAAATATCGAAATTTCTACAATTGCTGTAAGAAAATTCGGATTTTTTCCTTTTTTTATTAATTTATAACCAAAAATTCTTCTCGATTTTTTTTTTATTATTATTTTAATTACATTCGAGTTACTATAATTTTTAAAACGAATCTTTACTATTTTTTTGTCCTGTCTCTGTATTATTAATAGTTGTATTTTAAAAAATATTTAAATAAATTCAATTGAAATTCAATTATTTTTAAAAAATTATTTCAATTTTTAAACATTAAAATGAAAAATTTTAATTAGAAATCTTTTTGAGAATAATTATAATTAAATTATATTCAATTGAGTTTCAATTACTTTATAAGAAGATATTTTACATTTGAATCATTAAAAAAAAATTGTAAAAAACAATTTAATTTAACTCTTCCAAGTTTCATATATTTCCAAAAATATTTTAATTAAATTCTAATTAATTAAATTAACTTTCAATTGTTTATAAAACGATTTTGATTTTAATTCTTTAAAAATTTAACTGAAAATTAACTTTAAAGTTTTAATTCAAAATTAATATATTTCATTAAAAACAATTGAATTTTTAAAAGTATTAATTAAAATCTTTTTATAATAATGAAGTGTTTTTAAGATTTTAATTGAAAATTTGGAAAATAATTGAATTTTTATATAGTTCATTAAAAATAATTGAATTTTTGAAGGATTATGATTGAAAATTTTTAAATAATTGAAATTTCAAGTAATTTACTAAAGTAAATTGAATTTTTAAGAGATTTTAATTAACAGTTTTTAAATAATTGCAATTTTGCACATTTTATTAAAGATAATTAAATTTTTGAATGATTTTAATTGCAAATTTGGAAAATAATTGCAATTTTTGCACAGTTTGTTAAAAATAATTGAATTTTTAAAAGCATTTAATTAAAAATTTGGAAAATAATTGCAATTTCGATTAATTTCATAAAATAAATTGAATTTTTGAGAGATTTTAATTAAAATTTTTATAATTATTTGCAATTTTGCACATTTTATTAAAAATAATTGAATTTTTGAAGGATTTGAATTGAATGTTTTTAAATAATTGAAATTTCGAATAATTTTTTTAATATAATTGAATTTTTAGAGGATTTTAATTGAACATTTTTAATTTATTAAAATTTTGAATAATTTTTTCAATATAATTGAATTTTTGAAGGATTTTGATTGAAAATATTTAAATAATTGAAATTTCAAGTAATTTACTAAAGTAAATTGAATTTTTAAGAAATTTTAATTGAAAGTTTTTAAAATTTAAATAATTTTAATTTGCACATTTTATTAAAGATAATTGAATTTTTGAATGATTTTAATTGCAAATTTGAAAAATAATTGAAATTTTGCACATTTTATTAAAAATAATTGAATTTTTAAAGGATTTTAATTGAAAATTTGGAAAATGATTGAATTTTTTGCATGGTTCTTTAAAAATAATCGAATTTTTGAAGGATTCTAATTGAAAATTTTAAAAATAATTGAATTTTTGAAGGTTTTTAATTGAAAATTTGGAATTTTCGAAATTAATTTGAAATTTCGAATGATTTATTGAATATAATTGAATTTTTGAAGGATTTTAGTTGAAAATTTGGAAAATAATGTCAGTTTCTCTTAATTTACTAAAAAAAATTGAATTTTTGAATTATTTTTATTGAAATCTTTATAAATAATTGCAATTTATTACGAAGTAGCTTTAAAACTGAAAAAAGCAGCAAAAAGTAGCATTAAAACTGAAATAGCAACAAAAAGTAACTTTTAAACTCTGAAAAAAGCAGCAAAAAGTAGCATTAAAACTGAATTATCAACAAAAAATAGCAATAATACTGAAGAAAGCAGAAAAAACGAAGAAAAATCATCTGAAAACGTAGAAAATCTAACAACTTGGATTTTTTAGAAAAATAAATCTAAAAAATAGTGTCGCATAACTAAAGAAAGTATCCAAAAAATAGTAAATAGAAGCATTTAGTAAATGAATGCAAAGCAATATTCTAAAGAAGCGTCAAAAAAATTGCGTATTTTAATTCACTAAAAAGATATTGTCAACTTTCTGATATTTAAATATACAAAAAGTTTATATTCTGTTATTCCCTGAAAATAGTTTTTCCAGCGTTATCAAATTGAGAAAAACTATATGAAAAAAATTATGATACATACAGTATAAGAAAAAACTAATTTCTTCTGCATTTTGTTTAAAGAAAATAACAATATAACTGAAAATATAATTATTACAATTGTTACAATTATTACAATTGAAAAAAATTATTATACAGAGTAAAAAAAAATAATTTGTTCTGCATTTTGTTTAAAGAAAATAACAATATAACTGTAAACATAATTATTACAATTGTGCAAAAATTGATGATGTGCAGTGAGAATAAAATCATTGACTCTGAAAATTTATATTTATAAACAATTGACAATAATTGCCATAAATTATAATAAGTGGAAAAAATTGATGATGTACGCGCAGTATAAAGTAGTTTGTATAATTTGGAAGAAAAAGGGGGATGTTGCCCGTAACGGAATAACGATTCATTCACAGCTTGAAAGTTGTATGGAGGTAGAGAAGGTAATTGTGAGTGTACTCAAGGTTCAGCACCATTTTATGAATGAAATATTCAGACTGTAATGCGAATTCAACACGCAACAACAACGAGTGCTAGGCTAACCGGTCTCTCTTCAGCACGCGTTTCTCCATCCTCTTGATACTGATCGTCAATCTTTAAGATCGAACCATCGCCGATCGTCTTGAACTTGTTCATTTTTTTTTCTCCCTGCTAAATCTCGTTTCTCTTCTATATATACATATATACTCTTACATATATTATAACTTTTAACTCTTTCCTTCCATTTCGATTTGTTAGAAATTTACATGTACACACTGTCAGCGATTTTGCATTTCATTATTTCAACCGAATGCAAAACAGTAATTTACATATTTTTCGTCATTTTCGTCATTTTGAGAAAATTATATTTTTTAATACAGTTGTGATTATATGAGAAACAAACAATTTTTTTAGGAACTTTTTCAAACCGTTTTTTTGGAAAAAAAATATCAAGCAATTTTTTTGAGAGAAATTACTGAAAGTAAATTCGTTTGCTTAATTGTTTTGTTGTTGTTGTATTTCTTTCATTTTTTTTAAATAAAATTTCTGTAAACCAAACAAATATTTATTTGATTCAGATTATTCAGTTTAATAATTTTTGCCTGCAGAGAAAGAATTTTATCACCTACAGCACAATTTTACTTGAACCAAACAAATATTTGGACGTGAGTAAATTTCATAACATTTATTATCCAAATATTGAGAGAGAAAAATATTTTTTACGCAGAAATAATTTTTGTTTACTATTATTTACTTTTAATAAAAAATATATTTTAAAAAAAATTTTCAAAGAATATTTATCTATGAATAAGAAGTAAAATTCCCTTTCAAAATTTATTTCATAACGTTTATTATCCAAATATTGAGAGAAAAAAAATATTTTTTACGCAGAAATAATTTTTATTTACTATTGTTTAGTTTTAATTTTAATTTTTTGAATTTTTGATGGAGAAATATTGTTACAAATTTGGTCAAATTAATTTTTGGTTTAAATTTAAAGAAGAAATTATTTTTCTATGAATAAGAAGTAAAATTGCAACGAGAATTGGTACCAAAAATGTGGATCAAATAAAAAACTGATCCAAATTTGACACTTTCAAGCAAGTAAAATTTGAAGTGTAAAATTCGAAGAGATTAGCAAAAAAAATTTTGTTTTTGCAAAACAAATGTAGTTTTGACAAAACATTTTGTTTTGAAAAAGAAAAAATTTTTTTTACATCTTGAAAAATCAAAGTTATACTTTTAATCGGTGAATGAAATTTTACTCTTCGAAACTAATCCAAAAGAGCCTGGAGGATATGTAGAGAAATACTCCAACAATGTTAGTATATAATTCACATATATATTAATGACTTTAAATTACATGGTAAAAATGATGCTTCGGGCTGTTTCGCAATAATATTTCAGAGTTTAAACTTCCTTGAAGCGATTTTTTTCAGTTTTTAATTTTTAATTTTTAGTTAAGAGACATACCGTATTAGAAATATATATTTGATAATAATTCACGATCGAAGTAACGCCCGTTTGTGTAAAAATGTAAATAATTTTTACTCTTCGAGACTAATCATTTTTGGAAAAAAGTTAAAGATGTAAATCAACGTAAACAAAAGTAAATAAAAGTAAATGAACCTAAATGAAAATAAACAAAAAATAAATTAAATTAAATAAAAATAAACAAAAATAAATGAAAATAAATAAAAATTAATAAAATTAAATGAAAGTAAACAAAAAGAAATGAATATCAATAAAAATAAATAAAAATAAATAAAAATAAATAAAAGTAAATAAAAATAAATAAAAATAAATAAAAATAAATAAAAATAAATAAAAATTAATAAAAATTAATAAAAATCAATAAAAATAAATGAAAATAAATAAAAATTAATAAAAATAAATAAAAGTAAATAAAAATAAATTAAATGCGTGATTTTCAACGAAGTGATATATTTTGACTACGGAAACTTTTTTTTAAAGAAAATTAATTTTTTGAAAATTTCTTATGTAGATCTTTTAATTTTTAATTACAATATAATTGATATTTTTCGAAGATTTTTAATAAAATTATTAAGAATATTATCACATTTCGAAAAATTTATTAAAAATTGTATTAAAAATCATTTGAAATCCTGCGAAGAATTTTATTATTGCCAAAAAAATAATTGAATTCTTGGAACGAATTTTATTAAAACTTTTTAAAATAATTGAAATTCTGTGAAATATTTTATCATTTGTAAAAATAATATGATTCTTGTGAAGAATACTATCAAAATTTTTCAAAGTAATTAAATTTTTTTAAAAAATATCTTATGAATTTTGAAAATAATTGAACTTTTAGGAGGAATTTAATTTCAATTGTATTGAATGTAATTGAATTCCTACGAAGAAATCTATTAATTGTAGAAATAATTGAATTCTTGTGAAGAATTTTATTTAAATTCCTGAAAATAATTGAATTTTATTACTTTTGAAAATCATTGAATTCTTGTGATGAATATTGTTATTTATGAAAATAATTGAATTTTCCAAAAGAATTTTATTAAAATTCCTGAAAATAATTAAATTTCTGGAAAGAATTTTGTCAAAAAGATTATTAAAATAATTCTCCTTTGAACACTTTTACTAATTATAAAGATAATTAAAAGCTTGACGAGGTTTATTTGATACACCGTTTTTAAATAATTGAATATTTGCAACGAATGTTATTAAATCTTTGAATTCTTTGTAAAATATTTTATTCAAATTTTTAAAAATAATTAAATTATTGCGAATAATTTCAATTGTATTAAAAATAATTAAATTCCTGCATTGAATATATGTAAACTTCAGTTTCAAATAAAAAAATATTAATAATATAATATAAATATAAATAAATAAAATATTTTTACATAAGATTATATCAATGAAAATTGTAAAACACTAAAAAAATTCAATTTTGGTGACGATTTTGCATTCTTATTGCTTTCCTTATGGGAAGTATTTTTTTCGTTAAAAATCAATTTTAATTTGATAAAAATTAAAGAAATACACAGAAAAACGTGTTTTTATAATTGAATGTATTTTTTCAGCATATGCAACTTATTTCAAACGGTAATATTTTCTTCTCGTCGCGTCGAATTAACAAATTCAACGCGACAAAAAAAAATACTCGAATTTATCGATACAGAGAACTTGGGAGTAATATTCATTTTCTTTTTTAATTTCGTTTCTTTTTTTCAGTTTTTTACTTTTTTTTGTAACAAATCGTTTTTCAGATCCACTTGGACCATTGGGAATAGCTGTGTGCTTGAATCTTCAACTGGTGTCGAGAGCAGCTGCAGCTGCTGCATTTGCGAGGAATATATCTTTTCTACGTGTTGCGCCGCAGGCGACCATGCTCGCAATGGTCGACCCACCAGAAGACAACCTATATTTTCTCCACCCAGTTCCAAACTCTAAGGGCAATGCAATTCAGACTCTGTATCAATTATATCTTTCTCAAACACATGTCTGGCACGTACCGCGAGCATAAACGCAAGTAGAAAATGTAATTCAATACAATTTACCATGGTATTCGCTTTTTCAATATATATAAGTTCTCCCAAGGTTTTATTTATTTATTTATTTTTTTGCAAACTAAGAAATGTAATTACAATCAAATGTAAATGTACCCTAAAGCAGGGCTCGGATTCAGTGTAGAATGTAACAAAATATTTTTATGCAAAGAGACACAAAAATAATTATTTCTTTATTATATTATTTATTTAAAAATTTTTTTTTTATTATTTTTTAATTTATCATTTTTTTATTATTAAAAATTCTAGAAAATAATAATTGAATTGAAATGATGAAAATAATTTCGAACAAGTTACCAACAGTAGCAATATTTAATATATATTTAATTAGTTATTAAATATATTGGATTTATAGAAGAATTATTAGTTGAAAACACTAAAAAAAATTTATTTTTGAAGAAGTTATGCATGATTGCAGAAATTCAATTACTCTCAAAACTAATAAAATTCTTATCACTAAATTCAATTATGTTCAAAATTGAAAAAAAATCTCGTCAAAATCCCAATTATCTTTATAAATAATAAAATTCTTCTTCAAAATTTAATTATTTTCATAAATAATAAAAATTTTAGAGGAATTCAATTATTTTCAAAAGTATAATAAAATTATTTCTAGGAATTCAATTATTTTCACTACTTTTAATATAATTCTTTGCAAGAATTCAATTATTTTCCAAAGTAATAAAATTCTTCCTTAAAATTCAATTATTTTCAGGTTTTTTAATAGAATTATTTACAAGAATTCAATTATTTTCACAATTAATAGAATTCTTTGAAATAATTAAATTACTTTCAATACAATTGAAATTAAATTCCTCCTAAAAGTTCAATTATTTTTAAAATTCATAATAAGAAATTAAAAAAAAATTCAATTACTTTGATAAATTTTGATAATATTCTTTTGCAAAATTCAATTATTTTCATAAATGACAATATTCGTTAGATAAACTTAATTATTTTCAAATGTATAATAAAATTATTCTTAGAAATCCAATTATTTTCAAAATTTACAATAAAATTCTTCACAAGAATTCAATTATTTTCAAGAATAATCAAATTCTTCATAGGAATTCAATTATTTTCAAAAGTAATAAACTTCTTCCTAGAAATTCAATTATTTTTATAAATAACAATTATTCATCACAAGAATGCAATTATTTTTAAAAGCAATAAAATTCTTCCATAAAATTCAATTATTTTCAGGAATTTTAATAAAATTCTTCACAAGAATTCAATTATTTTTACAATTAATAGAATTCTTTGTAGGAATTCAATTACTTTCAATACTTACTTTCAATAAATTGTAATTAAAATATTCAAAAAAAGTTCAATTATTTTCAAAATTCAAAATAAGATATTTTTCAAAAAAATTCAATTACTACTTTGAAAAATTTTGATAATATTCTTCACAAGAATCATATTATTTCCACAAATGATACAATTTTTCACAGAATTTAAATTATTTTTAATACAATTTTAATTAAATTTCTTGAAAAATGTAACTTTTCTTAAAAATTTTATTAAAATTTTTTATTTCGTCAAAAGAATTTAATTTTTTAAAAATTTGTTGATAAAATTCTTTATATTATTTTCAGGAAAAAGTTATTGATGTTTTTCTAAAAAAAAATCTGAAAATGTGGATTAGTCGCATTTTACTCCAAAAAAATCTGGATACAGTCGATCAGTCGCAATTTTTCACAAAAAAGTCGAAACTTTTTTTTGGAAACTAAAAAATATATGAAATATAATATAGTTACAGTAAATAAAATTTTTATTTTCATCTCATCGAGCAAGGTATTCGATCAGACAATATTTTTCACTGAATTGACAAAAAAATAAAAAAGAAAAAGAAAAAAAAATCATCGTCTACCCAACAAACGCGTATTATGATTCTCCTCTGACTCTCAGTAAAGTTGTGACGAGAATGGGGAATAGAGGTCAGAAATTTTCGAGCCGTAAGAACCAGTTGCTTTTTAGAGAATCAAATATCTCGAGAGATGTGCTCCAACAGTTTTCTTATTTTCGAAGAAGGTCGACCATGTTTTTAGAGGCGATCTTTAATGGTCGCTAACCCGAAAACTTTGCCAACCAGAACTTTCTCAGGATTCTATTATGGATTTATGTCTTGAATTTCAATCGATTCTGCGTGAGAAGATTTTAGAATTGAAGTCTCGTGAAAAATATATATAGACAGAGAAGTTCGCAAGATTGCCAATACAACAAGAAAACGGCAATCGTTATAACTGTTATTTATATGAAAATTATTTATTTAATTATTCAATTTCATTTTTTGTAGGCGGAATTCTTTATTTGACCTCTTGCGAAACTTTTAGCGAATTGGGTCTTTTTATGTTTTAGGAATTTATATTTTACATTGCATACTTTTAAATTTTTGGATTTTACATTTTAAATATGTGACGCTCCACGAGAAAAGGGACCTTATTTACTCTTGTCATAAGGTCCCTTTTCTCGTGGAGCGTCACATATACATTTACATTTTGCCAAAAAAAATTGAATTTTAACAAAGAATTTTTTTCAACATTGTTATTTATTTTTTTAAATAATTTAATTCTTTTGAGGAACCATATTAAAATATAGCTAACTATTGTAAATAATTGAATTGTTGCAACGAATTTTATTGAAACTTTTTAAAATTGCTGTAAAGAAAATATTTCCCATGAAGGAAGAAATAAATACAATGAATAAAAAGCGTTTGTAAATCTGGACGAAAAAGTTTAAATTATTGTCATAATTTTTTTTTGTATTTTATTAATTATAGAAAAAGTTTTGAGGGAGAAAATGGTGGTTTGATTGCTCCACTTGAGAACGCCAAGGTCACCACCAGGTGGCGAGAGAAATTCCAAGAAAACTCTGCTCCCATCTAGCGGTGACCTTGGCGTTCGCAAGTGGAGATTAGCGTCTCCATATTGAATCTCAAGATTTTCGTCAATATTCGTAATTCTGATTTTTAATCAAATTTAGAGGGTCTGCCAATTAATATAAACGGAGTTTTCGTAAAAAAATCATTGGAAAAGTAGTATTTTGGGTAAAAGAGGAAAATATTGGGAAAATATTTTTTTGTGTCAATTAAAGAAAATATTATTAGGAAAGTAATTTTTTCTGCCAGTTAAAAAAAAATACTATGGGAAAATTAATTTTTTCCTCAGTAAGAAAAAAATATTAGAAAACTAATTTTCTTTGATTGGATTAAAAAAATGATTTAAAAAACGTAACATTTTCCGAGCGCGAAAGGAAGAAAATATTATTCGAAAAGTAACATTTTCCATAGAACGAGAAAATATTATTGAGAAAGGAAGTAGTGAAGAATCTGGTGGCAAGGAGAGAGTGTGTGTATATGCGTGTATAGGTGCGTTTCTAGTGTAGAGTGACCTGCCACGCCCTGGCTGTCGAGGTCGTCGTGCGCCTCTCTCACCTTTACGACCGGTCGCGTCGACTGGAGAACGAAGCAAAGCCACCTAACCAGATCAACATCCCACCGCGTTCAGCTCTTTCTACCACCATGGCATGCCACGCCATGCGTTCCATTTGCTTCGCTCCGATTCGATCCTCCAGTCGTTTCTCTTTTTCTTTCCCCTTTTTTTCTTCTTCTTCTCTCTCTCTCTTTTTTTATTTTATTTTATTTTTTTTTGCTTTCTTTCAGAAAGATATACACGGAATCTGCACCGAAATAAAGCACCGGTTGCACGGAGGCACGACTTCTGCTGTATAATAGGCTCATCGCTCATTTCCGACACGAAGAGTAGCATTCAACGTTTCGTCGTCATGCCACGCAACTGTTTTAACATCAATTTACGTTATTTATGGATTGCAATTTCATTATGTATATCTGCATACGTAAATGTTTCTCTCATCCTTCTTTTTTTTCCAACGTTCATCTCGTATTTTACGATCTTCCTCTTTTCTGTCTTTTGCCTTCTATTTCTTTTATTTGAACTAATTTCTTTAAATTATAATTGCGAGCAGAAAATCGAATCGAAAAAAAAATTTACTGTTAGAAACAGTTTAATTAATTTATTGCTTTAATTTAATAAAATAATTAATTTGTTTTTGAATAGTTACCGGATTTGCCACAAAAAATTAATTTTTTTCCCCGACGTTTCCCTGATTTCCAGACTTTTTCCTGACTAACTTTAACTTTTTCCCTGACCCTAAAGAATATTCTGATTGACTCTAAAAAATGTTATACTAAAAAAAAATGTTGTATTACATTTATTTACGAATTTTTTTAAATGTCAAATTATACGAAAACATCAATAAATTCTTTTATAAAACATGAAGATAACGATCACTTCGAGTCCAAGACTCGAAGTGATCGTTATCTTCATGTTTTATAATAATTTAAATTTCCATAAAATTTTTCAAAAAAAAAATTAAAATTTTTTTAAATAATTTTTAATAAAATCCTTTGCAAAAATTTAATTATTTTTACAAATAAAATAATTTTTCACATGAATTCAATTATTTTAAAAAAAATTTTCGTATGAATTCAATTATTTTCACAAGTAATAAAACTTTTCACAGAAATTAAATTATTTTCAAAAGCTTTAGTTAAAATTCGCTCCAAACAATTCAATCAATTTCATAAATAATAAAATTATTTCCTGAAATTAAATTCTTTAAAAAAAAATTAAATTACAGTGCTTAAATAAATAAAATTGAATTTTTTTTATAAATAAAAAAATTTACGTAATAATTCAATTTTTCTTAAATTTTAATAAAATTCTTTAAAAGAATTGACTTATTTTTGAAAATTTTAATAAAATTCTTCATGTTTTATAATAATTTAAATTTCCATAAAATGTAAAAAAAATTATTTATTTACAAAACTTTTAAAATTCATGTCAACAATTCAATTATTATTACATATAATATAATTTTTCACAGGAATTCAATTATTTAAAAAAATGGAACAAAATTCTTTGCAAGAATATACAATTATTTTCATAAATAATGAAATTTTTCATATAGGATTTCAATTATTTTTAATAAAATTTTCAATAAATTCCTCTAAAAAAATGTAATTATTTTCAAAAATATTTTTGCAAGAATTTAATTGCATTTCACAAATTAATGAAATTCTTCGCTTAAAATTTAAATATTTTGAAAATCTACTATTTTAATAAAATTTCTCAAAAGTATTCAATTATTTAGAAAAATGTAATGAAATTCGTTGCAAGAATTTAATTATTTCCAAAAATAATAAAATACTTTACAGGATTTCAATTATTTAAAAAAAAATTTAATAAAATTCGTTGCAGAAATTCAATTAATTTCATAAATACTAAAATTATTCACAGGTTTTCAATTATATAATAAAATTTAATAAAACTCCTGGCAGGAATTCAATTATTTTCATATATAATAAAATTCTTCGCAGGATTTCAATTATTCTCAATACAATTTTAAGTAAATTCCTCAAAAACTGTAATTATTTTCAAAAATTTTATCAATTTTTATTAGAAAATTCTACGAGAATTCAATTATTTAAAATTTAAATACAAAAATAAATAATTTATTAAATAAATGAACGTTTCTCAAAATTGAAATCTCATAAAGAATTTTTTTTAACATAATTGGATTTTTTCTACGAAATTTAATAACATTTTCAAGAGTAATAACATTTTTTAAGGAATTCGATTAAAATTGTATTAAAAAATAATTGAAATTCTATGCTCAGTTTTATTATTCATGAAAATAATTGTATCTCTGTACAAAATTTTATTATTTATGAAAATAATTGAATTACTGATAAGAAATTTATTTAAAAATTAGTAAATAATTGAATTCTATTTGAATTTTTATTATTTATAAAAATAATTCAATGTTTGCGTAGAATTTTATTAAAATTTTCTTTAAATAATGGAATTCCTTTGGAAGTTTCTATTGAAATAGTAGATATTAAAAATAATTGAAATCAGAAAATTTTTTGGAAATAATTGAACGTTTGACAAGAATTCAATTGCCATTTTTTTAATAATTGAATTTTCGGCCTAAAAATTTATTATTTTTGTAAATAATTGAATTTTCTGCCTAAATTTTTATTATTTTTGAAAATAATTTGAAAATATTTGCGTAGAATGCTATTAAATTTTATTTTTAAATAATTGAATTGTTTTGGAAAACTTTATTAAAATAGAAGATATTGAAAATCAATGAAATGATGGAAATTTTTTCAAGAAATTAAATTTCGAAGAAGAATATTATTATTTGTAAAAATAATTGAAATTTTGATCAAAATTAAAGAAATTTTTGAATTTTAATTTTTTTAGTGTTTTTAACTAAAATCCTTCTATAAATCCATTATTTATAATAATTAATTAATTGTATTTAGAAAATTTAACTAATTTCCAAAACACTTGAATTGTTAAAATTTTTTAAGAACATCTAATGATCCTCATTAAAAATTTGCTTTTTGGGAGGAAAAAATAACAAGTAGAAATTGAAATCCAGTAAAAAAAAATTCTAGCGCACTTCGCTTGTGAGAGAACTTTCATGCTATCTAGGCGGGAATTCAAGGAACCGCAATGGCGCGAAATTCAAAAAGAGACAAATTCAGTTAATATATTAATATTATAAAAAAATTGTAATAATTATTATATTTTATTATGACTAATATAATATAAAAAATGTGCAGATTGTTTGAATATGTTTGATATATTAAATATATCTTTCTGATATAAGACGATATTTGTTATACCACTTGCAGGTACTTGTCAAAAAAAAAAAAAAATTAGATTGAATATTTGCTGTACTTATGTATTCATTTTCTTTGGTTAGTCTCTCTTGTTCTGCAAAATCTGAATTTTCTTTTTCCTCCAGGCGTGCACATGACGAGATCGCGGTTAACCGCGATTTCCTAGATCGAGATCGTTACTTTTTTTTGCGGCTTCTGCGAACTGTGAAAAAGAAGAATTCTCTCAACTATCGTAATCTGAATGCGTGTTTTGTGTCGTTACCTACATAGAAGGGGGGAGAATAATTTGAAATTATAACTGAAAGTAGGTGCAAAATGTATCTACATTATTTCCGGTTCTTTATAATCGTAAAATTTAATAGGAAAAATCGTAAAATGAAAACAGTGTTATAAACTTATAATACAAAAGCAATGTTGCTTTTGTATTTGTATGACAGCTTTTTTTTTTGCTTGTTTGCTCGGAGAAATTTCTCTGAGAATTGCATTACTTTGGAACATTATTACTTAATTGTGTTAATGATCGAGAGTTGTGCAGTTAGTGCGAAGAAAAAATGTCACGTTTACGTATATCATCTGTCTCTCGAGATAAATAGAAAAAGAAACTAGTTCAACAATAAAATCATTTAATTGCTAATTATCCATTAAATCCCGGAAATTTATACGCTTTTGACTTTTATTAAAAAAACAATAATTTTTAATTAAGTTACACGCACTAATTATTTTGTTACAAAGATTCGGAATTCCCCTGAAGGAAATTTTTAATATTTTCAGAAAATAACCACTGAAATGAAGATAAATTAATTAAGAGGGTATAATTCAGGGTTGCCACATGTGAGGGAAATCAGAAAATTCCGAGAAAAGTCGGGGAAAGAAAAATCGGTTCGGGAAATCAGGGAAAAGTCAGGGAATAACAAAGTTAAATTTTTGTGTTGTACTAGTAACCCTGTTTTAATTAATTTTAGAGCGAAAAATTGAGTTTCGAATTGATTGACGCAAATTACAGTGAAGTTGAATTAAAAATCAATGTTCAATTAACTTCGATTTGAAGCAAATTAAAGTGCGAGGTAGAATTAAAAATCTCGTTAAAAATCTTGCTGTAGGTTTAGGTGATTAGTATAGATAGCGTGATTTTTACTCAGAGCGACTGAAAAGATTCACTGTCACCATGTAATTAAGAGACATCGGGGTGCATTAGCACCGTCGGACTAGGATCAACAGAGCGTATTAATTGCTCATCAGCGGTAATGAAGGGTTTATAAGTCGACATTAGCATAACTAACAGGTTTCCCAGCAATGAAGCCACGCTCTCCTACTGCCAGTGAGTACACATATGGTACTTTTACATCTTTCGATCTCTGTCGTTTCTCCACTTTCATCTACATATATTCGATATTATACGTGATCATAGGAAAGGAGAGAGTCTCTTTTAACAATTTTTCCTCTTCGACTTCATTTACTCTATAGCTTACGACTTTTAACTAACGAAGCAGTCTTTCTTCTTTTTAGAAGAGCATTCTGTAGAATGCTCTTCTGTTTTTTTTTATTGGAAAATTAAGACTGTCACCAAAACTTGAATTTTGAATTTTGTGGAATTTACTCCGAAACGGAGTGAAACGGAGTAAAACGGAGAATAGGAAAATAAGTTGGGGACCGAATGCACGTACAATTTCTTGGAGCTTTCCTGGTATTTACCCGAAGTTGATGTACCGATAAGGTCGCTGAGAAAAGTACCGAGTCCCATGACCCTTCTAAAGGCCCTCTGATCTTTATTTCAACTGAATGCAAGCAATGCGTCTCCGATGCCATATAATAAATTTACGTGTAGAGTGCATTTACATACACGACCTCGTTTTTCAGATCTGATGAAAGCATTTTGTGGACAGTTTTCATATGAATTCAATGTTTACTTATACACAACTCTTTAACAAATTTCTTTCGCAAGATCTCTATCGTGAATTCTGTTATGTACACTGAGTCTCGAATTTTAGAAAATAAAGTTAAAAACTATTCTCAAAATGTAAAATAATTTTAAAAGTAAAAAAAAGATTTTAAATTACTTCAAAAGATTAATATCTAATTACTTGAAAATGATGATTTATTGTTTCAAAGAATTTTTTTTTCAAAGAATTCTTTTTTCAGAGAGTATATTTATAATCTTGATTTCTTTATTTTTATTGATTTATTTTTATGAGGAGGATAGAAATAAAGGAGATGGAAATTATCTATTATTAGATTTATAATAAGATTCACATCGTAAAGCTGTATCGGTTGGTGATTATTAACTGTTAACAGGCTTATTAATTCAATAACTAATTAAATTTACTCAAGTACCTTTAGATCATTAGCACTATACTGATTGAGTCAACTATAATGATTATTAAACTTTTCTCAATGCAGATTAGATATTTGACTCTATTATACAATGCAATAAATCATTCCAGATAATTAATGAGACATGTTCAATTAATAATTATACAAAGATTACAAATAGCCACAATTTGGAACTTTTCCTCTTCTATTCTCTTCCTTCTCTTTTCTGCTACAAAAATAAATATATATTTTCACTAATAGCAATTAGAAAAAAGAAAGTTGTTTTAAACTCTGAGAACGAAATTTTCGGTGAATCCGGAACTGAATATTTTTCAATCATTACTAATTTATTAATATTTAGTATTAGTATTAGTAGTCTTTGTTAATTTAGAAAATATTGAATTTTCACGGTTTCATCCACAACAACAGAGTGAGAATTGACGCCTTGTAGTCGCGCGAGCGTCTCACGAATGTTATAGATTTGCGAGCGTATCGAATCGCGTGAATTTATCGGGACTTGTTTATCGCGACTCGCTACGCTAATGGGAAATTATTGCAAGATCTTGTGGACCCTCATGGACGAACATTTATTAAGGACTTATTGAATAATCGATTAAAGCACCACACGGGGTCATGGATTTTATAGCAGTAGCAATCAAAATGCTCGCCACAATTTTATTTATACATTACTATAACAATTTCTTCTTTAAATATTCGATTTACTAAAAAATTATTAGAATTTACTATCTCTGTGTAAATCTAAATCGAAAGTGTAAATTTAACGAAAGCTTAATTGTAGAAAGTTCAATATTATCGAAATTGGACGGCATAAGAAAAATATTCCAAAATAACAAGATAGAGAGATAAATGCAAAATTATGGAGAGAAAAAAAAAGGTGGATCATTATAGGGCAGTAAGTAAAACAAAAACAAAAAAAAAAAAAAAAAAATTAGCGAGGACAACGACAATGACGACGCGACTGGGCGACGATCTTTCGCTGATAAACGTGATTGACTCTTGAAAAGAGTTTAACTTTGCGAAGGGACGATCGGTCGGTTGATCCTTAGAAACTGTAAGTTACGAGCAAAGAAGTCGCCCAGTAGTTCCTCGTTTTTTTCGGTTACTGTTCACCTCCCTCTTCAATTAGCTTTACAGTGCCGCTCGTTAAATCTCTATGTTTCACTCAACGGTTTATTACATTTGCTCTATGAAAGTTCGAAATGAACTTTGGAGGTCGGCGCAGATCTGGTACGATATATGCATAGGAGACTTTAATGCCTAACCAGGACCTGCCTTTTTATTTCGTTTTCTATTTTTCTTTGTCGACATCGCATAATATTTATTATACAATACCCACACAGCACCGAAACTTTTCTAAAAATTTTCCTAAAGATTTACTTATGCAAACTTCGGAGTATTTACTTGCAAAGTTTAGTGATGTGTAAAGATTCAAATGTTCCACTTCAATAAATGTTTAGGGTAAAACTGAACATTTAAATTAATTTTTTGCCTAAACCTACTTGACAGGCGATTCGCAACTATATTTTATGACAAGGGACGCGATCCAACATAAGAAGCAAATCTTTTTGAGTTGTCACATCATTTTTAGAGTGAATCGGAATATTCTTTAGGGGTTAGGGAAAAAATTGCGTCTGGAAATCAGGAAATTTTTGTGGCTACCTTGAAACCCTGGTTGGAACCGAAAAAGATGGTTTCAAAATCAGTTCAGTAATTAATTACTGAACTGATTTTGAAACCATCTTTTTCGGTTCCATACCGTTCGTTTTTGCAAAAGCGAGTGCAAATGTGAAATTGGTAATTTTGGCCGCGCACAGATGAAAGTAACAAGGGATATAGATGAGGAATCTGGCAGTATGGTGCTCTGTACGATGGCCTCTCTTGGAAAGGCAACCAAAGGCAACCTTGCAATGACCTGTGGTGAACCCGGGAACGGCTGCCATCGCCTTTACCGCACAGCACCACCACCACTAGCAAGATATAAGTACAATATACCGGGAGATAGATACCATACCAATGCGGCGTGTCTCGGTGGCTGCCCTGAGGTATCGTGGTGCGGAGACCTCCATGGCGATGGAGTTTTATCGAGAGAAAATCTACTCTCGGTGCGGGTATGCCAGGCATCGTGAAACGCAGACCGGACGGTGCCGCGCCAAAGTCGCAACAACTCGCAAATGGTACACTGGCAACGCGCACAGAGAATGAGAATACCATATGTGTTACCCAAGACCTGATACAAGATACTGCCACGTGTTACACGCTGTTCGCCACCAGAAGAAACGTATGCCGCCATTCTTCTGGGATACTCCACTCCGGTCAACGAGCATTCGAAAAAACAAAAGCATTTTGCTTCTTTCTTCATTTTCTTCATTTTTCCCATATGTAGCTCAAAAGTACTTCTTCTCTACATTTTTTCTATATTTCTAGACTTCTAGTACAGTAGTTCTCTACATTTTCCTAGCTTTCTTCCCTCACAGTTTTCTTCAAACTATCAAAATTGATAGGTTTCACTTTAGTATCAATTAATAGCAAATAATTGTTATTAACATATTATTCATTCTAAAAGTTTAATCATATAATAAAATGTAATCAATAATAACAAATTATAATAACAAACAATAACAAGCAATTATTAATAAAAACTGTAATAATAAACTAATAATAAATTCTAATACAGGATTGACACAAAAATTTAACTGACTTTTTCCTGATTTTCAGACAGAATTTTGACTTTTTCCCTGATCCTAAAGAATATTCTGATTCACTCTAAAAATGCGAGTAGATACAGAAAAAAATGTTCTAATACATTTATTAAAAAATTATTTCTAAAAATTCATGCTATAATGCTTTTAATATTAAATTATTATATAAAATTTTAGTCGAAATTCATTTTTAAATCAATTCTTATGAAAATAATTGAATCCTTGTAAAAAATTGATTATTTGTGAAAAAAATTAAATGTTTTTGTTGAATTGTAGTAAAATTTTTTTTAAATAATTGAATTCCTTTGTAAATTTTTCTTAAAATTGTAGATTTTAAAAATAATTGAATTCAGAAAAATGTTTGATAATAATTAAAATTTTACCAAGAATTCAATTGCAATTTTTTTTAAATAATTAGATTTTCGGCACAAAAATTTTATTACTTTTGGAAATAATTGAATTTTCTGCGACGAATTTTATCACAATTTTTAAAAATAATTACACTCTTGTCCATAATTTTATTTTTCTTCAATAATTGGATTTTTTTTAGAATTTTATTGCACTTTTTGAAAATAATTGAAAACTTTTTGAAGAATTTTATTTAAATTTTTTTAAACAATTGAATTCTTGAGAAGAATTTAAATAATAATTTATGAAATTAATTGAATTCATGCGAAGAATTTTATTAAATTTTGTTTTAAATAATTGAAATTTTGCCAAGAATTTTATTACAATTTTTGACAATATCTGAATATTTAAGAAGAATTTCGCTACCTATTTATAAAAATAATTTTATTCTTGACAAGAATTACTTACAAAATTTTTTAAATAATTGATTTTCTGCGACAAATTAAAAGTTATTTACGAAAATAATTGAATTATTGCAACGAATTTTATTATTTTATTAAAGAATTGAATGTTTCTTAAAATTGAATTCTTTCGTCCAGTTTTAATAAAATGTTTAAGAATAAATTGCATTTTTCGAGGAATTTATTTAAAATTGTATTAAAAATATATAAAATTTTGCGATGATAATAATTGAATTCCTAAATGAAATTTTATTGTTTATGAAAATAATTGATTGCTTTCGTAGAATTGTATCAAAAAATTTTTTCAATTATTTGATAAATTTTATATAAATAGTAAATATTAAAAATCATTGAATTGCGATAAACTTTTGAAAATAATTGAATGTTTGCAAAGAATTTTATTTAAATATTTGAAAATAATTGAATTTTTGGCGAAAAATGTTGTTTATTAAAACAATTGAATTCTTAACGAGATATTCGTTAAAATTTTTTAAAATAATTGAATTTTTCCAAAAAATTTTATAAAAATTCCTAAAAATAATTGAATTTCTTTGAAGAATTTTGTTCTTCATCAAGAGATAATTGAGTTAAAACTTTTGAAATAATTAAATAATATTAAAAAAACCAAAATTCAAAATTTTCTTATGAATTCTAAAAATTAAATTTTTCCAGTACTTTTAATAAAAATCCCTGACTTTTCGCTGAATTCCCTGATCTCCCTGACTTGTGGCAACCTTGTAAATTATTTTAATTGAAATTAATTAAAATTACCTAAATTAAAATTTGAAACTTATATTTCCTGATAACTGGACTCGGTTTCCCCTATTGTTACAGGAGAGCAGATTATACATATGAGCGTAGAATTTTCGAACTAGGGAAATTATTATTTTTTTTTCTCCATGCAATATTTTACCTGTGAAATCGAGCATTTTGTGGTAATGTGCTACTGAGGCGAGCATAATTAATGACCCCGGTAATATAAACAAGTGTATTCTATTCAGAGCCTATAATTTACAATTAGTTTTACATGATGACACTGCATGTAAATCGCGTGCATTAATCTTTCAAAAGAGAGATAGTTGTTATTTATTATTCATTTCTCCATGAGTTCAGAAAACGCATTGCGTGCTACTGAAATACATGCTGTGAGTGACAAATTAAATAACCGACTCTTACACTGCATAACAGCCGATTTTTCTCTTCATTATTCTATATTCTACTCTTAAGGATTCTCAATTTTTGACAATACTGGATAATATTCCAAAATTTCTTTTAAGGGCCAAATTATCTTCTTCAGTTCGCCGTCTACAATTTTTCGAAAGTCCTCCACTAATTTAAATTAGTAGAATTTTCTTCTTAGTGTATTTCTTCGAAAAAAGTTTCTTTTTTTCATTAAAAAATTCCCTTCTTTCCTTAACTCGATAACTGAAGTTTTCGTGTTTATTAAAAAGAACAAATTTAAAAATTACTATTTTATTTAGAGTTTATAATTGTGGACGATTTTTCTAATTGAAATTTAGAGAGTTGGCGACTTTTATTCATCGTGGTTAATATATATATCTCGTGTACTTTATAATTTATAATATTTTCAAACTATTAAGTTCTAAACAGCAGCTATAGCAACTATTTGGAAAATTAAATATGGAGACATTTTAATTTTAAAAGATTTATTTCTCAGATAAAGAAAACAGAATTCACTAACGACTAGATACTTGTCAAGAATTCAAATTAGTTTAGAAAGTTCAGGGTCATGACCGTGGAATCAGTAAATTTGCATCTTTCAACTAGCGTTCGATAAACGATCAAAAAAAATGTAGATAAAAATTGATCTAAAGATTGTTGTGTTCCTATGAACAATTCGGACTTTTTTTGTACTTTTTCTACACCTACCGTCTACATCCAATGTTTTTTTTAAGTATAATATAAATAATATAATAATTATAATAATTCCTGTAAAGAATTTTATTATTTTTGAATATAATTGAATTCTTGCCAAAAATTTTAATATTTTTGAAAATAATTGAATTTTTTGAAAGAATTTTATTATTTATGAAAATAATTGAATTCTTACAAAGAATTTAAATATTTGTAAAAATAATTAAATGCCTGCGCATTATTTATTGTAAAAAATTCAATTCTACATTTTGAAAATAATTGAATTTCTTTGGAGGTTTTTATTATTTTTGAAAATAATTTAATTCCTGCGAAGAATTTTAATATTTCTGAAAATAATTGAATTCTTACGAAGAATTTTATTGAAATTTTTGAAAATATCTAAAAAAAATTGCTAATAAAATAGGTACTTTCAGAGGAATTCAATTATTTTCAAAAATTTGAATAAAATTCTTCTCAAGAATTCGATTATATTTAATACAATTTTTAATTGAGAATTCCTCTTGAGAATTTAATTATTTTCGAAAATTTTATTAAAATTCTTCAGAACAATATAATTATTTTTAAAAATAATTACTAGTAGCAAATTATGATTGACTTATTTTCATCAAAATTTTTAGATTTCGGTAAAAATTTTTAAATTCCAGTAGTAATAGTACTCGATTTAACTCAACGCGGAGAAATTTTTTAACAACACAACTTAAAAAAAAAGTCGCTGACTAGATCTTATGCGTGGGTTTTGAAATGAAACCGGTCACAATATATTAAAAAAAAAGAATACAAACCGCATTTAGAAATTTTAGTAATTTTTTTTCTCTCTCTCTCCTTTTGAAATTATCTTCAATTTAAAAAAGTCAACACAGCAATGCTCGTTGCTCGATTTTACAGTGTATTTTGAAATCCAGTTTTCACCTACACACAACTATCTCGAATCTAAGTTGGCCCCTGACATTTTCCTTGGTGTGGCGCCCACCACCCACGGTACTAAATGTCACTCCTCTGAAAAGGACGTGATCGATGCGACTCTTTCTCCCGTTTACCGATATCCTTATAAGATCCTATGTCTATATAGAAGGCTTTGCGTGGGTATGTGAATACCTGTCACTGATCTCTCGAGGACAAGTGAGTACCAGTATTCAAGAGAGCAACTGTTCAACCCAATGATTTTTCTAGTTATCTTGATCAATGATCAGAGATAAATTCCTCCTCTTATTTTTTAACCTCTTCTTATTTTAAGAAAGAGTTATCCTTAACTCGCAAGCTGTTATTTCTCACTTGTTCTCCTTTTTCTTTTCTTTTGTTTTTCCGTTGATGGAAAAATTTATCTCTAACTTTACTTTACATTACTTTCTTTAATTCACTTGCAGGCTTCACACTCAATAATTAATTTTAAAAAAGTATCAAAAAGTAGCTTTAATACTGAAAAAAGTAGGAAAAAAGAAACTATCGAAAATCAATTTTAACGAATAAAAAAAATTCTTTTAGTCGATTCACAAAAATTTGATTCAGTATTTCCCTGACTGTTTCCTGATTTCAATCAAAAATATTTATTTTTATTCTAATCCAGCTCTAAATTTTTCAAAAATTCAATTATTTTCTAAATTTTTATCCTAAAATATACAACTGTATTTAAAAGTAATTTTTAAAAGTAAACAAATAAAGTTATTTAATAAAATTTAATTTAAATTCTTCACAGGAATTAAGAAAATAAATTAATAATTTTTCAAAGTAAAAATTTCAATGCTATTACAGTTTTACAACAATTCAAATTTTCAACGATTTCGATTTAATAATCTTTTGAAATTTAGTAACTTCTAAAAAAATTTTACTATAACGCTTTTAATATTCAATTATTATCCGAAATTTCACCTCAAATTCGTTTTTAAATCAATTATTATTCGAAAGTTCATCTAAAATTCAACTTTTTAAAAACAAAAATAAATAATATATTGAATAATTGAATGTTTCTCAAAATTTAATTCTAATAAAGAATTTATCAATTTTAAAAAATAATAATTCAATTTCTGAGAAAAAATTTTATTATTTATGAAAATAATTGAATTTTTGCGAAGAATTTTATTTAATATTTTCTTAAATAATTGAATTCTCGTGAAAAATTTTATTATTTGGGAAAATAATTGAATAAATGTGAAGAATTAATGAAAGAATTATCAATTTAAAAAAAAATTGAATTACTAAGAAGAATTTTATTATTAATAAAAATTTTTGAATTCTTGAGAAGAATTCTATTTAATTCTTTATAAATAATTGAATTCTCAAGAAAAATATTATTATTTGGGAAAATAATTGCATAATTGCGAAGAATTAAAGAAAGAATTATTAATTTTATAAAAAATAATTTAATTACTACGAAGAATTTTAATATTTCTGAAAATAATTGAAATCTCGTAATGAATTTTATTGTAAATTTTGACAATAATTGAATTCCTGTCGTGATTTTTATTATTTTTAAAAATAATTGACTTCCTGTGCAGAATTTTCTTATTTTTGAAAATAATTCAATTCCCCCTAGGAATTTTATTGTAATAATTTTTAAAATAATTTAATTTCTTGAAAGAACTTTATCACTTATGAAAATAATTGACTTCTCGTAATGAATTTTATTGTTTATTGTAAATTTTGATAAAAATTGAATTCCTGTCGTGATTTTTATAATTTTTTAAAATAATTGACTTCCTGCGCAGATTTTTATTATTTTTAAAAATAATTGAATTTTTCCAAAGAATTTTATTGCAATTTTTTAAAATAATTGAATTCATTGCATACTTATATTATTTTTTAAAATATTTAAATTCCTGCAAAGAATTTTTTAATGTTTATTATTTATTAAAATAATTGACTTTGTGCGAAGAATTTTATTATAGTATGAAAATAATTGTATTTTTTAAAAAAATTTTAATATTTTCGAAAATAATTGAATTCCTGCGAAGAATTTTAACATTTCTAAACATAATTAAATTCCTGCGAAGAATTTTAATATAACTAACAATAATTAAATTCTTGCAAAGAATTTTATTGTAATTTTTGAAAATGTTTGAATTCTTACGTTAATTTCTATTATAAATATTTTTAAAAACAATTGAATTTCTGTAGAAAATTTTATTTACTATTAAAATATTTGAATTTTTGTCAAGAATTTTATTGAAATTCTTGAAAATAATTGAATTCCTGCGAAAAATTGTATTATTTATGAAAATAATTGAATTCACTTGAGGAATTTTAATATTTTTGAAAATAATTGAATTCTTAGAAAGAATTTTAATATTTCTGAAAATAATTGAATTCCTGTGCAGATTTTTATTATTTTTAAAAATAATTGAATTTTTGCAAAGAATTTTAATATTTTTGAAAATAATTGAATTCTTCCAAAAAATTATAATGGTATTTTTGAAAATAATTGAAATCGTGTAAAGAATTTTATTTTAATTTTTGAAAATAATTTAACTCTTGGGCAGATTTTTTTATTTTTAATAATAATTGAATTCTTGTGAAATATTTTACTGGAATACTTGAAATTAATTTACTTTTTATAAAGAAGTTTTAAGAAATATTTTAATATAATTGAATTCCTGGCAAGAATTTTATTACTTCTGAAAATAATTGAATTCCTGTGCAGAATTTTATTATTTTTAAAAATAATTGAATTTTTGCAAAGAATTTTAATGATTTTGAAAATAATTGAATTTTTGCAAAGAATTTTAATGATTTTGAAAATAATTGAATTTTTGCAAAGAATTTTAATGATTTTGAAAATAATTGAATTCTTGCAAAGAATTATAATGCTGTTTTTGAAAATAATTGAATTCTTGTATAGAATTGAATTGTAAATTTTAAAAATAATTGAATTCCTGCGGAAATTTTTATTATTTATTAAAATAATTGACTCCCTGCGCAGATATTTATTATTTTTGAAAAGAATTGAATTCCTGGAAAGAATTTTATCAATTTTGAAATTTAGTGGCACATGATTAGAAAAAAAATATGGAAAAATTAGCAAACCGTATAGAAAGTTAATAAAGATTAACTCTTGGTGGACAAGCAAGCACAAAGTCAGTGAATAAATAAAATTGTGAATATTAATTGAAAGCTCCATAGCACAGCTCGGGTCCAGAATTGCTTGAATTTTCATAAGGCCCATTCACTTCACGAGTATTGGTTGTTGGCTCATGTATAATTATCCTCCCGAGGATCGAATGGGAATCGATTGTTACATTGATTTCTATGCATCGTGCAGCTTGTGCAGCTTGTGCAGCTTGTGCATACTCAGAGATCGAGTAACACGTCACGTTCGCTCGTTGTTAACGCAGAAGTTCGATCTCATACCGTGATCAGCGATACCGATTGGACAGTTAATATCTCACTCTTAGTCTAGAGTTTACATGTTCTATATCGAGAGATTGGAAAGGTTACTTTATGTATTCATTTCTTCGCGGGATGCATGGCTTATACGTGGGAGCAGAATTACGTCATACGTACTCTCTTTCAAACTCTTTAAATCGAGATTTCGAGATTCCATAGACTTATAAGAATCTCCACACGGAAAAACTAGATCTTATATAGTTACGTAAACGTAAAATTGCATTCCTATATGGAAAGCCAAAGCACACAATATCAAGTTGCGATTTAAATATTTATATCCAACAAACATATGCTACTGAATGTCGGAACATATGCTGCATCATAAAATAGAATACAAACCGCAGAGAATAGAATTAAATGTTACAACAAATATTAATGTCTGTAAACTTGGATATCGAAGAAATTTATAGTCCTCGATATATATTTATTTATTTTATTTATGAGTACGAGTATTTGTATATACATATATGAGAAATGACAAAGAGTCAGATTGTATTTGTCATTTCAATCGAAACCTGAAATTCTATTCTATTCTCAGTGACACAAAATATTTCACCTGGTGAACTTTGAATTTTGTTTAAAAAAAGTAGAGGCGCACTTTCTTACTTTTTATGCTATAAAATTTCAATTTTCTAATTTCTCTCCAAAATTTTCAACTGGTACTGAAAGTTTAGTTATTTATAAGAGTTTTACAAAAGTACTTCAAGTGACTTTATTGCCCCATCTAATAAAGAAATTACTGGCGAAAAAATAAATGAATTTTTGCAAAAAATTTCATTGCAATTTTTACAAATAATTGAATTAGGTACTAAAAAAATGTTTTTATTTTAAAAAATAATTGGATTCCTGTACACAATTTAAATTATATTTTTAAAAATATTTCAATTCCTGCGAAGAATATTAATGCAATTTTTTAATATAACTGAATTCTTGCAAAGAATTTTATTGTCATTTTTAAAAAAAATTGAATTTTTGGAAAAAATTTTATTATTTATGAAAATAATTGAATTTTTTTGAAGAATTTTAATATTTTTGAAAATAATTAAATTTTATTTATGAAAATAATCCATTTCTTGCTAAGTATTATATTTAATTTTTTAAAAATAATTGAATCCCTGTAAAGAAATTTACTATCTAAAGACAATAATTGAATTCTTTTGCAAAATTTTAATATTTTTAAAAATAATTGAATTTTTGGAAAGAATTTTATCATTCATGAAAATAATTGAATTTTTTTGAAGAATCCTAATATTTTTGAAAATAATTGAATTCTATTTATGAAAATAATTTAATTCCTGCGTAGAATTTAATAATTTATGATAATAAATCATTTTTTGCAAAGAATTTTTTTTAAGCGAAAATTTTTTTTACAATTTTTAAAAATAATTGAATACTTGCGAAGTATTTTATTGCAATACTTGAAAATAATTGATTTTTTTCCTAAAAATATTATTTAAATTTTTGAAATTAATTAAATTCCTGCAAATAATTTTATTGTAATTTTTAAAATTGAATTCTCTTACAGAATTTTAATATTTTTGGAAAGAATTTTATTATTTATAAAAATAATTGAATTCTTTTAAAGAATTTTAATATTTTTGAAAATCATTGAATTCTATTTGTAAAAATAATTGAAATTGTGTACCTAAAGAATTTTTTTTTAATTTTAAAAATAATTGAATTTCTGTGCAGATTTTTACAATTTTTAACAATAATTGAATTCTTGCAAAGAATTTTATTATAATTTTTGAAAATAATTGAATTCCCGAGAAGAAATTTACTTTCTAAGGACAATAATATTGAATTCTTTTGGAGAATTTTAATATTTTTGAAAATAATTGAATTCTTTTGAAGAATTTTAATATTTTTGAAAATAATTGAAATCTTGTGAAGAATTTTATTATAATTTTTTAACTTAATCGAATTCCTACAAAAAATTTTATAAACCTTTAAAATAGTTTAATTCTTTGAAAGAATTTTATTATTTGTGAAAACAAATTTTATGATTTATGAAAATAGTTGAAATCATGCAAAAAATATTATTGTAATTTTTAAAAATAATTGAATTTTTGCGAAGTATTTTATTGCAATACTTGAAAATAATTGATTTTTAGCTAAGAATTTTTTGAAAATATTTGAATTTCTAGAAAGAGTTTCATTATGAAGGATAGCAATTGAATTTTTTTTGAAGAATTTCAATATTTTTGAAAATAAATGAATTCTTTTGAAGAATTTTAAGATTTGTGAAAATAATTGTATTGTTGGAAAGAATTTTAATATTTCTAATAATAATTGAATTCTTGCGCAGATTTTTATTGTTTTTAAAAATAATTCAAGTTTTGCAAAGTATTTTGTAATTGTAATTGTAATTTTTCTAAATATAATTGAATTCTTTCAAAGAATTTTATTAAAATTTTTGAAAATTAATGTTTACCAGTCTTTCAAAATTATTCAAACATGCTTTTAACACCAAAAACCAGAATTTTCGTTTTGAATTAGTAAATTTTACTAAAAAATAGTCTTTTTCTGTTAATTTATTAGTAAAATTTACTAATTCAATGGCAAAAAGTAAATTTTACTAATAAATAGAAATTTCTACTTATATACACAGTTTTCTAAGGATATAAAATTGAGGGAAAAAACGTATCAAAATTGTTGTATCGCAACAGTTTTAATACGTTTTTTTTTGCCTAAATTTGATATCCTTAGGAAAACTGTGTACTAGGAAATTTTACTGATTCAAAACCAAAAAAACAGATGTTAGCTCAAAATAGTAAAAATGTTGACTAATTGAAATTTAAGAGAGTTCGAAGATTGCTTCCCTATGAAAAGTATTGAATCAATATTGAATGGAATGAAGTTTGTGTGTGAGGGCAAAAAAGGTCATAGGTGCGTTTGGTTCAGTGATATCGCGACAGAGTGAAAAAAAGCAAGAGCAAGAACGAAAGTTAATCGGTCGCCCATTAACATACGTTATTGGTCGGCGCCGACTCGTTCGGTGTTTTGCCATAACTGCACACAGCTAAATAAAGTTTCGTCCTGGATAAATCTGCGCGCAAGCAGCAAACCACTAGGCCAAGCCGCCTGCTTGTATAATGCAAATGCAGTCGTGTCAGCACTGATGTTTAAGAGTTTAAGTTTCTTGAATGTGTCCGCGAGTGAAAATTGGCACAGCGCCGATGTAAATCATTAAATAAATTTTATTTTATGACAAATTCTCAACAACGAAATAACGAACAATGAAATCCATTATGGAAACATATTGTTCGTGCTGCCAAATTTATTTTTCAATTTCAGCCAATATTCAACCAGACAAAAAAGAAAAGAACCGAAGAAAAAGAAAAAAGCTTGTATTTATAATTAACAATAAAAATTCTTTTAAAAAAACCTATAGAAAAGTTTTTTAAATCATCAAATAATTGAATTAATAATAAAATAGAGTAATAATTAATAATAATCGAAATTTTATGAAATGGAATTAAAAATAATTTTTACTAAAGAATTTGATTCGAGGATAATTTAACCAAACTGAATATTTATTTGATTTAAATAAACATTTCTTTCAGTTTTATAAATTTTGCGTTCGAAAAAAAATTTAATCACTTGAAGCAAATTTCAAGTTAAACCAAAAAAATGTTTGATAGTTGATAGTTAAATCAACTGAATTCAAAATGACGGGAAATTTTTTTATTTTCACCGAACAATAAGATTAATGCAATATTCAAAACAAATTTCCACGTGGGTAATGTGTTGGTGAGAAAAGCAAATAATATTCTTTCCGGTTAGACACATAATATAACCGCGAACTTCTCACATTCTGCGGCTAAAATCTAAGAAAGATTCTTAGGAATATACATATGTGTGGTACCAGCATTACCGCAAATGTTACATAAAGAGAAAGACAAACGTGACTCTACCTCGCAAAGTTTTTTTTCCCCTTTTTCTTTATGTACAAAAAAAAGTAAAATTCTACTCTACCATACTGTAGAGTAGAATGGGGTAAAAAAAGCATTTTGTTTTATAGACAAAATTATCGAACTATTTTACCAGACATTTAGAATTTGAAGCTTAAATTCAATTCAATTTTGAGAAATTGCAAGAAAATACTACGCAAAAATCCAATTATTTTTAAAAATAATAAAAATTCTTTCCAAGAATTCAATTATTTTCCGAAATATTGAAATTCTTTCCAAGAATTCAATTATTTTCAAAAACATTAAAATTCCACAAAAAAATTCAATTATTTTCATAAATAATAAAATTTTTCGCAGAAATTCAATTATTTTCGAAAATTTTAAGAAAATACTTAACAAGAATTCAATTATTTTAAAAGTCAATAACATTCTTTGCAGGAATTCAACTTTTTTTAAAAATATTACAATAAAATTCTTTACAAGATTTAAATTATTTTTAAAAATAATAATTTAGCGATGGAATTTAATTATTTCTAAAAATTAAAATAAAATTCTTTGTAAGAATTGAATTATTTTCAAAAAATGCATTAAAATTTTTCGCAAGAATTCAATTATTTTCAAAAAATGCATTAAAATTTTTCGCAAGAATTCAATTATTTACCAAACTTCTTAGTAAAAAATCAATTATTTTCAAGTATTGAAATAAAATACTTCGGAAAAATTCAATTATTTTCAAAAATAATAAAAATCTGCACAGGAATTCAATTATATTCAGAAATATTAAAATTCTTTCCTAAAATTCAATTATTTTCGAAAATTAATAAAATTCCTCAAAAGAATTCGCAATTATTTTCATAAATACTAAAATTTTACGCAAGAATTTAATTATTTTCAAGAATTTCAATAAATTCTTAGCAAAAATTCCAATACTTTGAAAGTTAATAAAATTCTCTATAGGAATTCAATTGTTTTTAAAAATATTTATAGTAGCATTTTACGAAAGAATTCAAGCATTTTTAAAAATTACAATAAAACTCTTTGCAAGAAGTTAATTATTTTTTGTTGTATTAAAATTCTTCTCAGGAATTTATTTATATTTAGAAATGTTAAAATTCTTTGCAGGAATTCAATTTTTTTCAAAAATATTAAAATTCTTTCCAAGAATTAAATTAAAAAAATATTATAATTCTTTAAAAGAATTCAATTATTATCATAAATAATAAAAATAATCGCAGGAATTAAATTATTTTCAAAAATTATAATAAAATTCTTAGCAAAAAATTAATTTTTTTTAAGTATTGCAATAAAATTCAATTATTTTAAAGGTTAATAAAATTTTTTGTAAGAATTTGATTAAGTTCTAAAATTACAATAAAATTCTTTACAAGATTTCAATTATTTTTAAACATTACAATAAAATTCTTCACAAGATTTCAATTATTTTCAAAAATTACAATAAAATTCCTTATAAGATTTCAATTATTTTTATAAATAATAAAATTTTGCACTGGAATTTAATTATTTTCAAAAATTGCAATAAAATTCTTCCCGAGAATTCAAAAATTTTCAAGAATAATAAAATTCTTTGTAGGAATTATATAATTTTTAAAAATTAATAATAAAATTCGTCGAAAGAATTAAATTATTTTTTTTGAAAAACAATCATTAAAAAAAATTTTGCATTTAAAGAAATAATTTGTTCAACCAAAACAAATTTTTACTTGAATTCAACAAATTTTTGGTTCAATTTTATGGTTAACTGTACAGTCAACTATATATTTATTATCAAAGAAAATTTGTTTTTTTTTGTTTCAGTTATAATTTCGTTTAGTTTAAGTCCTCGATAGAGATATTAGATTAAAAAAATGCAATTAAATAAATTTCTACTGAAATTCACGAATTTTGAGAAAATATAAAGAAAGTGCAGTACATGATTTGCTGTCATCGAGCGTTACGAGATGTAATTTAATCTCTTTGATCGGTCAACTCGAGTAAGAGAACCCGTTGCCAACTTGTAATAGTCGAATATACTTCGTGGGACGAAATTTATGTGCCTCTTTGCGGCCTTATAATCCCGAGTATCTGTTTACACGCGAGCGGCATTGTAAATTCGATTTGAAATATTCGCCGGACACGTTTTTCTTCCAAATATATTTTTATGCCATAGCAATCTTCTATAGATTATTATTTGTCCAGTTAAAAAAAAAGAAAATGTCGAGAATCGAGCAGAAGTTCAAAAAATAAATCTATTCAAAGAAGCGAAAATAAAAATCTGTACAGAAAATAGAAATCTCTAAAGCAGAGCTCTTTAAAACTATAAATTAAATTAAATATTTTCAGGAGTTTTCGACTAAAATTCTTCTTTAAATCGATTATTTTAGTTTTCAAAATCTATAAAGGAAAGAAACTGAAAAAATTTGTAATGAAAGAAAATCGAGTAAAAATCTATAAAGAACGGAAATAAAATAAGAATTTGTAAAAAAAGGAACGAAAAATGAACGATGAGTATTATTCCATGAAGGAAGAAGAAGAAAAAAAGGATAGATAATCAAAAGGGGGTGAAGGTTGAGAATCACTGGTGTGAATCGATGCGCTTCTGTGATCGCTAATTGAAGCGCCGCTATTGGGAATGTTGAAGCTATATTCACTCATTATCGTCGTTCTGGGAAGTGTCTTTCAAAGATCGGTCGCCTCGTTGATGAGAGGAACGATTTAGTGCAAGAGGCAAGAAGGGGTCACGCCTTGGCCCCTTCGAAGAATGCCCCTTCCCAGAATAGTATGATAATAATTCACCATTTAGTGAGTATTTTTAATCTCACACTAAACGGAAGAATACATTTATTGATATTCACGTAAAAAGCAATCAACCTTTCGAAAAAGTACTCAGAACACTTTCAATTCACTAAAATCCAAGAACGAGTTTATTTTTTCTTCTATTCATTCATTTTCATTTTCAAACAATTCAAATTCATTTTTATTGTAAGAATTTGAAGAAAGGGTGCGAATCATGACGAGGAGGAAAGTTCCTAAGGGCTTTATTTCATCACTGGAAACTTTGATTATTCTAAATAAATAAACAGATAAATAAATAAACAGATAAATAAATAAAGAGGAGAGGATAAAAATTCCTGAGAGCTTTATCTTAGCCCTAGAAACTTTGGTTATTATAAATATAAATGAAGAAAGAAGAGAGGAAGAAGTTCCTGAGGGCTTTAATTTAACCCGATAGGAACTTTGGTTTATTATAAATAAAGAAAGAAAAAAAAATACTTTTCTATGATATCATAGAAGACAGTTCGGTAGCAAACTTGTGCTAGCCATTTTGCATCAAGATCCGTAAATCGGCTGATAGATGCAGAGCAGAGCTCTTTGGACTGCCGTAAAAGAGAACGGGGTATCGTATAATCGAGATGCAACGTGTGTGGTCGACTTAAGGAGGTTAACTTCAGTTTGACCTATGAACAAAAATCAAACGTCAGATTGAAAAATACCTTAAAAAACCACAGTTGAGGTCAGTTTCGCCACGAACTTTAACAGAACAAGCACTACACCTTTTCTCTAACTAAAATCACTTTCTTTCCAATCCCAGCTGAAAAAGTTCTGTAGAATTTCACTAGAATCATTCAAAATTTACAATGAAATTTTTTACAAGAAATAAATAATTTTCAGAAATGTTAAAATTTTTTGCAGGAATTTAGATATTTTTAAAAATAATAAAAATCTGCGGGAATTTAATTATTTTCAAAAAACATAAAAATCATGACAAGAATTCAATTATTTTCAAAATTTACAATAAAATTCGTTTACGAGAAGTCAATTATTTTCAGAAATATTTAAATTCTTTGTAAAAATTTCAATTATTTTCATAAATAATAAAATTCTTAGCAAAATGTCAATTATTGTCAAGTATTGCAATAAAATACTTGGCAAGAATTAAATTATTTTTAAAATATAATAAAAACTCTGCCCAGGAATTCAATTATTTTCAAAAATTACAATAAAATTCTTCGCACGATTTCAATTAATTTTATAAATCGTAAAATTTTTTTTCAGGAATTCAATTATTCTTCACAGGAATTTAATTAATTTGAAAAATTTCAATAAAATTCATAGCCAAAAATCAATTATTATAAATAAATTTAAATCGAATTCTTAGACAATATTCAATTAATTTAAATAATTTAAATAAAATTTTTCAAAATAACTGAATTAATATAATGAAATTTTAATAAATTCAATTATTTAAAATATTCTATTAAAATACTTCAGAGGAAATTAATTATTTTCAAAAATAATAAAAATCTACGCAGGAAGTCAATTATTTAAAAAAAAATAATATCTCCGTAAGAATTTAATTATTTTCAAAATTCTCAATAAAATTCTTTACAATCAATTATATTTTTAGAAATATTTAAATTGTTTGCGGAAATTCAATTATTTTCATAAAGAATAAAATTCTACGCAGAAATTAAATCATTTTTAAGTATTACAATAAAGTACTTCGCAACAATTCAATTATTTTCAAAAACAAAATAAAAATCTAAACAGGAATTTAATTATTATTAAAAATTATCTTTCAATTTCTTTGTGCGATTTTAATTTTTTTCATTAATAATAAAATTCTTGGCAGGAATTCAATTATTTTTTTAAATTTTCAATAAAATTCGTAGCAAAAAATCAATTATTTTCAAGTATTTCAAATGAAATTCTGAGAAAGAATTCAATTATTTTTGTAAATCATAAAGCTCTGCACAGGAATTAAATTATTTCTAGAAATATTAAAATTCTTTCCAAGAACTAAATTTTTGTCAATAATCTTAAAATTCTTCAAAAGAATTCAATTATGATCATAAATAATAAAATTGTTCGCAAGAATTCAATTATTTTTAAAATTTTGAATTAAATTCAATTATTTTCATAAAAATAATAAAAATCATTCTATAATTGCAACGATTTTTAATGAAATTTGATACGAATTCCTTGAAAAATGCAATTATTCTTAAAAATTTTATTAAAATTCTACTTTAAAATATTTAATTATTTTAGCACTTATTAACATTTGACATTTTAACTTTTATAAAAACCGTTTAACTTTCTAACCCTTATTCCCGATGTGACATTTTAAAGTATTGCAAATTTTGTACGCCATTTTGAATCCGCCATTTTGAATTTTGTAAAATTTACATCGATTTTGTAATCAGCGTCTCTAAAAACTGAGTAGCCATTTTTATTTTAAGCTTAGGTATAAAAGTTGTTTAATAATTTTAAATTTTTCCTCAAATTTGTCATAAATATTTTGTGTTTAAGTAATAAACAATTTTAATTTTTAATTTAAATAATAAAATTGCTAAAAATTTATTACATTATAATTTTTTGTAGATAGAATAAATTCGTAGATTGTTGGCGTTTAGAAATAAAAATATTCATTCTCAAAGCATCTCTTAGAAATAAAATTTAGAGAAAAAATTGTTTAAAACAACGAAATTTTAGTGAAATGAAATTCATCTTGTCACGTACACCACGCAAATTGGTTAAACAATTTTTTTTCTCCATGTAATTTGAACATATCGTGAATTAAAGTTATCTTCATAAATAATACATGCAGTGGTGGTAGTAAAAGTACACAATATATATACATAGAGTAAGAGATATGTAATTAAAGCAATTACAGTATCGTCTGTTAGTGAAATAGGTGGTGAGAGGGTTAAAAGAGAAAAAAAGGAAGCCAGTAAAATGGAGCACCATGGCACGAGTAAATCGAATCGGCGATCCTATCGTCGCATTATTTAACATTCTGGAACGTTAATTCGATTGTTCGGAACTATCGTGTGTCTCTCTCTTCTATACTCCACCTTCGATTCTATTTCCTTCTTTTTTTTCCCCTCCTTTATATGGCACAAGAAACATGAAATTAAACTATGGCGATCCGTTTTCTCACAATACTTTATAATCGTGTTAATTAACCGACGACCAATACTTCTACTTTATTTCGCATTTATTTATTTATTCACATTTTAAAATGGGGAGCGAAGAGAAGAGGTATTCTTACATTCTCTCTCTCGAATTAAATAATTGAATAAACCTGCTCTCATTGCTTGTTATTTATAACAAATATTTCTGCTCAATTTTTTTGCTATACAAGAACAACGTTTTTGGGATTAAAATTGAAAAAAAAGAAAATTGAAAATAATATGGAATTCTTGAAAATATTTATTAAAATTTAACTGAATTTCGAAAAATTTTTGAAATTAATTAAAATTCTACGAAAGATTTTATTAATTTTTGTTTAATAATTGAATTGTTATGTAGAATTTCATTAAAAATTTTAAATACGGGTTATAAAAAGTACAAGGATTAATAAGAATATAATTCAGAAGACTTAAAAGTAGAATATAATTTTGTTAGTATTTTACAAAATATCTATTGGCTTTATGTATAGGTATGCTTGAATTTACCGATGTAACCATTCGTTTACGGCTACTGCGCTAATTAACGACCGGTTCGACTTGTAAACGTTGACGGGCAGGTGGAGCAGAAAGTGTCGTCATGTGATATGCCATATAAATTGTCTTCTCTTTTTTTTTATATAAAAATACTCCTTGCTCTCGTTACTGCGTTCATTTATTCACATACATGTGACACAAGTATTTGCACATTTTTACCTTATTCGCTTGTCCATTGTTCAATTATTCCTCGGCAGTAATTAATAACGTAATTTAATTTATTCCTGATAATTGCACAACTACATTGCGAAAATGGTTAACTACTTGGATAATGAGTTTAATTTAATTAGGCTTCTCAACAGCTGTTTTTATTCTATTATGACAAGCCATTACCTTTTCGTTTGTATAAAAAAAAATGTTTTTCTTTGACATTTAAACAATTTGTTTTCTTTTACTATAAGAAAATATTCTCGTAGGGAAAAAATACGAGAAAAAATTCTTCGAGGAAAACAATACTTAAAGTAAAAATTTATATTGTAAAAAAATACTATAGATAAAAATTCTCATAGTAAAAAATACTATAAGGAAAAATTTTGTAGTAAAAAGTACTATAAGTAAAAATTCTTATATTAAAAAAGTACTATAAGAAAACATTCTCATAGTAAAAAAGTACTATAAGGAAAAAATCTCATAGTAAAAAAATACGGAAAGAAAATTTCTCGTAGTATTTTCCACTATGAGAATTCTTACTAATAGTATTTTTCCACTATTCGAATTTTAACTGTAAGTTAAAATACTGTTGTTTACTACAAAACAAAATTTTTACAGCAGAAAAATACTGTAATTAAAAATTCTCATAGTGGAAAAATACTACAAGAAAATTAAAATACTTTCGAAAAAAAATTCTTACATAAGAAAAATACTACTAGATAGCTTTCTTACAGTAAAAAATACTGTAAGAAAAAATTCTTGCAGTAAAATAAACTGTAGGAATAATTCTTATAGTAAAAAATACTGTAAGTAAAAATTTTCAAAGTGAAAAAAATACTTTAAGAAAAATTCTCATAGTGAAAAATACTACAAGAAAATATTTTTTACTAAAAAATAGAATAAGAAAAAATTCTTTTCGTAAAAAATTACTATATGTAAAAATTCTCAGAGTAAAAAAATTATTTTCGTAAGAAAATACTACAAGTCAAAATTCTCAGAGTAAAAAAATTCTTGTTGTAAAAAAATACTATAAGTAAAAATTTTCAGAGTAAAAAAATACTACGAGAAAAAATTTTTACAGCAAAAAAACACTATAAGTAAAAATTTCCGTAGTAAAAATACTGAGGAAAAATTCCAAAGGTTAAAAAACAAGACAAATGTAAGAAGAAATTCTCCCAGTAAAAAATTTTTGTAGTAAAAAAATACTGTTTTAGAAAAATACTACAAATAAGTTTTTTTACAGTAAAAAATACTATAAGAAAAATTTAGTGTAGAAAAAAATACTGCAGGGAAAAATTCTTATAGCAAAAAATACTGTATGTAAAAATTCTCAATGTGAAAAAATACTATAAAAAAAATTCTTCGAGTAGGAAAATACTATAATTAAAAATTCTCATAGTGAAAAATGATAAGAGAAAAATTCTTAGAGAAAAATTGTTAGAGAAAAATTTTTAGAGAAAAATTCTTAGAGAAATGTTCTTTAAGAAAAATTCTTACAGTTGAACAATACTGTAAGTAAAAATTTTCATAGTAAAAAATACAATAAGGAAAAATTCTCATAGTGAAAAACACTATAAGAAAAAATTTGTTTGGTAAAAAATATATAGTAAAAATATAGTAAAAATATTTATAGTTAACAAATACCATAAGGTAAATTTTCAATAGTAAAAAAACCAAATATTTTGTATCACTTCCTCATAGAGGAAGTACTTAGAAACTTGATGATTAATATTTTAGTGAATTCGATTCGATTAATAAGCAATATAAGAAGACTGATAATTATATTGTAATCTGTTCGACTACTTGTTGTATTAATACATCAAATTTCACGTTGATTTATGTTTCATCATTAAAGGCATACAACTGAATATATGGTTAATTTTTTTTTCTTGCCTACTATCATTGATGTTTTTTTTTGCGTACATTTGATGTAGGAAGGAAAAAGTGAATATTGAAAAAAAGCAGAAACAGTTGGCGCATTAATGATATTAATTGGTGTAATTTTCTCCTAATGAATTCTACAAGATTGTTATATGAAAATCTCTATGCGAATAGTAATAAACAAGATTTTCAAGGATTAAAATTTATGAACGGATTACATTGATACACATATATATATTAATGCATTCAACGGCTTTTCTACTATCAGCAGGGAGCAGAAAAGATGTAATATTCTTATTTATTATCGGTTTAAGGAGCGATCTGCTGATTTAAGTGCAACAGTAAGTTGTTAATTATGAAATTGAAATATAGAGATCGATTTTTTATTATGAAATAAAAAAAAAATGTTTTTACTAGGTATTGGAATTTTTTTGTAGTATTTTTTTTATAGTTTTTTACTATAAGACTGATTTCTTGTGTATGAAGAATATTTTTGAACTATGAGAATATTTTTTTCAAGTATTTTTTCACTATACAAATTTTTAGTTATAGTATTTTTTTAAAGAAAGAATTTTTTCTTAATAGTATTTTTTACTGTAAGAATTATTCTTATTGTATTTTTTCACGAAGCGAATTTTTACTAATAGTACCTAATTTTTTACTAAAACAATTTTTTTTATTTATTTATTTATAAACGGGACAACCCCTTTCGTACAAATAGTAAAAATAAATATATAGTATTTTTTACTGTAAGAATTTTTCTTGTAGTATTTTTTCACTATAAGTAGTTTTTCTCACAGTATTTTTTACTATAAGAATAGTTTTCAACAGTATTTTTACTATACAACATTTTTCTTCCTCTTTTTACAGTAATAATTCTTTCTTGTACTATTTTTTCACTATAGGAATTTTTTCTTAAAGCATTTTTTACTATAAGAATTTTTTCCTACAGTATTTTTTAACTAATTCTTTATTTTTATTTATTTATTTATTTTCTTGTAGTTTTAACTATAAATATTTTGTTACAGTACTTTTTTTAACTAATTCTTTATTTTTTTTTATTTATTTTTTTGTAGTTTTTACTATAAAAAATTTTTTTTACAGTACTTTTTTACTATACGAATTATTTCTTATTGTATTTTTTTACTATAAAATTCTTTCTTGTCCAATTTTTCACTACAAGAATTTTTTCTTACAGACTTTTTTGTTACGAGCATTTTTTCCAACAGTATTTTTTACTATCAGAATTTTTTTTGTGTTTTTTTACTATGAGAATTTCTAGTATTTTTTTCCTCTAAGAATTTTTTCTTATAGTATTTTTTCCCCCATGAAATTTTTTTAATGATTTTTAATGTTTTAGGAACATCTTTTTAAGAAATAAAAAAAAAATTTGAAATTAAATTCTTTTTTTTCAGGGGTACGTAAGGTATACACACAGTCCTTACTTATCGAGTAAAGTAAGGTAGCCGAGAAGATTTTTTGATTGTTTTAATTTCCTCTCCCTCTCTGTCTCACTCTCTTTCTTTCTCTCTTTACACTCTTCTTTTATTGCAATCCAGCAAGTAATTACTTCTATAGTCGCGCAGACGCGATCTCATATCGATTGAGGACTTCGCCGACTGTTCGATAACCAAACTTATAATTTAATGGTTAATTATATAAGGAGACCCATGAATTTCGATGGAGCCACTGGGCGGACATAGTGACGTGGAGGAATGTTTTCATCAACATGTACACTATATGCATGTGTACACACTGTATTTGTATGTAAAGGCTCCGAAAGCGAGGTAGTAATAATAGTCAGAAGGCATTTTTTTTCTAAATTGCAGACAACTTTGTTTTTTAACTAATAGCACTCGATAATTTTTTACACGGAGAATATTAACTCTAAAAAGTTCATAATATTCAAAGAAAGGTGAAAATTTAAGAAAAAGGTAAAATTTACCGAAGGTAAACATTCAGAAGAGGTGGAAATTGAAAGAAAGGTAAAAATTTACAGAAGGTAAATTTAGAAAAGGGGGAAATTTAAAAAAGAGTGAAATTTAAAAAAAGGTAAACAATTACAAAAGGTGAAGATTTAAAGAAGTAATATTTTTTCTAAATTCTTTTTTCTGTATTTTTAAAGTTGAAAAATATTTTTGCGAATTTTTCATTTCCACCTCGAGCCATATATAGTTTATGGGCGGATGCGCTGTGCAAAGTAAGGTTCGTGCCGACCTAGAGGCCTCCCGAAAGATCACGTTGGGGTCACGTAATGACGGACCGAACTCTGCAATCACAGAAGCGCACATGCCACGTGGCTTGATAAACCTTTTAACCGATCTTGCTTCGTGCTTACGATAGTACAAGTAATTTTCTCTCCTTTAGCAACTTGTAGGTGCACAAAATTTGTAATTTAATTACATTTTCGTTCGCATATTTTCGATTTAATGAAATTTGCCATTTTTTTAAATAAATTAAAAGTTAACCCGTTCTTTAAATCATGATTTATTTACTATTTCGTTTTGTTATTATAATTTATAGCATTAGGCATTTTATATCGTCGACTTTATGTAGTCGATTTGCCTCACTTCGTTTGCGAGAGAACTTTCATGACATCTAGGCGGGAATTTACTGAACTTTTGGCGCGAAATTCAAAAAAAGAAAAAATTCAACTAATAATATATTGAGACGCATGCTTATTCCCGAAATCTTTTTTGACCAAATAGGTATTTAATATAAAACTACTTAACTTAAAATTCACATAATATGCACATTATTTGACATAAATTTCATTGTACACAAAAACCATTTAACATAAATATCATTTGTCATAGAATTCATTAAACAGAAATATTATGTTACATAAAACTCAGATAACTTAATTCCCATTTGACATAAAAATTATGTCACATAAATTTCTATTGACATAAAAATCATTTAACATAAATTTCTTTTGACATAAAATTCATTTAACGTAAATTTTATTTGTTATAAAATTCATTTGACATCAATTTCATTTGGCATAAATGCCATTTAACGTAATTCTCATTTGACATAAATATCATTAGACATAAAATTAGCTTGTCATAAATTTCATTTGACGGGAATATCATTTAACATAATTATTATTTAACGCAAAATTAAATTTATATAAATTTTATTTAGCATAAATTCTACTTAACATAATTCTCATTTGGCATAAAATTTACTTGACATAAATTTCATTTGGTATAAGTCCCATTTGACATAACTTTCATTTGACATAAAGTTCACTTGATATAAATTTCATTTGACGGATAACTCATTACACATAATTCTCATTTGACATAAAATTCAGTTGTCATAGATTTTATTTTACATAAAGATCATTTGACATGGAAATGTAGGCGCGAATTTCAAAATTGGTGAATCACAGTGATGTTGATAATATCTAATTGGTTACTTTTAAAATTCGCGCCGATATTGTTATGTAAAATGTAATTTGTGTAAAATGATTTTTATGTCAAATGAGAATTTTGTTGAATGACTTTTATGACAAATGAGAATTGTGTTAAATGTCTTTTATGTCAAATGAACTTTATGTCAAATGAGAATTATGTTAAATGGATTTATACCAAATGAAATTTATGTCAGGTAAATTTTATGCCAAATGAGAATTATGTTAAATGGAATTTATGCTAAATGAAATTTATATAAATTTAATTTTACGTTAAATAATAATTATGTTAAATGATATTCACGTCAAATGAAATTTATGTCAAGCTAATTTTATATCTAATGATATTTATGTCAAATGAGAATTACGTTAAATGACATTTATGCCAAATGAAATTGATGTCAAATGAATTTTATAACAAATAAAATTTACGTTAAATGAATTTTATGTCAAAAGAAATTTATGTTAAATGATTTTTATGTCAATAGAAATTTATGTGACATAATTTTTATGTCAAATGGGAATTAAGTTATCTGAGTTTTATGTAACATAATATTTCTGTTTAATGAATTCTATGACAAATGATATTTATGTTAAATGGTTTTTGTGTACAATGAAATTTATGTCAAATAATGTGCATATTATGTGAATTTTAAGTTAAGTAGTTTTATATCAAATAACTATTTGGTCAAAAAAGATTTCGGAAATAAGCATGCGTCTCTAATATATTATCAATATTATAATTAATAATTATCTATAAGAAGAATAAAAAATGAAATATATTTAAAATTCATAGAGAAAATAGAAAATAGAATAAAATTGAAAGAAATATAATTGAAATTTAGAGAGAATGGAAATTCTCGATCGAAATAAAAACAAAGTGATATTTGTATTTTTGTTGATTAGTGATTAGTTTAGAATAGATTTATTTTTTTAGAGTAGCTATCTCCTATAGTACAACAAGTTTTATTGTGTATGCGGAGTCCAATTTATTTTTCTTGTTTCGAATGTAGAAGGCACTGCAAAAAAGGAAATTTAGATAGATGACCATGATGACGGTGTCATGAAATTAAATGATCCGGGGTCGAAGGAGGCATCGAAGAAGAGACGATAAGAATTAAAGGAGTTCTTCAACAGTCACGCCGAGTCACTCCCTTGTAATTATAGACACCGCGAACCAATAGGGGGTCCCCTTACCAACAATTAGAGCATTTCGGTTACTTCTTTAACAACCAAACAATTTTTTTAGATGACGAAATTTGTATTACGTATTTTTTACTGCGAAATAAACGAGAAAAAAGATATAAATTCTATTAAATACGAAAATATTAAGTTTGATTCAATTTTTTAATTTTCTTCCGTTCGTACGTTTTTATTTTTTACATTTTTGTTCTTATTATTTTTTAAATATTTTTGTTCTTGTTATTTTTTTTTATACTTTTTGTTTGTTTGTAAATTGTGATTTGACAAAAAAATACTAAAATCAGTGACAAGTTGTTTACTTTTTGTTTACATTTTTTTTAAAGAAAAGAATTTTTTTTCTTTTGCTAAAAAAAGTAATGAAACTTAGTAAAGAATTAAATGTAAAGGAGTCGAATATTGTTATAGATCTATTCAAGAAATGTGATAATTTCATGGAATTGACTGATTAATTTTTGTTTTTGCCTTCCCATTGTTTAACAATACAATGAATATAAATTTCCAAGAAATATTTTCTTATCGATTTCTTTATTCGTTACGTTCATTTCACAACGAGGAAAATTGATTCTCCTCTATAGTGAATCCATCAATTTATTTGTCTTTAGTTCCAAATCGTTTTTTTCCGAATTGTTCCACTTTTACGTTGTTGGGTCTCTTCAATAAGACAAATTTTCCGCTGCCTTTAGTTCTAAATATTTATCTCTAAACGAAATTTGTTTTCTTAAATAATAATTAAACAAATTCAATTATTCTCAAAAACTTTTCGAAAATGAATTATATTCAATATCTATAACAATTTTAATGAAATTCCACAAAAGATTTTTGATAAAATTCAATTATTTTTATAAATAGAAAAATTCTTAGAAATTGAATTATTTTTTTGAAAATTGATAAATTATTTATAAGAATTAAATTTTGAGAAACAGGGAAAAAATAATTGGATGAAAATCAATTAGCGTATAAAGATGAGTCGAGTAAAAAGACTATGGCTTTAGTATGAGAAGTAGTTTTATGATGTTATATCGTTGAGGGAATAACGAATCGTTGATTCGCAGAAAGATGAGTAGTTAGAGGATGATCCAACAGAGAAGAATTGATTCCGTTGGCCTCGGACAATGAGAAATCGAAGAGAGGTCGTCGCGAATGAAGAGAGGCAAAGAGAGTCATGAGCTCCCACAGGGGCTGACCTCTTGACCCTATCAGCCAGACGCCTCTCAGGCATTGTTTATAGCGTTGAACCGCCAGCACCATACCAAACTGTGCTGCGCTATTGTTTCACGAAAGCCTCATTGTCTTACAGGCACCACATCGATCAAGCGCATTGTCGCCACTGCGCCGCAATTCACATCATACTTAAATGAACCTAAGCTAATTATCACTCGTGTAATTTCTCCATTCCAATTAGAACATCTTCGAGACAGTATCAAGCAAGCCAATCATCAAACGTTAATTACCAACAATAAACTTTAAAACAATAAACTTCAAACTTGTATCATTTCTAAACAATCTCTATAATATGCCGTCAAATTATTTCATAAAAAAAATATTCTAAAAAGAAATCTAAAAATAAAATCTTCTTTTTGGAAAATTGAATTTTTGCAACAAAGAATTTTATTTCTTTTGGAAGCAAATTTACGGATTTACGAACCTAGTCCGACCTCTTAAGAAAATTTTCAAAAAGCACCAAAAACTTGTCATTCAATTATGAAATTTCTATTTATCTCGAGGAGAAAATAAAGTCGAAACAAAAACAATTTCCGCGTGATGTTTGTCTCTCACGCAACGCGAAATTCACGGAATGAGACCGCGTGATCGAATATATGAAATAATGGAATGACCAACAGGAACGAATGCGACAGTGCGTAAAATGGAGAACATAAAGCAAAAAAATAAAAAAAAAACATGAACTGATGCATGAAGCGATGGTCATCGACAATCTAATGACAGTGTAGTCCGCACCTATCATCTTCCTTCTTTCACGTCTTTGGCAATTTCCATATTGGTCCTTCCCTCTCGTTATTCTTCGTATATATACTGTAAGTGTAACCTCTTGCTTGCATTTTTTATCAAAATACTCTTTCTGCATTCTTTTTTCCTCTCTCCGTTTTATCTACTTCGTGCAGGTGCGGCCCCTGCATCTAATGACAATGTAGATCCAGCACGATATTCACGGTTTGTAAGTGCATTCGTGCGTAAGTCCTCGAGGACGACACACCGCCGAAGAAATTATATTGTCCACTCAAATTAAAATACGCCAGGAACGAGTGTCCGATTTATTATCTCTCGCAGATATCGTCTGCGAATTACTTTACTGTACAGACGAAAATATTCCAGTGATGTGCTCTGAAAAAATTCTTGAGAATTTCACTAGAATAATTTTATAGAATCATTATAGTGAATCTAGATGAATTCTAGTGATTTTTAATTAGAAAGAATAGAAATTTCGTGAACAAATTTTTTTATCATTATATTAGTGTATGGTTACTATAGGGATCGAACTAGATCCGTAAATACCGTAAAAGGTCCGTAAATTTCCTTCAAATCCGTAAAAGTCACTTTTTTTGAAAAAAGGTCCGTAAAGTCCGCAATTTCATTAAAAAAGGACGAAAACTTCGTAAATTGTACGATATAATTTAAAGAATTTTAGAGAAATTTCAAATGATTGCAGAAATTCAATTATTTTCAAAAGTAATAAAATTTTCAGCAAAAACTCAATTATCTTCAAAATTTTTTAAAAATTCTCTTCAAAATTTCAATTATCTTAATAAATAATAAAATTCTTCTCCGAAATTCAATTATTTAAAAAAATTTCAATTATTTTCAAAAATTTCTCTCAATTTAATAATTTTTAATATATCTATTATTTTAATAAAATTTTTCAAAAGAATTCAATTATTTAAAAAAAATTTACTCAAATTCTACGCAAACATTTAATTATTTTCATAAAATAATAAAAATTTCACAAAAATTCAATTACTTACAAATGTTTTATAAATTTCTTCGCAATATAATTCAATTACTTTTATAAAAAAAAATTATTACAGGGATTCAATTATTTTTCTAAATAATAAAATCCTTAAAATCAATTATTTTCATAAATAATAAAACTTATCGCAGAATTTCAATTATTTTGAATAAAATTTTAATCGAATTCCTCGATAAATGTAATAATTATTAAAAATTTTATTAAAATTCGTCAAACAAATTCAATTATTTAAAAATTTGTTCATAAAATTCTTTATGCGAATACAAACTTGAAGAAACATTCAAATATTGAATAAATTATTTTTTTGTATTCACATAATTGAATTCTAGTAGAATTTTCTCATAAAAATTGATTAAAAAATGAATTTCAGTTAAAAACAAATAAATTTGGAAATTCTCAAAAAACTGAAAATTTATAAAAAATAATGAGTTTATAGAAAAATTTTAGTTAACACTAAAAAAAATTTAATTTTGAAGTTACAAATTATTGCAGAAATTCATTTGTTTTCAAGAGTAATAAAATCCTTTGCAGAAATTTAATTATGTTCAAAAATAGTAAAATTCTTCTTAGGAATTCAATTCAATCATAAAATAATAAAAATTTCACAGAAAATAAATTATTTATAAATTTTTCTTTCAATTTCTTTGCAATCATTGAATTATTTTTATAATAGAATTTTTACAAGAATTTAATAATTTTAATTAAAAAAGAATTTATTTCAAAAATTCAATTAAATTCAAAAATTTGTATTTCATTCTTTGAAACAATATTCAATTATTTCCAAAAATTTTAATTAAAAACTTTATAAATATTCAATTATTTTTCAAAATTTTTCAAAATTTCTATGAAATTCTTCAAAGCATTTCAATTATTTTCCCAAAGTTTAATAAAATTCTTCGATGAAAATTTAATTATTTAATTATTTTCAATATATGTAGTTTTAATAAAATTTCTCATACGAATTAAATTAATTTTTAATAAATTTTAATATAAAAAGAATTTAATTATTTTTACAAAAATTTACATAATTTTCTTTAAAAAACTATTAAATTATTATCAAAAATTAAAAATAAAATTCTAGTCAAAACTGCAATTATTTTTATAAATAAGAAAATTCTGCTCCAAAATTTAAATACCTATTTAAAAAAAATTTTCACAAAAATTCTTTTTAAAATTTCTATTATTAATAAACTATTTATTTTTGTATTTAAATAATTGAATTCTAGTAGAATTTTCTAATAAAAATTTGATTTTCATTTTATAAAAATGAATTTCAGTTAAAATTTCAGATAATAATTGAATATTAAAAGCAATATAGTGAATTTTTAGAAATTGAATTTTGAATATTCTTGAAAATTACATATTTCGAAGAATTTACTTAAATTTGTATTAAAATTTAAAGATAATTAAAAGCCTGTGAAGAATTTTATCATTTAGAAGAATAATTGAATTCTTGTAAAGAATTTTTATTATATATATTTTTTTTAAATAAATGAAATCCTGTATTATTTATGAAAATAATTTAATTCTTAAAACTCATTTTAGTACATTTTTTAAAAAAAATAATTGAATTCTTTTAAGAAAAATTGAATTTAGAAGCAGTTACATTTGCAGAAATTCAATTATTTTCAAAATTAATGAATTTTTGAAAAATATTCACTTTTTCAATAAATTTTTTATTTTTTTATTTAAATAATTGAATTCTTCTAGAATTTTCTAAGAAAATTTGATTTTCATTTTATAAAAATGAATTTCAGTTAAAATTTTAGATAATAGAATATTAAAAGCAATATAGTGAATTTTTAGAAATAATTGAATTTTGAATTTGATTATTTGTAAAAAAGTTGAATTGAATTTATTTCTATTCGAAGTTTTTATTTTCAAATATATATTTAATTGAAGAGTTTACGAATAATTGAAATTTGTAACATTAAATATTGTAAATAAATCAGTTTTGAAAATTGTCGAAGAACTTTTTCGAAAATTAATTGATTTTAAGGAAAATTTTAATAAAAAATTCTTTTAAATAATAATTGAATTGGAATGAAAATAATTTTGAAGATGTTATAGTAACAATATTTTTATAATATAAAATAATGATTTTATTACTCGGTCATCTTTAATTATTACAAAACATGAAGATATCGATTGCTCCGAGTCGAAGACTCGGAGTTATCGATATCTTCATGTTTTATAAAAAATTTATAAAATTAATTGAAATGTATAAAAAATTTAATTTATTCTTTTAATAAGTAAAATGTGAAATCTCATCTGTTGGCACATTTCCTTGATTATTACACCTTCTATTGTTCGCATCCACACATTGGATGTGAGGGAAAATTTTGCAACATACATCCAAAAGGGTGTTGGTACATAAACAATGTACAACTATTTTTGAAAAAGGTGGAAATGACCGGGCCATAAAGTGCAGACGAACATTAAAAGAGGAAAGAAGAAAAAAAGTAGTAGCTTGTCTTGAATCAATGAGACAAGGAGAAAAATCGTGTCAACTTGAACGAGGAGACTCGAGAGCATGTAATTGTTGAATTCCAGAGGAGAGCGAACTATTGGCCGAGTTTCTCTTTTTTGCAAAGCAAAGCATCCTCTGGAGGCTCTTGATCGAGTTCTTGGAACGTGAAACTGGAAGGAACACGATGTGGTTGAAGCGGACGCACGCGCCGGAGGCAACCAGAGGCTCGCGCTCTATAATCACTCCACTCACTATTCGAGCCACACGCGCATACAACATACATGCAAACCCTCACATCACACGCATACACACTGCATACACTGCATTTCCAGATGCAGTACTATACACTATACATACTAATATAATTCACGACGGGAGCACAGCTTTACATTACCTGCTGTACACCTTCAATATGCCAGAAAAATACTTGCACGCCAGACTACTCGCACGTCGTCTTTTTCGAAGCTATCCACATCTGCGTAATTGTCCCCGCCGGCAGCAGCAGCATCTCACTGCAACTTTTATTTTTTATACTTTACATTACTTGTCGTTTTCTTCTTTTATTATAGTGCACGGTTCAAAAAAAGAAAAAATTCTCGGCATCGATCACGCTAAAACAGATCACTGTGATCACAGGATGTTCTGGATGATTGCATTTCCGCCTTGCTTCAGTTTTATCTCATATCCAACATTTTAACATTTTCACTTTTGATTCTAGTCTTGCTGCTGTATTTCATTTTTTCAACTTTATATGTATGTAGATAATCTTCATCGCTTGGAATACATCAATCAACTGCGTCTTGTAAATATGATTAATGGAATGGAGCAAACTAGAGTCTGTAGGGAACTATTGGATAAACTAAAGTTGCGGAAAAGTTTAACAAGTTCAACGTGGATCGAAGGTATCAAAAAATTTAGTCACTAAACAAGAAGTAGCTTTGCAGCTTCGAAATCATCTTCAGATTATTCATTCAGGTTCAGATAACCTTCAGATAACAAAAGAACAAAGAAAGAAAAATTGAAAAGAAATCTAATGAACGTGACACCCGGCTAAAAAAGTCCTATAGAATTTCATTGGAATTCTATCAAAAATTCAATTATTTATAAAATTACAACTGTGACTTTTCAAAAATTTAATTATTTACAGAAATTGAAAGTATAACTTTTCAAAACTGTAATAATTTACAATAATTACAACTGCAATTCTTTGAAAATTCAATTCTTCATAAAATTGCAACTGAAATACATTCAAAATTCAATTCTCCATAAAATTGCAACTGGAATACTTTCAAAATTCAATTCTCCATAAAATTGCAACTGTAATTCTTTGAAAATTCAATTCTTATTAAAATTGCAACTGAAATACTTTCAAAATTCAATTCTCCATAAAATTGCAACTGTAATTCTTTCAAAATTCAATTCTTTATAAAATTGCAACTGAAATACTTTCAAAATTCAATTCTCCATAAAATTGCAACTGAAATACTTTCAAAATTCAATTCTCCATAAAATTGCAACTGGAATACTTTCAAAATTCAATTCTCCATAAAATTGCAACTGTAATTCTTTGAAAATTCAATTCTTATTACAATTGCAACTAAAATACTTTCAAAATTCAATTCTCCATAAAATTGCAACTGTAATTCTCTCAAAATTCAATTCTCTATAAAATTGCAACTGTAATTCTTTCAAAATTCAATTCTTTATAAAATTGCAACTGAAATACTTTCAAAATTCAATTCTCCATAAAATTGCAACTGAAATACTTTCAAAATTCAATTCTCCATAAAATTGCAACTGGAATACTTTCAAAATTCAATTCTCCATAAAATTGCAACTGTAATTCTTTGAAAATTCAATTCTTATTAAAATTGCAACTGAAATACTTTCAAAATTCAATTCTCCATAAAATTGCAACTGTAATTCTTTCAAAATTCAATTCTTTATAAAATTGCAACTGAAATACTTTCAAAATTCAATTCTCCATAAAATTGCAACTGAAATACTTTCAAAATTCAATTCTCCATAAAATTGCAACTGGAATACTTTCAAAATTCAATTCTCCATAAAATTGCAACTGTAATTCTTTGAAAATTCAATTCTTATTACAATTGCAACTAAAATACTTTCAAAATTCAATTCTCCATAAAATTGCAACTGTAATTCTCTCAAAATTCAATTCTCCATAAAATTGCAACTGTAATTCTCTCAAAATTCAATTCTTTCCAGAAATTGCAACTGCAATTCTTTTAAAATTCAATTTTTTATAATTATTAAAGAGAAACAATTGCAATTTATATAAATAATTGAATTTCGAAAGTGTTGCAGTTGTAAATTTTGTAAATTATTAAATTTGCATTTGCAACTCTTCCATAATTTAATTATTTCTAGAAATTGCAACTGTTTGTCTTTAATAATTGAATTATTTTGAATTATTTTGCAACTCTTGCAAAATTTAATTATTTAGGGGGTCGTCCATATACCACGAGGACACTTTTGGGGGGAGGGGGAAGGGGTTAAAAAAAGTTTGAAAATGTCCACGATCCCATGTATTTTTGTGTCCACAAGGGGGGGAGGGGGGGGGGTCAAAAATCTTTGAAAAACTGTCTACGTGGTTTATGGACGACCCCTAGAGAAATTGCAACTGAATTTCTTAAAAAATTCAATTTTCTACAAAAATTACAACTGCAACTCTTCAATTTAAATAAATTATTCATTTATTTCTAGAAATTTCAACTGTAACTATGGAAAAATTTAATTATTTACAAAAATTGCAACTGTAATTCATTCAAAATTCAATTCTTCATAAAATTGCAACAGAAATACTTTCAAAATTTAATTCTCCATAAAATTGCAACTGTAATTCTTTCAAAATTCAATTCTTCATAACATTTCAACTGAAATACTTTTAAAATTCAATTCTTTCCAGAAATTGTAACAGTGATTTTTGAAAAATTCAATTGTTTACAATTATTAAAGAGAAACAGTTGCACTTTTTAGAAATAATTGAATTTTAAAAGAGTTGCAATTGTAAATTTTGTAAATAATTAAATTTACAATTGAAACTCTTCTAAAATTTAGTTATTTAGAGAAATTGCAACTGAATTTCTTAAAAAATTCAATTTGACACAAAAATGCAAATGAATTTTTGACAAAATTCAATTATTTACAAAAAGTACAACTGCAACTCTTCCGCAAAATATTCATTTATTTCTAGAAATTGCAACTGTAACTCTGGAAAAATTCAATTATTTACAAAACTGTTAGGTAATAATATTTAAATAATATAAATACTTATGTTTTCTGATTCTGAATGATTCACAAAAATTAATATTGCAAATAAAAAAGTGAACAATTTTTAAAATCTTATTATGGTAATTTTGAAGTTTTTTGTGTAATTGTTTCTTGAAATCAAATTTATAGCTTTAATGGTTTAAAATTTGAATCGAAATAATAAAAAATCTCGTCTTTTATTAATAATTCTCGCCTTTTAATTCCTGTGGAAAAATAATAATGATTAAATATTTATTTAAAAAATAAGTTATTGCTGTTTTCGAATAATTTTACAATTATAGAAATTCGTAAATAAATTTTAGAATTTATTATTAGAATATTTTTTCACAGTATCTAATAATTTTTAGAGTGAATCAGAATATTCTTTAGGATCAGGGAAAAAGTAAAAATTCTGTCTGGAAATCAGGGAAAATTCAGGTAAAAAAAAAGGTTAAATGTTTGTGTAAAACCTGTAAAATCAAGCTTCGCAACACTTTTGATTCGTTCTTTTGTCTTTATTTGATAACCTTAAAAAACCTATGATAGAAATTTGCAGAAAAAAAATTAATTTCTTTTAAAAAAGAGTCACCATTTCGAATCACTCATGGAAAATAATTTAGTGCAATGAGGTAATAAGTGTGTGAGCTGTGGATTCATATATGAGGATATGGCGTGAACCGCGAACATGATTTAGAAATGCAGTTGATGTCGAAATATCTGACACATGTTTCATGCTGCGACTGTGTCGGAGATTTTCAAGTCGTGCACTCCGTGATTCGACTAGCCAGGAACACGTTATTCATGGCATGTGAGCTACACTTTCGTATGGAGATGAAAAAGAAAAAATTCCCTTTTAGTGCCGTGAATCGAAGAAAAAGAAGCAAAAGATGAAAGGGATATGAGAATCGTGAAACGTTTATGTATCTTCAATTGTGAAACGGATAAATGGTGATATGACCTAAAATAGACATCAAAATTTCTTATTCACAATCAAGGGACACAAACAGTTCTCTGAAGTTTGCGTCGACTACCTCTAAACAAATGGTTTATCCAAAATTTTCGGTAAAACCACAAAACCGAACAGAACTAAAACCTGAAACTTTGGTTTTAGGTTTTAGTTCTGAAGCAATTTACTATTTTCGGTTTTAGCAAAATTTTTGGATCGAACCACAAAACCGAACAGAACTAAAACCTAAAACTTGAGTTTTAGGTTTTGGTTCTGAAACAATTTAATAAAATAGTTGTGGACTAGTCATCTTCGAGCATAGAAGCTAAAAGGGACCAAGAATCACAAGAAAAATTTGCATTCAGATTGATGATTACACTACTAATTTAGTGCTTTAATGACTTAATAGCAATCATCATCATCATGATTAATTCTAACGAATTTTGTTGTTTAATTTACTTGAACTAATCTCCATTTATGGAAGAGCGGAGTAGACATAGAATGTAATATACATTCTAGAAATAAAGAGCGTCTGGTTCTCACAGGGCCGAAACTAAAATGTGCAAAATGCTCTCTCTCTCCTCGAAGTTAGTTGTTCCTTCCGGGCACAAATAAGGCCCGTTTCCTTCGTTCCTTTCGAGATTTTCAGCAGTTTTGCCCGTTCTGCAATTTCGGCGTTCTTATCTAAAGGGAGCACAACTCTCGACGGATCAACCGTTTCCAAAAATAAATCACGCCACGCCGATCATTAAGGCCCTTTCATCCTGGGGCGAGGCAGCCGCAAAAAGCCAGCTCGCATAGCTTCGAGAAATACCGGGTAGGCTGGTAGTTACCCAACCCACGATTTGTGCATGCATACATATACTTGCAAATTCAAAACTCGTTTAGTGCATCGATAGCGCGTGGCGCTTGACGAGGGTCCTAAAACGTTTTCATAAAAAAAAAATAAAAGAAAAGAAAAAACATTTTTTTACAAGTGAAATAAAAAGGAGAGATGGAATATTCAAAATCGAGATACATACTGATTCTAAAGGGTGCAATTAGAAATCAAATGGTGAATGATATTTCAAGTGCAGGCTTCGCAATTAAGAATTAAATTAACTACTAAAAACTACTATTTACCACTATTTATTACCAGAGATTTTCTGCAGATATCAAATTCAGACAAAAAAACTAATCCAAATATTGCTTCTAGTGATGCACTTGAGCGATATTGAGAAAGACTTTATTCTTTTGTTTCTTTCTCTCATCTCGTCTCATATCTCATAAATTACTACTAGCAACAATTTAAATGAAAATTAAAAACAACACAGTGATAAAATTATTATTTTACATAAGATAATTGTTACCCTAACTATTTCGAAATTATTTTCATCATTTAAATTCATTTTTTATTATCTGGAATTTAAAAAAAAATTCTTCTTTAAGTTAATTTAATTTTCTTTAAGTAGTACAAAAAATTTAGATTTCCAAAGATTTTAATTTAAAACCTTTTCAAAAATCAATTATTTCCAAAAATTTACGCTATAATGCTTTCAATATTCAATTATTATCAAAAATTTTCAAATTCATTTTTAAATCAAATTTTATTAGAATATTCTATGAGAATTTAATTATTAAAATACAAAAATAAATTTGTTGAATAATTGAATAATTCACTATTTCTTAAAATTTAGATTTTATGAAAAATTTTATTAACAACTTTTGAAAATAATTAATTTCCTTTATGGAATTTAATTAAAAATTTACTGAAATTTATTATATTAAAAAATTTTATAACTATTTTTGAAAGTAATTGAAAACATTATGAAGAATTTTATTAATATCCTTTAAAATAATTGAATTCCTGAGAAGAATTTTAATATAATTTTTAAGAGTAATGGTATTTTATTTTATTAAAAATAATTGAAATATTGTGATGAATTTAATTATTTATGAAATAATAAAATTCTTGCAAAGAATAGTTGAAAATAGTTGAATTCTTTTGAAGAATTCTATAAAGAAAATTTTGCGAAATTGAATTTCTGCGAAAAATTTTGCTTTTTATGAAAATATAATTTCATTTCTGAGAAGAAATTACTTATTTATGGAAGTGATTGAATTTTTGCAGAAGAATTTTATAAAAAATTTTCTTCAACTTTGAATTTCTAAGAAAAATTTTTCTGTTTATTAAAAAAATTGAATTTCTGAGAAAAAATCTATTATTTATGAAAATAATTGAATTTTTGACGAAGTATTTATTAACATTTTTAAAAATAATTGAATTTCAGTGAATAATTTTATTTTTTGTGAAAATAATTGAATTCTTTCAAAGAATTTTATAGAAAATTTTCTTAACAATTGAATTCCATCTCTAAATTACTATTTATAAAAATAATTTAAATCTTGTAAAGAATTTTATTGTAATTTTTGAATAATTGAATTATTGCGAAAAATTCTGTTGTATTTTTAAAAAAAAAATTGAATTCCTACAGAGAATGTTATTAACTTTTAAAATAATTGAATTCTTGTTAACAGCATGTGATTGTTACAGAATTCAATGTTAATTTTTTCGACCACTTTTCTCTTAAAATATTAAATAAATTTAGGCTAGTTTTTTGTGAATAACTCTAAAATATCTTAAAGAAGGGCAGTGATGTGAAAAAGGTTTAATATTTTTTAAATTATTTATTAAAAAATAACTTTAAAATTATCAGTTCTCAAAATCACTTTTAATCAATTTCTCGTCTTTTCCGATTTCAAAGTATTTTTTTATAATTTATTTTAGAATTATTAAAACTTTTGCACATCACTGCTCTTCTTTATTATATTTTAGAGTTATTCACAAAAAACTAGTTTAATTTATTTAATATTTTAAGAGAAAAGTGGTCGAAAAAATTAACATTGGTTTCTGTAACAGTCACATGCTGTTAAGTACTTTCTTGAAAATTTTGAAAATAATTGAAATCCAGTGGCAAATTTTATTATTTGTTAAAATTATTGAATTATTTCGAAGAATTTTATAAAAGTTTTTCTTAATAATTGAATTTCTCCGAAAAATTTTGCTTTTTATTAAATATTTAAATTTAAGTGAAAAAATTCATTCGTTGTTAAAATAATTGAATTCTTGTGATGAATTTTATTAAATTTTGTCTAAATAATTTATTGAAATTTTGCCAATAATTTTATTAAAATTTTTGACAATAATTTAATTCTTGAGAATAATTTCGCTACCATTTATAAAGATAATTTAATTTTTGCCAAGAATTTTAATTCTTGTAATGAATTTTGATATTTGTCAAAATAATTGAATTTTGGAAAAGAATTTTCTTAAAATCTCTTAAAATAATTGATTTTCTGGGAGAGAATTTTATTGTGAATCAAGATAATTGAATTCTTTTGCATTATTTGATAAATTTTATGAAAATAGTAACTATTAAAAAATCACTAAATTGCAAAAAACTTTTGATAATAATTGAAATGTTGCAAAGAATTTTATTTAAATTTCTGTAAATAATTGAATTTTTGTCGCAAAATTTTGCTATTTATAAAGCTAATTGAATTCTTGACGGGATATTCGTTAAAATTTTTTTAAATAATTGAATTTATTCGAAGAATTTTATTACTTTTGAAAAATAATTGAAATGTTGTGATGAATATTGTTATTTATAAAAATAAATTAATTTTTTTAAAATTCCTAAAAATAATTGTGGAGAATTTTGTTATTTATCGCGATAATTGCGTTAAAACTTTAAAAATAATTAAATATAAAAAATCCATTCTAGTCAGAAATAGAAAACAATTTTTGAAGGTTTTGTATTAGAATTTGTGGTAGTTTTATATAGTTTATGAAGCAGACAAAAAAGACTTTTCCCTGACTTTTCCCTGACCTGTGGTATGGAAAAGCCATTGCTGTATAAAGTATTCGATCTCACAAGCGACGGGCAGGACCCGAAGACTGAAATAATAAATCTTTGGCACACTCACTGGCAGTGTCTACATCTATGGCTTATGACATCATGTTGAATATCGCGAACGTAACTTCCATTGTGATATATAACCGTGCAGAAGACATGAAACCCACAAACGAATAAGCTACGTGTGTTTTACGATGCAATATGCAACTTCATTGAATACTATTATTCTGAAATCGATAGTCGAACACTATCTTGTTTTAACCTTTTCAAATCATTGAAAGTTAAGTAGTTAATTCTCCTTTCGAGCACAATTCCACAGAATTACAATTTGTCTCGAATTGCATTCAATTTGCATTAAAATTTCTCTAGTTTAAATACATTTGAAAGCTTCACTCGCCAGTGTTGATAGCACTCGAGAGTAATTAAACAGAAGAGAAGAGAAAGAAAAGAAAATACAATCCTTCCTCTATTAGGATGCAAAAAAGAGGAAAAGGACTTCAGAGGAAGGAAGAAAAGTAAAAAGAAGAAAAGGAAACAGAAAAAAGAGAAAACGAAAAGAAAGAAAAGAGAAAAAAAAGCTTTTAATATAAAAAAAAAGATTTAGAGTACCGTTTCCAAGTTGTTAAGTATTTTTTGGAATTGAAAATACATGCATGTTGTAAAGAAGGTTAACGCTGAGACGATAAAAGAAATTGAAGTTTGCAAAGAAACAGTAGATTTACGATCCGACGTTTGCCAGGTGCTCGTCGTCGTACTACCTACTAGAACGGGTCTTGTCCTTGGTGACGTTGTAATTAATTGGTCAATAGAAGAATACCAGGAAATTCCGAGCTACCAAATCATTCATTGGAAAAATTCAATTCTTTTCAAATTAAATGGTGACGATGACGATTTGTACCGAGAAAAGGTCAAGAAATTCTTCATTCTTTTAATCTCTTTTCTTTCAGGAATAATTTCAAACAACTGCTAAAAAAAAGCATTTTATTATTTATGAAAATAATTTAATTCTTGCGAACTTATTCAGGGTTGCCACGCTTTTACTCATTTCAAATTCCCTGACTTTTCCAGGTTTTCCAGGTTAAAAAACGAAATTTTTCCAGGTTTTTAAAACTACATTTATTATATTTTACAAAATTTTTAATTCAAACCTTTTTGAAATTAAACATGTTATAAAACATGAAAATATCGATCACTCCGAGTCTTCGACTAAGAGCAATCGATATCTTCATGTTTTATAATAATTAAAGATGGCCGACTGACAAAATCATTAGTTTATTATAAGAATATTGTTACTGTAACTTATTAAAAATTACTTTCATTATTTTAATTCAATTATTTTTTTCCACAATTTTTAACTAAAATTCTTCTTTATAATAAAGTGTAAATTAATTATTATTAATAATTTCTGAAATATTTCTTTCAACATTTTCAAATCCTTTAGTTTACAATTCAATTTTACGAAATTTCATTGATTATTCAGGTACTCGGAAATTCTTCAATCAAATATATATTAGAAAATAAAAACTTTAAATAACTTCAAAAATATTCAATTCAACTTTTACAAAAAAATTAAATCTACACAATTTTAAGTTAAAATTATGAAAAATTCAAACATTCGAAGATTATAATTTGAGACTTGCTTTTCAAAACTCAATTATTATCTAAAGTTTTAACTGAAATTCATATTTCAATCAATTATTATTAGAAAATTCTACGACACTTCAATTATTTAAATACAAAAGAAAATAATTTATTGAAGAATTGAATGTTTTTTAAAATTCAACTCTCATTTAAAGAATTTTATCAACAAATTTTTAAATAGGTAATTAAAATTCTTTTGACGAATTTCAATAAAATTTTTAAGAATAATTTCATTTTTCGAGAAATTAGATTAAAAATGTACTAAAAATAATTTAATCTCTGTAAAAAAATTTCATTGAATTGAGAAAAGTTTTTGAAAATAATTGAAATTTTGTCAAGAATTTTATTAAAATTTTTTTAAATAATTGAAATATTGCCAAGAATTTTATTAAAATTTTTGAAAATAATTGAACTTTAGAGAAAAATTTTAATATTTATAAAAATAATTGAAATTTCGACTGTAACTTTTATTAAACTTTTGACCATAATTGAATTTCTGCTAAGAATTTTATTACTTTTGAAAATAATTGAATTCTTGAGAAGAATTTTCTAATAATATTTCTTTTGAAATACCTAATTATTTTTAATACAAAAATAAATAATTTATTGAATAATTGAATGTTTCTCAAAATTTAATTCTCATAAAGAATTTTATTAACAAATTTTTAAATAATTAAATTCTTTTGACGAATTTTAATAAAATTTTAAGTATAATTACATTTTTCGAGGAATTCGATTAAAACTGTATCAAAAATAATTGAAATTCTGCAATGAGTTTTATTATTTATGAAAATAATAATTGAATCTCTGTAAACATAAATTGAATATTTCTGAAAATAATAGAATTATTGCGAAGATATTTATAAAAAAATTTTAAAATAATTCATTTCTTTTGGAAATTCATTAGAATTTTTGAAAATAATTAAAAATTTTTAAACTGTTAACCATAATTGAATTTCTGCGAAGAATTTTATTACGTTTGAAAATAATTGAATTTCTTTGATGAATTTGAATAAAACAATAAAATTTTTAAGAATAATTATACATTTTTCGAGAAATTCCATTAAAATTGTATTAAAAATAATTGAAATTTTGCGATGAGTTTTATTATTTATGAAAATAATGGCAAATCTATAAATTTTTTGATTATTTATGAAAATAATTGAATTATTACGAAGAAAAATTGTAAAGGCAACTATTTAAAATTGAATTAAGAAAATTGAATTAAAGAGAAATTAGATTTCAAGAATAAGCACAATAACTTTAGAAAACAATAATTTTCCAGGATTCCAATCAAAATTCCCTGACTTTTCCAGGTTTTTTCAAGGTTTATGAAAATTCCCTGACATTTCCAGGTTTTCCAGGTTTCCAGGTTGCGTGGCAACCCTGTATTATTAGAATTTTTCAAAATAATTGAATTTGCAAGAAAAAATTTATTGCTTTTGAAAATAATTGAATTCTTGTGATGAATATTATGTTATTTATGAAAATAATTGTATTTTGCAAAGAATTTTATAAAAATGACTCAAAATAATCAAATTTTCGGGAATATTTTTGTTATTTATCTTTAATAATTAATTGAATTCTTTGGAAAAATTATTTCTATAAATAATTGAATTCTTGGGAAGAATTTTATTAAAATCTAAAAGAATAATTGAATTATTTGCAAAAAAAATTTAATTAAAATTGTATTGAAAATAATTGATTTCTTTTAAACAATTTTACTAAAAAGAAAATTTTTCTCAGTATCTAAAATAATTGTTAGAGTGAATCAGAATATTGTTTAGGGTCAGGGAAAAAGAAAGTTAAATTTTTGTGGCAACCCTCCTAGAAAAAGGTAGAAAAAGTTGCACTGTCCTCGACCTGAAAGGAGTATAATATAAAATAAACATGAAAATAAAAGTACTGGTCTCCTTGTGAGACGTAACAGCGCATAGACATTAAAAGGGAAGTAGAAAAAAAGGAGAAGCAAGTATAAAAGAATGCAAAAGTCGAGATAAATTAGGAGCATCTTTTATCAAAGGCAGAAAATGGGTAGAAAATGGGTGTTCCTTGCCTGGATAGTGGGCATACCAAGTTGGCAAGCAATGAGGAGACGTAACCGCACATATATTTCCTTAGCCGGACGCCTAACGATGCCCATTAGAGCACCAAGTTGGAGTTGGAGTTGGAGTCTTCCTGACTAATCGCAACGCGCACGACTCCATACTTCATGCAGATCGGCTATTCGTCTTGCGCTATCCTCTAGTTTGTCAGTCGAATCGATTCGATAAAGATACCAGCTGTCTATGACGCTCGGTGGTTCTTGAGGCCCACTTCGATTCCTGGGGTCGTCTGCGCTGGTCTGCGCTGGTCTGAGCGCGGACCCTTTAAGGTAGCGCCTTCGTTTACCACATTTCCAAGCTGACATGAAGCTTTCCTATTTCGAGTTGAGCGAGGCCTTAACGAGACGATGATGGGAACGCGGAGAAAACTACTAACAGTAATATCTCTTCGTTTCGCCAGAAATCTTTCCGTATGAACTTCTCTCGCGGTTACATGCAACTGCGCGAGTGCAAGCGAGATTTCCGGTGCGCGGGTCACTAAACAGACTCATGATACCAAATTTGGAAATATTGGTGTCGTAAATTGGACCACAAGAAATTTACTCTCTATATGGAGATCTCACGTAAGAAGAGAATCATTAGAGCAAAAGAGAAACATATGACATATATAAAACCTTTTTCTTTTTTCATAGCGAGGAAAATAGATGAGTGAACACGTGCAAATATTACGCAACGAGAAATAAGTTCGAACTGAGGATTAAACCAGGTCAACATTCTTGATCGACACGAGCAATTTTTCATCGTAGGACTCAAATTTTTATCTCAAAATTATTATCCTTAAGATAATTAGTGATGTACAACTGCAATTCTTCATTAAATTGCAACTGAAATACTTTCAAAATTCAATTCTCCATAAAACTGCAACTGTAATTCTCTCAAAATTCAATTCTTTCCAGAAATTGCAACTGTAATTCTTTTAAAATTCAATTCTCCATAAAATTGCAACTGAAATACTTTCAAAATTCAATTCTCCATAAAATTGCAACTGTAATTCTCTCAAAATTCAATTCTTTCCAGAAATTGCAACTGTAATTCTTTTAAAATTCAATTCTCCATAAAATTGCAACTGTAATTCTCTCAAAATTCAATTCTTTCCAGAAATTGCAACTGTAATTCTTTTAAAATTCAATTCTCCATAAAATTGCAACTGAAATACTTTCAAAATTCAATTCTCCATAAAATTGCAACTGTAATTCTTTGAAAATCCAATTCTTATTAAAATTGCAACTGAAATACTTTCAAAATTCCATTCTCCATAAAATTGCAACTGTAATTCTTTCAAAATTCAATTCTTATTAAAATTGCAACTGAAATACTTTTAAAATTCAATTCTCCATAAAATTGCAACTGTAATTCTTTCAAAATTCAATTCTTTATAAAATTGCAATTGGAATACTTTTAAAATTCAATTCTCCATAAAATTGCAACTGAAATACTTTGAAAATTCAATTCTCCATAAAATTGCAACTGAAATACTTTCAAAATTCAATTCTCCATAAAATTGCAACTGAAATACTTTTAAAATTCAATTCTCCATAAAATTGCAACTGTAATTCTTTCAAAATTCAATTCTTTATAAAATTGCAATTGGAATACTTTTAAAATTCAATTCTCCATAAAATTGCAACTGAAATACTTTCAAAATTCAATTCTCCATAAAATTGCAACTGAAATACTTTCAAAATTCAATTCTCCATAAAATTGCAACTGTAATTCTTTGAAAATTCAATTCTTATTAAAATTGCAACTGAAATACTTTCAAAATTCAATTCTCCATAAAATTGCAACTGTAATTCTTTCAAAATTTAATTCTCCATAAAATTGCAACTGTAATTCTTTCAAAATTCAATTCTTCATAAAATTGCAACTGAAATACTTTCAAAATTCAATTCTCCATAAAATTCCAACTGTAATTCTTTAAAAATTCAATTCTTCATAAAATTGCAACTGAAATACATTAAAAATTCAATTCTCCATAAAATTGCAACTGTAATTCTTTCAAAATTCAATTCTTCATATAATTACAACTTTAATACTTTCAAATTTCAATTCTTTCCAGAAATTGTAACTGTGACTTTTGAAAAATTCAATTGTTTACAATTATTAAAGAGAAAAAGTTGCAATTTCTAGAAATAATTAAAGTTTAAAAGAGTTGCAGTTGTAAATTTTGTAAATAATTAAATTTACAGTTCCAACTCTTCCAAAATTTAATTATTTCTAGAAATTGCAACTATTTCTTTAAAAATTAAATTATTAACAAAACTGCAACTCTTGAAAAATTAAATAATTTACAATGCTAGAAACTTTTCTTAACAAATTTTATTTTCCCCAAAATTCCCTGATGTGCATCAACTTTTTAAATTGAGTGAAAATTTTTGAAATCACTTTTTCGTAACAATAAATTAGAAAACAAATTTTAGGTAATGATATTTAAATATTTAAAATCTTATTATGCTAATTTTAAAGTTTATTGTGTAATTTTTCTTGATATCATTACAGCTTTAATGGTTTAAAATTTGAATCGGAATAATAAAAAATCTCGTCTTTTATTACTAATTCTCGTCTCATTTTCTCTCATTTCTCGTTTGTTTTTCTACAAAAATAAATAATTTGTTCAATAAATGAATGTTTCTTAAAATTTAATTTTTACAAAGAATTTTATTGACAACTTTTGAAAATAATTAATTTCTTTTAAACAATTAAATTAAAATTTTACTGAAACTTATTAAATTAAAAAATTTTATAACAATTTTTGAAAATAATTTTATTACAATTCCTTAAAATAATTGATTTTTTGCGATGAATTAAAAGTTATTTATGAAAATAATTAAATTATTGCAACGAATTTTATTATTTTATTGAATAATTAAATGTTTCTTAAAATTAATTCTTTCATCAAGCTTTAATAAAATTTTTAAGAATAATTGCATTTTTCGAGGAATTTGATTAAAATTGTATTAAAAATATTAAATTAAAAATAAAAATAAAATAATAAAAATAAAAATAATTGAATTCCTGTGATGAATATTGTTATAAATTTATATTTGTCATTATTTATGAAAATAATTGAATTTTGCAAAGAATTTTATTAAAATTCCTAAAAAGAATTGAAGTTCTGTGAAGAATTTTATTATTTATCAAGATAAATGCATTAAAACTTGTGAAATAATTAAACAATATTAAAAAAATTCATTCTTGTCAGAAATAGAAAAAATTTTTTCGAGTTTTTGTATTACAATTCGTGGTAGTTTTTTATAGTTCATGAGAAAAACAAAAAAGACACAAAAAATTTAGAATTTTCTTCTAAATTCCAAAATTTAATTTTTTCCAGTAAATTAAATTTAAGTGAATTTAATTAAATTCGATTAAATTGAATAACAACTTTTAAGAATAAAACAAGGAAATTGATTAATAAACAAAACAAGGAATTAATTAAAAGTAAAACCAATAAATTTTGATTGAAAAACTTAAAAAAATTCCCCAAAACAAAAAAATGAGACTTCATTAATTTCCAGGTAGCGTAAAAAATCGTATATTTATAATTCAGATCGGCAAATATATATGATAGAGCGGATCTTAAGAAGTATAAGCATCATCTCCAACAGGTTGCGTACATTTAAGCTTGTAATTGTTTTTAAATGATAACGAGGCACGCATCGTAACTGAACTAGAAAAACGCGGATGTACTTCTCATTTATTTTACTAACGATATTTCTACTCTATATTCCGTGAAATTGCATTTACACTTAACAACGCTTAAGATTAAGATATCCGTGAATTAAATTTTTCAATTTTAAACTTGCACAATTACATTCTAATTGGATCCTTTTCACAAATACATGCACTGTATGCATATTTATATTCGTGAAATATATAAACATTTTATTGATATTAAATATAAAATAAGAAATAAGTCAAACAAATAAAATAAATAGAACCATTTCCTGTTAAATAGAATCGTATCCAAAATAATGAATCTACTTTTTACAGAAATAATAAAAATAATTAAGATAGGAATTGTTAAAAAAAATTGTTAAAAATAACTAAGACACGAATTAGTTGTTTCCTAATTCACAAAAAAGGAATTGTTGTAAAAATAACGAACACGTGGATTTTTTTTCTGATGCAGTAAGAGTTTAGTGCTCGTATTTTGAAAACTAGAGGATGATTGTTATCAGAGCTGATCTGCGAAAAACCTAAGAAGGAACCTGTTGCTGCTAAGCAGATTATGAGTGTGATAAGACCAAAAGAGAGAAGAAGGAATGCCTCCCGCTGAGTAATTAAGCATCGACCCATAACGAGCCACAATTAGTCATAGCTTAACGAGCTGTGCAAGAATTAGTCGATCGAATGCCCGATATCCTAAAAGCACACGCGATTCTCCTTTCCAAGATGCATCTATTCTACTAAAGATACTCCAACTTTTTCTCTTATCAAGATGATTCATAAATTAAACATATTTCTGCAAAAATTTTTTTTTTACACAAAAATTCTTATATTCAATCATGATGAAATAGTATTTTCAACTGACTTTGTAATTTTTGGTTGGTGGAAAAAAAATTTTTGGTTTCAGTGATCAAAGTATTTTTTAGTCAGACATAATGGAAAAACAATTTTCCTATTTAACTTTTGCAATAAAAAACAGTGTTCTGTTTTTTATTGCAAAAGTTAAATAGGAAAATTGTTTTTCCATTATGTCTGACCAAAAAATACTTTGACCACTGAAACCAAAATTTTTTTTTTTGCAATAAAAAATAGAACACTGTTTTTTATTGCAAAAGTTAAATAGGAAAATTGTTTTTCTAGTAATGAAGATATTTTTTAAGACACAACATTCTGTGTGTGAAACTATGTTTGTAACATTAAAAACATTAAAAGAGCCAAGCAAAAAAAATATTTTTATTTAAGTGGTAAAAGAATTTTTTAGTCAGCCGTAAACTTCTTTCACTGAGAAAACTGGATAGTCAAACTTAGAGGGTTAGGTTTTGAGTGTTAAGCCTGATTCTCTGGACAGTTAACTTTTCCCTCCGAGTTAGTCAAATTAATCATCGGAGTGTCTATTTATCCCTCCGAGATGGTTACGAAAAACTTAACCTCAAATATAGTCTGTTTGTCCCTCCAGATAGTTAGTTGAATACTCCATTTTTCTCTGTGTTGATATTATTTTAAAAAGTATAAAAAAAAAGTTTATTTTCAGTAGTAAAAGTACGTTTTAGTCAGACGTAAAATTATGTTATTCTTTTTATAAAAGTCAAACAAAAATTGTTTTATTTACAGTAGTAGAAGTATTTTTTAGTCAGACGTAGAATCATGTGTTAATAATAAAAAAGTGATAAAAATAAGGAAAAACATTATGTCTGACTAAAATCTACCGTTACTACTAAGAGGAAACATTTTTTGATTAAATTTTTCAATATATAATATTTTTGATTGACTAAAACAGCGTTTACTACTAAAAATAAACTTTATTTTACAATCAGTAAAAAAATCAAACGAAAAAAGAATAAACAAAAATGAAAATAAAGTAATTTTAGTAGTGAAAGTATGCTTCGTTAGACAAAGTTTTAAATTATTTATTACAAGTGTCAATCAAAAAAACAATATTTTTTCAGTAGTAAAGGCGTTTTTAGTCAGACATGTTATTCAATTTTAATTTTTATTCATGAAAAAAGTAAAAAACTTTTGTTTAGTAGTAAAATTATTTTCTAGTCAGACCTGAAGTGATGAAAAAGTGAAAAGAAAATGTTTATTTTCAGTAGTAAAAGTAATTTTTTATCCAACCAAATTTCTATATTGTTATGAATTAAAACAAAGACCAAAAAATTCTTCTATTTTCAGTGGTAAAAGCATTTTTTAGTCAGACGCTCAGTTCTATATTATTAATTAAAGAAGTCATTAAAAATGTTAATTTATTTGCAGTAGTAAAAGTAGTATTTAGTCAGACGCAAAATTCTACATTAAAAATTAAAAAAGACAAAAAAAAAATTGCTTAATTTTCAGTGGAAAACGAATTTTTTAGTCAGACGACAAATTCTATGTTAATAATTATTAAAGGCAAAGAGAAATTGTTGTATTTTCAGTAGTAAACGCATTTTTTAATCAGACGTACAATTCTATGTTAACAATTAAAAAAGTTTTTAATATAAAGGTAGAACTTTATGTCTGATGAAAAAACACTTTTACTACTGAGAATAAAAAAAAATTTTTATTGACTTCGTTAATAAATATTAGAAAAATTTACGTTTCAGTAAAATATTCTTTTACGTCTAGGAATAAACATTTTTCGACCGTCATTGAAATATTCTAACGGAAAAAACAAGAAAAAAAATAAAGAAGTACATTTAAAAAAATTTATTTGATTCAAGTAACCGATTACTTGTCTATTATCAAATAAATATTTACTTTAGACAAACAATTTTTATTTAATAAGTAGTAAACTAATTTTTTAGTCAGCCGTAAAATTCTATGTTAACATTAAAAAATTTTTTATTAATAAGGTCAAACCTTATGTCTGACTAAAAAATACTTTTACTACTAAAAATAAGCATTTTTTTAACTGTCAGTGAAACAGTTAAACCAAAAAAAGGCGAAAAAGAAAAAAACGAAAATAAAGTATTTTTAGTAGTAAAAGAATTTTTTAGTCGTACGTTTTTTATTATATATTAAAAAAAGTCATTAAAAATGTTATTTCTTTTTCAGTAGTAAATGTTGTACTTAGTCAGACGCAAAATTCTATGTTAATAATTAAAAAAGAGAAACAAAAAATGTTTAATTTTCAGTGGTAAACGTATTTTTTAGTCAGACGCAAAATTCTTCATTAAAATTTAAAGAAATACAAAAAAACTGTTTTAATTTCCAGTAGTAAAGGTATTTTTTAGTCAGACCACAAACTCTATGTTAATAATTAATAAAGACAAAGAGAAGTTGTTTTTAGTAGTAAACGTATTTTTTAGTCAGACACCAAATTCTATGTTAATAATTACAAAAAAACAAAGAGAAATTGTTAGTTTTTAGTAATAAAAGTTTTTTTTATTCAGACCTAAAGTTTTATAAAAAAAAGTGAAGTTAAAATTCAATTCTTCGTCAACTGATTTTTTAGCATTAAATTGATTTTCTGCTCCTTTTTTAAGTCACTAACGAGAGCAAAGCTTGGATTTATAAATTCTCTCTCTAAAAATGTTACCCGACAAGGAAATCATTCACAATATTGAGTCTTCTCTCGTAGATAATTTGAGACAATCTGGGTGATCCAAGATTCTCTTTCCCTTTTTTTTCTTTTTTTTTTTTTAATTTACTTTGACAATCATCGCGACATTACTTGCGTCTTGATCAAGCACGCGAGTTTTAAAGCCATCATTCACTATTTCCACATGTGGTTCAAACACGCAGCATGTAGAAACATTGCAATTACCACATATCTCCTCGACTAGTTAAGACTAACCCGCATCCAACGCATACATAACATATAGACATTGTAATCTCTCTCGCTGGTCGCTAACAACGAGAGATCGTTTCTTGTGTACGAGCCACTCACGTATATTGACAGCTCGTTGCACAAGTCCAACGAATCGACAACCTACTCCATACGGCTTATCCGCACAAAGTACCTGCGACGCCACGCAGTTTCTTTTCTTTTCTTTTCTTTTCTTATTATTTTTATTTTTCAATACTCATCCATCCAGCAAAAACAAATACTTGTTCGTCATTTCATCCATATATGCATAGAGTCTGCTTTTTTTTAATCCATAAAGAAATCATTTTCTTTGTTATAAAGAAATTCGCTAGCAGGAACAACAAAATTTTCATCTTTGTGTCCAAATTTATTTTTTTAATTGCACAGGGCTCGGATCGACTTTAAGATATAAAAAAAAGTCGTTTCAAACAAGACTTTATTTTATTCATATATCAATGTACTTTACGTGAAACTAAAAGATACATTTAGATACTACTAAAAATAAAAGTTTTTTGGCAGACAGTTAAATAGTCAAACAAAATAAAAAATGCAAACAAGTATTTTTAGTAGTATTTTCAGTGCGACGTAAAGTTTTACGTTTCGAATTAAAATAACAAAACACAAAAATGGTTTTATTTACAGTAGTAAAAGTATTTTGCAGTCAGACATAACAATATGTATTACTAATTAAAAAAGTCAAACAAAGAAACGTTTCTTTTAGTAGTTAAAAATATTTTCTAGTCAGACATCAGTTTTAAAAATCAATGAAGAAAATTGTTTTATTTTAAGTAGTAAAAGTATATTTAATGCCAAAAAATTAGTCGACGAAAAATTAAATTATAACTTAGCTGTTTTATATACAACTTTAAGTCTGAATAAAAAAAAATTTTATTATTGAAAATTAAATATTTTCTCTTTGTTTTTTTTTTATAATTATTAACATAGAATTCGGCGTCTGACTAAAAAATACGTTTACCACTGAAAATTAAACAATTTTTGTTTCTTTTTTTTTACTTCCTTAATGTAGAATTTTGCGTCTGACTAAATACTACATTTACTACTGAAAAAGAAATAACATTTTTAATGATTATTTTTAATTATTAATGTAGAAGCTTACGGCTGACTAAAAAATTAGTTTACTACTGAAAAAACATTTTTTGTTTCACTTTTTTACTTCTAATAAAAAAAACTTTAAATCTGACTAAAAATACTTTTAGGTATTATTACAATTAAAACACTATTTTCAATTGTTTAATAAGAACATAAAGTTTGATAAAAAATAACTTTTACTACTACAAATAAAACAATTTTTCTACTATTTTAATTAATCATATATAACTTTAACTCTGGGTAGAAAATAATGTTACTACTAAAAAAATTTTTTTTACTTTTTTGAATACAACGTTAAACTTTTCGTTTGAATAAAAACATATTTTTTTTTCTGAAAATATTTTTTGTCATTTTATGTTTTTTGCTTGACTTTCTTTGGTTGACTGTATTACCGACACGCATCAAATAATTTTTATTTAAATCAATTAAATGGTTCAATTCATATTTGCTTCAAATACTAAAAGAATTGGTTCAATTACTATTTAATTGATTTATTAAATAAAAATTTTTTGACTCAAGTAAATATTTATTCCATAATAGACAAGTAATTGGTTACTTGAATCAAATAAATTTTTTCAAGTGTACTTTCTGATTTTTTTTTCTTTTTTTTCATAAAAAATGTTTATTTCTAGTAGTAAAAGAATATTTTACCGAATCGTAAATTTTTATATTATTTATTAACGATGTCAATAAAAATTTTTTTTTTATTCTCAGTAGTAACAGTATTTTTTAGTCAGACATAAAGCTCTACCTTTATATTAAAAACCTTTTTAATTGTTAACATAGAATTGTACGTCTGATTAAAAAATACGTTTACTACTGAAAATAAAACAATTTCTCTTTGTCTTTATTAATTATTTATTTTATTTATTTAAGAAACATAACATAAATTATATTATTAACATATAATTTCGCGTCTGACTAAAAAATACCTTTACCACTGAAAATTAAACAATTTTTTGTCATTTTTACTTCTTAATTGTAGAATTTTGTGTCTGACTAAATACTACTTTTACTACTGAAAATACATTATCATTTTTAATGACTTCTTTAATTAATAATACAGAACTAAGCGTCTGACTAAAAAAAGGCTTTTACTACTGAAAATAGAACAAATTTGTTTGTCTAATTGTTTTAATTCCTAATACAGAACTTTAGGTTTAATAAAAAATTACTTTTAATACTGAAAACATTATCTTTTCAACTTTTTCATCACTTCAGGTCTGACTAGAAAATAATGTTACTACTTAAAAAAAATTTTTCCTTTTTTCATGAATAAAAAATAAAATTGAATAATATGTCTGACAAAAAACGCCTTTACTACTGAAAAAAAATGTTTTTTTCTTTGACACTTGTAAGAAATAATTCAATATTCTGTCTGGCTGAAAATACTTTTACTACTAAAAATACTTTATTTTCATTTTTTGTTTGTTCTTCTTTCGTTTAACCTTTTAACTGATTGTCAAAAAAAGTTTATTTGCAGTAGTAAAAGATTTTTTTAGTCAATATTCATTTTTTAATTGAATCTTTCAATAAGTGACATAAAACTATAGTTTTGTTACTTATTGAATAATTAAATTAAAAAATTTTTTACTCTTAGTAGTAAAAGTATTTTCTAGTCAGACTCAATGTTTTCCCTTATTATTAAAAATTTTTTTGTGTTAGTAACACATAATTCTACGTCTGTCTATCAAATACTTCTACTACTGTAAATAAAAGAAATGTTCTTTGACTTCTATAAAAATATTAACATAATTTTACGTCTGAGTAAAAAACTCTTTTACTACTGAAAATAAACTAATTTTTTTAACTCCTCTAAGAAATAATGGTTAACATGTTATTTTTAAATTCTTTATTATGTAAAGAAAATTTTTACTTTTTTTTTATTTTTAAAAAATAAATATCAAATATCCTGGAAAATACACAGAGAAAGCAAGATTTGATTTATAAATTTTTTCGCCCCAATTTGAATTCGTTATTCACAATAGAGAAAACCCACGCGCTAAAGCTAATTAACACTGAGTTGAGATCCATTGCTGAACGATAGTGACCACGCGTCTCTCGATCTTATATATATAAACTGTCGTACCGTTAAGTTTATACACGTTTTGCGTTGCTGAGATTTCCTCCGAGTCTCGAACCCTTGCGCCTTTACATTCAAGAGATCCAAGACTTTCTCCGCGATTAGCACGAGTTGAGATGAAATTAATTTTGCCGAGCCTATGAGCAATTCGACAGGAAATTTGCGATAATGAAGGAACGTGAACTCGATTAATGAAATTTATTCCTTTAATTTTGTGACTAATCGAATGCAGCAATCTTTGTCTCTAATTGCCAACCAAGGGAGATATATTGCTTAAAATAATGAATATATCACTTTTCAAGGAAAGTAGAAACCAAGAGTTGATGGTTTTTATTTTTAAGAGAAAAAAAATTTATAGCTAAAGTTATTTTACGCATTCTTTATACAACTGTGTAGAAAAAATATAAAAAAACAGTTCAATAGTTTTAATGTAATAAAAAATTTTATTGAATTAAAACAATTGAACTGTTTAATTTGAAAAAGTAAAGAATGTTTTATTTTCAGTAGTAATAGTATTTTTTAGTCAGACGTAGAATTCTGTGTCAATAATTTAAAAAGTTTTGAAAGAGAATTTAGAATTTGGCGTCTGACCAAAATTATACTTTTACTACTGAAAACAATAATTTTTTTGTCTAACTTTTTTAATTAACCAAATTGATCTTATTGTCTGACAAAAAAATGCTGTTACTACTGACAAACATATTTTTTAGTCAGACATTAATTTTTTCGATATCGACTTAAAAAAATCAAAGCAAAAAATGTTGTTTCTAGTAGTAAAAATATTTTTTAATCAGACATAAATTTATTCGTTATTTTAGTAAAATCAAATAAAAAAAATGTTGTTTCTAGTAGAAAATATATTTTTTAGTCAAACATTAAATTCAGCGTTAGCGATTTTAAAAAATCAAAGTAAAAAATGTTTTCTTAAGTAGTAAAAATATTTTTTAGTCAGAAATTAACTTGTGCGTTATCAATTTTAAAAAATCAAAGTTAAAAATGTCGTTTCTAGTAGAAAACATATTTTTTAGTCAGACATAAATTTTTTCGTTAGAAATTTAATAAAAATCAAGTAAAAAAAAATGTTGTTTCAAGTAGAAAAAATAATTTTCAGTCAGACTTCGAGTTTTTAAAACTGTGAGTTAAAAAAATTCACTATCATTGCAGAACTCGAAACAATTGTTCGTTTTTGAAAAATCATTTTTCCAATATATGATTTCATTTTCCATTACTCATCAACGGCAAGTCACTCTACTTGCTGTGCCATGTCAGTTTACTGATTACAAAAGTAATATTCAAAGAGATGAAAAATAATTCATAATAAATCGTTTCGCGTCTAAATAAATCAAATTCCGCTTCGTTTTAAAAAATCCAGCGCGCAGAATAGTTGTATAAGATAACAAGAAAGTTTTTGCGATTGATGGGGCATCGTTATCCTGTAGTTGTGAGTTAATAACAAAGCAGATGTACGCGAAGCGTGAACTAAAAAGACATGGATGGAAGGCATTCAATAACCAGACAGTGATCAGCCCAGTGAGACAGGACGTCGGGGAGATTTTAATTTTTAAATGAACGCGAAAGAAATGTTCTAATGACCTCTTCTCATTTTAGGTTCAAAACAATACTTAAATGCAAGCTGTCTACTTGTATTCTCACTTTCTTTGCTTCTTTCACCGAAAGATGGTTGTTTATATTTTTTCATCTTCTGGATATCCAATGTCTGACTAAAAAATACTTTTACTACTAAAAATAAAACAATTATTTTTACTTTTATAATTAACAATACAAGACTTAACGTTTAAAAAATAATATTACTACAAAGAAACTAAATATATAACATAACATGTTACGTCTGACGAAAAAATACTTTTACTACTAAAAAAAATAATTTTTTTCATTGACTTCTTGGTCATCAGTAGTAAAAGTATTTTTCAGTCAGACATAAAGTTGTATATTTCGAATAAAAATAACCAAATAGAAAAATTGTTTTATTTTAAGTAGTAAAAGTATTGTTTAGTCGGACATTAATTTCGATTTTTTATTAATTTAAAAAATGTATTTTCATTTCGCGTAAGTTGATTAAAAGAGTTCAATATCGAAAAATTGACAAATGTGCGGAATAAATAAGAAAAGCGGATTAAAGCAGATTTTCGGAAAATTGCAAATAAAATGAATAATAAAATGAAAATAGTAAATACCTGAGCGTATTCGGCGCAGATGTCTATTGATGAGACGTAATTGACGACGTCTTCGATAGTCCAACGATTAACGGCTTGACCATCGCCGCAGGGCATGTGACCGCACAAAGAGGGACATCTCACCGGTGGTGGACTACTTGGTCCAGGGGTTGTTTTCGGTTTGGGAGAAACACTGCCAGATCTTCTCGATTCTGCTCTCTGTCGTTTTCGAGGTGCGAAACCCCCAGGACTAGACAAATCCAAGGGACTCGAAACTCCGGCGTCCCTTTTATTTGCACCTAATGTCAAAGCACAAGGAAAAAAAAAGAAAAATAAACAATTCAGTTCTGAATTCGGAAATAATTTTCTAAAAATTGTAAGTTTTTTCTTCGTTTTTTGTCACAATTTAATATTCTTTGAAAAACTGTGTATTTTTTAAAAATCAGGCTTCGCACTCAATAATTCATTTTAAAACAGAAACAAAAAGTAGCTTTAACACTGAAAAAAGTAGTAAAAAAAGTAGCTATCGTAATTTAATTTTAACGAATAAAAAAAATTGTTTTTTGATTTACAAAAATTTGATTCAGTATTTCCCTGACTTTTTCCTGATTTCAATCAAAAATATTTATTTTTATTCTAATCCTGCTCTAAATTTTTGAAAAATTCAATTATTTTCTAAATTTTTACCCTAAAAAATACAATTGTATTTAAAAGTAATTTTTAAAGGGAAACAAATAAAATTATTTAATAAAATTTAATTTAAATTCTTCACAGGAATTAAGAAAATAAATTCATAATTTTTCAAAATAAAATTTAAATGTTATTACAGTTTTACAACAATTAAAATTTTCAACGATTTCGATTTAATAATCTTTTGAAATTTAGTTACTTCTAAAAAAATTGTACTATAACGCTTTTAATAATCAATTATTATCTAAAATTTCAACTGAAAATCGTTTTTAAATCAATTTTTCTTAGAAACTTCAACTGAAATTCAACTATTCAAATATAAAAATAAATAATATATTGAATAATTAAATGTTTCTCAAAATTTAATTCTTATAAAGAATTTATCAATTTTTTAAAAAATAATTCAATTTCTGAGAAGAATTTTATTATTTACGAAAATAATTGAATTTTTTCGAAGAATTTTATTTACTTTTTTTTAAATAATTGAATTCTCGTGAAAAATTTTATTATTTGGGAAAATATTTGAATAATTGTGAAAAATTAAAGACAGAATTTTTAACTTTTTAAAAATAATTGATTTATAATAAAAAACTTTATTATTTGCGAAAATAGTTGAATTTTTGAGAAGAATTTTATGAAGATTTTGTTTAAAAAATTGTATTTCTAAGAAAAATGTTACTGTTAATGAAAATAATTGAATTCTTGTAAAGAATTTTATTAAAATTTTTAAAAACAATTGAATTCCTGTCGTGATTTTTATTATTTTTGAAAATAATTGAATTTTTGCGAATAATTTAATAAACTTTTTAAAAACAATTAAATTCTAATGAAAAACTTTATTATTTGTAAAAATAATTGAATTTTTGCGACGAATTTTATAAAAATTTTGTTTAAAAAATTGGATTTCTTCGAAAAATGTTACTGTTTATGAAAATAATTGAAATCTTGCAAAGATTTTTATTAAATTTTTTTTAAATAATTCAATTCAGGTTAAAAATGTATGATTTGTGAAAATAATTGAATTTTTGAGAATAATTTATTAAAATTTTTTATCATAATTGAATTCCAGTGAGAATCTTTATTATCTGTGAAAATAATTGAATTCTTGCCAAGAAATTCGTAAAAATTTGATTTTAAAATTTGAAAAAAAAAATTTACAATTTGTAAATAATTAAATGCTTGTGAAATTTTTATTGTTAATAAAAATAATTAAATGTATGCGTAGAATTTTATTAAAAATTTTTCTAAATAATTGAATTCTTAAAAACAATTTTATTATTTACGAAAATATTTGAATTCTTGAGAAGAATTTTATTTAATTCTTTTTAAATATTTGAAAATTTTATTATTTGGGAGAATAATTAAATTATTGTGAAGAATTAAAGAAAGAATTCAAGAATTTATCAATTTTTTAAAAAATAATTGAATTTCTGAGAAGAATTTAATTATTTATGAAAATAGTTGAAATCTTCCAAAGAATTTTATTAAATTCTTTTTAAATAATTGAATTCTCGTGAAAAATTCAACTATTTGGGATAATAATTGAATTCTCGTGAAAAATTCAACTATTTGGGATAATAATTGAATTCTTGTGAAGAATTTTATGAAAATTTTAAAAAGTAGGTAAGTTGATTGTTGAAAAGCATTTTATTATTCATATGAAAATAATTATATTCTTGCCTATTTTATTTAAATTTTTTAAATAATTGAATTTTCGTCAAAAATGTTATTGCTTTGTGAAAATAATTGAATTCTAGCGGTAGAATTATATAAAAAGTTTTTAAATTGATTTTCTTTGAAAAATTTTATGAAATATTTCAAATAAATCAATTCCTGAGAAAATTTGATTACTTATCAAAAATTAAATGTTTGCAAAGAATTTTATCAAAAATCTTTTGTGGAATTTCATTAAAATTGTACAGATATTGAAAATCATTGATTTTCGAAAAGTTTTTGAGAATACTTGAATCGTTTCAAATAATTTTATTACAATTTTTAGAATTTTTTTTTTATTTTAACTATTAGCGAATTTAAATGCAAATTTACCCGAAAAATATAGAAAAATGTATCTTTTAGTGTCATGAATCTAAGAAAAGTATCGAAATAGTAGCGAATTGTAAAAAAAAAGTGGTAAATAGTAGGTTTCAGTATATGAGTGCGAAGCCTGAAAAATAGTAAAATTGAACATTGGTGAAATTATTGTCGATGTAGATTTCTGCGAAACTTGTCAATTGCAGATGGCAAGTTCCTCTTGACATTTAAAATGTGTTCGTACTTGTGTGTTTGAAAACCGGTTCAGTTTATGTATATGAATCAATTGAGGTAAGTACCTTTGAGGTAAGTTTCGAGTTCCGCTGCATTTTGAGCGGCATTCGCTGTTCGCACCATATGCAGAAGAGCTTGAGTCGAAGACATGTCTAGCATTGGCGGGAAGACTGGATTACCAAAGAGATTATCCTGTTTCTGCTCTTTGGACTCTTTGTTAGACAGAGGTGATGTCGTTGGTACTGTAGGAGCTTGTGGTGCACCAAGGGGAGCCATTAGGCCAACAAATGGAGTCGCAGCAGTCTTGAAGGCCGGAAACCTTGGATCCAGACCAGGTGGATAACCGTTTCTCGGGGTACTAAAGTAACTGGGAGAATATTTACATATTTTATTATTAAGTTTATCGAAAAGCGAAAAATTTACAAAGGAACAATTTTTTGTTTCGAGAGAAATTTCTCCAAGTTTTTTTAGTTACTTTCTTTCTTGGTGCATTAAGAATTTTAACTCTTTTTGTTTATCAAAAGTGATTCTTTTTGTTCAAGAGATTTTTTGTGTAGAGAAAAAATAGAAACTCACTCGTTTGGATTGGCGTTATTGTACTTTGCGGCAAGGCTTCTCATAAAGTCACTATAGTTGCGTCCCATCATCTGCTCCATATTTTTGAGATGATGAGGTGGTGCTGGACCTTCGGATCCACCCAAGGACGTGGCATTGGGTGGCGTTCCAGGATGACTTGAAGAAGATGGAGTTACACTTCTCGATGACGTTGAATTATTGTCGGGTGTGAGACGCTCAGTTTTCACCTGAAACACGATTTTTAGAGGTTTCTTTAAATTCCCATATTTATTTCTTTGAATTTATTCTCTAACTTTTTTGAATTTAATTATTAATATCTACTAAAAATTATTGTTTAAATTCCTGCCTAATATTTTTAATTGAAACTACTTCTTTTTCTTCGTTTAAAACAACTTTAGGCGATGCTTCACTTCGTTTGTGAGAGAACTTTCATGCAATCTAGGCGGCGATTCAAAGAACTAAATGGCGCGAAATTCAAAAAGGGAAAACGTAACTAATACATTAATATTAACTATAATAATTTGAATGTTCTTTCATTCATTCATTCACTTTTTCTGTCCCTCACACTATGAAGTTGTCTTTATATAATTTCATAATCAAAATTTAAAGAATTTATTTATTAAATACAACATTATACATTACTGTTCATATTTTCAATTTTTTTTTTTAAATTTCACAAAAGAATTCAACTATTTTCTAAAATTTTAATAAATCCTTCTAAACAATTCAATTATTTTTTTAAATAATAAAATCTTTACAAAAATTCAATGATTTTCAAAACAATTTTAATTAAATTCCTCGAAAGAATTCTATTTTTAAAAAATTTTTAGCACATTTCGAAAAAATCATTATTTTCATAATTTTTAATAAAATTCTTCGAAACAATTGAATTATTTTTATAAGTAGTAAAATTCTTCACAAGAATTCAATTAATTCTATAAAAAGTAAAATTCTTTGCAGGAATTCAATTATTTTCAAAACAATTTTAATTGAATTTCTTGGATGAATTCAAATATTTTTAAATATTTCCATAAATTTCAATTATTTCCTGAAATTTTAATAAATTATTTGCAATTAATTCAACTATTATTATAAATACAAAAATTCTATGCAAGAATTAAATTATTTTTAATCAAATTTAAATAAAATTACATGAGAGAAGTTAAATATTTTCAAAAATGTTCATAAAAATTACATTTATTATTTTTTAAATTAAAAAATTTTATATTTTCAAGAATAAACATCAATATTTTTCAGTAATTAAAGATTTTAAATTAAAAGAATTCAATTATTAAGTACATAATTATTTTCAAGAATTTTAATATAAATTCAATAATTTTCGATAATTTTTATGAAATGCTTTAAAAAAATCATTATTTTCAAAATTTTTAATAAAATTCTTCGAAACAATTCAATTATTTTAATAAATTGTAAAATTCTTGTTAGGAATTCAATTATTTTTAAGAGTTTTAATAGAAATTCAATTATTTTTAATACTTTTTTGATAAAATTCTTCGAAACAATTTACTTATTTTTTTTTAAATTGCAAAAATTCTTGTCAAGAATTGAATTATTTTTGTAAATAATAAAATTCTTTTGAGAAATTCAATTATTTCCAATACAACTATAATAAAATTTTTCGAAAGAATACAATTAGTTTTAAAAATTGTAATAAAATTTTTCTAAACAATTAAATTATTCTCAAAAGTTTTTAATAAAATTCTTTGGAAACTTAAAAAATTTTAATTATAATTAATAATAAACACGGTTATTTTAAAAACTTAAAAGAAATTCTTCTTAAAATTCAATTATTTTTATAAATTGTAAAATTTTTGCCAAGAATTTAATTATTTTCGTGAGTTTTAATAAAAATTCAATTATTGTCAACAATTTTGATAAAATTTCTTCGAAACAATTCAATTATTTTTATAAATTTTAAAATTTCTTTCAAGAATTCAATTATTTTTGTAAATATAATAAAATTCTTCAAAGCAATTCAATTATTTTTAATACAATTTAAATAAGATTTCTGAAATGAATACAATTTTTTTTAAATATTATTTAAATTCAATTATATTCCTGAATTTTAATATAAATTCAATTATTTTTGACAAATTTGATGAAATTGTTTTAAAAGTGGCATTATTTTCATAATTTTGAAAAAAATTCCTTCCAAAAGTTCAATTATTTTCAAAAATTCAGATAGTATTTAAATTCAATTATTTTCAACAAATTCTGGTAAAATTCTTCGAAACAATTCAATTATTTTCAAAAATTTTTATAAAATTATTCAAAACAATTCAATTATTTCCATAAATTGTAAAATTCATTAAAAGATTAAAATTTTGTTAAATATCCTATGTTTTGCCAAATTGAAATTTGATTTTTTTTTCTTTACTTCTAAAGAAAATTAGACAATTGTTGAACAACTGTAAATAAAAAATAGAAAATTTATTTATTCTACATTATTTTTGTTTATGAATCACAATTTTTTTAAAAAAATTATTGTTTTCTTTTAGAAAAAGAAGAGAAATATTTGCACAATTTCTATTTAGAATCGTATTTTTGGGACAGGATTTTCCACAGGAAATGACATTCAAAACATTCAAATCCAAACCTTTTTGAAATTAAACAACTTATAAAAGTATTTTTGCTATAAAACATGAAGATATCGATTGCTCCGAGTCGAAGACTCGGAGTGATCGATTTCTTCATGTTTTATAATAATTAAAGATGACCGAGATAATTTTTTTTAAAATAACTGAATTTTTGCAATTATTTGTAATTTCTCCAAAATTGAATGTTTTTAGAGATTTTAACAAAAATTTTAATTAGTTAATAATTAATAATATATAGCGTAGAATAGAATAAACAGAACGTAGAGTAGAGTAAATATTTTCAGAATCTAGAAACATGAAACGATTCTATACTATATATAATAAGTATTAGACGCTTCTCATTATTCTCGGGGATGTTTTTCGTGGAATAAAAGTAAAGAATTTGATGAAGGTGGTCAACGCAGTATTTTTCGCTGCGGGACGTTGTGCGGTTTCACTTAGAAAGATTCTCAACTGAGCGTAGGAAATATCTCAGTGCATTAATCCCGGGAAACAGATTGCACCTGAGATATGTTAATGAAGGCAACGCGTGGCGTAAGAGTTGATTCCTCACGAGCTCAGCGTGACACTAAGAAGAACGAGAGCCGATTGGCGCAGAATAGAGTCTCCGGTGCCTGCAAAGATCTTGCGGTAAATCTCTTTCTCGCCTCCGGAATCCTAACATCGTTCTGTTAAGATAATCTTCCTCCAGCGCACACTCAAAGTTCAACTTCAATATAAACTCACTACCGTTCAATTATTCAAAAAAAAAAATATTCAACACATTTTTTTCATCATAATTTTAAAAAAATTTGCTTCAAAAGAAATTTATTTCTTCTAGTAGTGTTGTGTCTACAGAATATATTTTTAGATTTTAAATTAAATATTTAATGTAAACAATATTGACAAAATATGTTAGAATTTTTTTAAATTATGCATAAAGTACGAAAATGTGAATAACAAGATGAGATTTGCTTTCATGCGTTTGCGGATGACAAGTGGAAGTTAAGATGTTTGAAAGACGAATTCGAGCAGATCTTTAGACAGTTGTACCGAAGGCAAATGAGTTTTGTCAGGTGGCAAAGTTTATTCTTGAATGCTCTTCAAAACCCGCGCGTGTTCAGAAGTAGTTCGAAGCGAATATGAAATTAAGTTTCATAGATTATCTTTTTAAAACACTTGAAATCTGCATAAATGTAAGGACAACGTGGTTCGACGAACCATGTCCTCAATCAATACTCAAAAATCCTAGGTTCTTTTCTTTGCAACGAAATATAAAATAGGAAAATAAAAAAATCTAAAATGGCATTAAATAGAAAAAAATAAACTACATATATAAATAAACATAACTGTATAATAAACTATATAGAAATATTCTATAGTAATAGTATAATCTATATTATTACCTGAGGTGTATCTAGACCGTTTTGATTTTGTCGCCTTCTTCCTCGTGGAGGCCTTGGAGTTGCTGCCCCCGAAAGGTGGGCACCCTGGGGGCTTCCACCCCGGGCGTCGACCGCTGTATTCGCGGCCAGGATTGCCCCGTCGTTAGTTTCAGTATGTGTCGCTAAATCAGCTGCTTCTCCCCGACCTCCACGTGCCCCTGTTCCTACGTTCTCACCGGACACCTCGCCTATAAACAAAAATGCCATATTTCTACTTTAGACAAAAGTTTCCTTCAAATTAATAATAAAACTAATTAATCAAGTTTAGAGAATTAATTTTAAACCATGTAGGAATAACCATAAAGTAAGTAGGAATAGTTATAAATTATAACAAGTAATAACTACAATAATATAATTATTAAAAATTCCTTATTGCCAGAGTGTCACACAATTTTAATCTCCCTAATATTAACAATATAAATTCATATTAAAATCGTTAATGGTTCTCTTACTGTCACATTATTTATCATTCTCAACCAGAGAATAAAGAATATATTAAATTTGATGTGATTTATGCGGTTGTAAAATTTTCAAATTGTACCCTACAAAATTCATTTTATATTTTCCCCAACTCCAAAACTATTATAAAGAATTTATTCTCACAAGATTGCATAGTGTATAGGTTTGTTGGATATGCTTCTCGATTACATTTAACAGAAGAAGAGTTAAGTGATTCTTTAATTCTTTTGAGAAATCTTTTTACGACACTCATAAAAACGCATAAGATCTCAAGAGGAAAAGAGAATGGCAGTGTACAAATTTACGACTGCAACTGTAAGAGATGTGTGTGCAAAGTTTGGTCTAAATCTATATAATAGTTAGGAGAGATTTTATGTGCAAACTTTGATGACATCACCTTTTTAGATATCGAGTTTTTACGGTTCAATTCTTGAATCCCATTTGGAATAACTGATTTACGAATAAGTGGCTCTTAAAAGCCTATAAACAGAAGTTGGGTGTGAAATTATTTTGATAAGGAAAATAAATTTGTTAAATGAGAAGCGACTTTATGGATCTGTATTCGGTATTTTGTTTTTCCCATAAAAGAAATATTTTTTTGATTGAGTTGTGTTCTGTTAAATTTTCGCGGTAATAGCAATCGGCATAAATTTTGTAAAATCTTTTCGCATGTAAAATAAAATTTTTGTTTCTCTTCATTGTTTGGCGGTAGTACACAGGTTCTAGCGTTCACACAAGTGTCATAGCTGATGATTTTATTTGCTTATAGAAAATGTTGATGTTTTAGGACAAAGACTTACGTGGTACGTCTGCAATTGTCAACTTCCTGGAATCGCGATTGGAAATGGCAGTAATTCTGCTCGCTTTAACTCGTGGCTTTATTTCCTCTGACAGGTACATAAAATTGGAAAACGGACGAGCTTCGGATAAGTATATATGTGCATAATACTTTTAAGAGAGAGAAAGAGAGAGAGAGAGGCGAGGCTTGATCCCTAGCCTTCGATTATTGACAACGCCCCTGCTACGTGAACACAAGTGCTTATTTAAATAACTCTTAGATCCATGGACGTGACCGTGTATTTGGCTTTTGTGCAGCGAAAAAAAGTGCATTTTTAAATTGGACTTCGTTTCTTCTTTCAAGTTCGACATTAAATTAAAAGTCAATTTTTAATTTAATTTCGTTCAAGTTAATTTCACTTAATTATGTTGATTCGAAATTTTAAATTGAAACCAAAAGAAGGCGCTTAGACTGAAAGTAACAATTTCTCAAGCCAAACGGATTCTTCTGGTTGCAATTTTGCAGAAGAATTTAAAATCTAAAAAGGCTTGTTTAAACTGGACGTAACAATTGTTTGAAAACCAAACGGATTTTCCAAGTCTACTGAACCAGAACCGAAGAATTTTTCACAAGACCAAAAGAATTTAAAATCTAAAAAGGCTTGTTTAAACTGAACGTAACAATTTTTTGAAAACCAAACGGATTTTCCAAGCCTACTGAACCAGAACCGAACAATTTAAAATCTAAAAAAGCTTGTTTAAACTAGACGTAACAATTTCTTCACAACAAACGGATTTTAGTTCAAAAACATATTTGCTAAAGGAACCAGGTTTCTCGAAAGAGTCAAGTGAGCTTTAGTTTCAAAAAAAGATTAAAGAGAAACAGTTGAATATAATAATAGAATGCAAAAGTTTTTAAAAGAGACCCCAAAAAATCACTGCTAATTTATATAACTCAAAAGAATGGACAGACATCAACAAATTGTTCAACTAATGGGTTTCCATTTTGTAACGCGTGCTCAATTTTCAACTGTATATTTTGAGGGTCGTATTAAGCAGCCCGTTAATCAATGCCGCTCGTTAGCTCCCGATAATTCCGGGTAAATATCCGCCAACCCGTTCAACTTCTTTTCCTTACCTCAAACTTATTTCAGCCTCCCAACGAAACCACTCCGCCTCGCCACGCGCCAACTTGTTGCATCTTCTCACACACATCTCACAATTTTTTCTCCCATCAAATCCCTAATCATCAAAATTCTTCCAAACCAAAAGTATCTGTCCACACTTTGAATTTAGTGTTAATTTAATAATAAAACCGTTTTTATTATTAACAAAATTCCAAAAATGTGAATGAATTCCTATTTCTAGAACGAGAATCCAGATCCATTTTTGGACTTTTGTCCAGAAATTCTCAATCTAGAAAGAGAGGAATGTTATGCGAAAAATTAAAACAGTTACAAAATGAAAATCTCTGCACTAATCATCGATAACAAAAAGTGGAAGGTAAAGAGATAGGATCGTAAAATTAATAAGCTTCAATGGCAGTCTTGTATTTATATATGACTTTACTAACATAAATTGTATATTGCAAGTAGCAATAAATAGCGATATGGCTCAGATGAAAGATAACTACCGACGCAACGATAACTACATTTATTATTATTAGAGAGAAAAAACTAATTCAGTTATTGTAGAACATCAAATAAGTGTACATGTATTTACGTACTTGAAATAAAAGAAATAAAGGAATAGAAGAATAATGGTGTCAATGGCTCATGCACCAAGTGTTTCAAGCATAAAATGAGATAACGTTAGCCAGAAAATCATCCGTGACCACACTGGATGCTAAGAGAATTACGAGAAAATGGCAAAGAAAATTTGGCGTGAAATTGAAATAGCAGAGTTGATATTCCTAAAGTCTGTTGAAGAAAATTAATGGTCAGTAACAATGTACAGTGACACTGGATGCCACTGGAATAAAAGTCGCGGTAATTTCACTTATATGCTAACTGCTGAAATGAGAGAATAATTTTAGATAATTTTCTCTATACACTCGGGTTTGAATTGACCTATTTTATCTTGCAGTCAAAAATTTTATCGCACTTTACTAGAATCATTCTACAAAAACTATTAAATTATTAAAACTATTAAAAAAGTTATTAAAATTTCTAATTAATACTAATTAGTTTAATATTAATAACATAATTAGTTAATATTTTTTAGAAAAATAGTACAATTCACAATGGAAAAACGCATTATAAGAGAAAAAGAAAATGAACCGATAGAATAACATTTCAATAATAATGATCAATACAGAGGTATGTATTGATAATAATTCCGCAGGTATATAACCTTGAAAGTTTATAGAGAATGGATAGAATCAGTTGCTTCATTGGTAGGGGAAGCATATTGAGAACACAATAGCGGTCACGTGACCTGCAAGCGTTTATTACTCGGTGTATGTACAGTTCACTGAGGAGATAGTAAAACGATTTGTAACGACCGCGCCTTTGCACTGGTCTTCTCTTGGCGAAGCGGAGGTCGTATCATATATACGTCTAGGTTGAGTTCGACATTGGCATTCTTTTACTTGTCTTATTACGTGATGGACTTAACCTCGGCATCTACGATGCGAAGTCACTTGCAGCTAATTAAATTTCATTGTTAGCAATCTCAACATGTTGCCAAGTTTTGCATTCAACAAGCCTTTTAAGAATTTCGAAAAAAAAGATTTCTTACTGCTCTCAATTTTATACACTATGTAAAAAAAAGACAGTGAAATTCTAACCAACAATCGGATTCTAGAAAATTTGCAAATTTTTGGATTTGAGAGGAAAAGAATTTGAAGAGTTGGAATTTTATTCCTCTCTATATTCTCCTTTTTGTCTTGAAAATACGATAGAATTGTAATAGAATGATTCTAAATTGCCATAATTTTTAGTAACTTCGCTTTTCTTTTTTGGTTTTTCTATTTTGCTCCACTTCGTTTGTGAGAGAACTTTCATGCCATCTAGGCGGGAATTTAACGAACTTTTGGCGCGAAATTCAAATACAGAGAACCCAAAATTTTTTGAGTATCTAATAATTTTTAGAGTGAATCAGAATATTCGTCAGGGTCAAGGAAAAAGGCAAAATCAGTCAGGAAAAAGTCTGGAAATCAAGGAAAAACAGAATTAATTTTTTTGTGGCAATCCTGTAATATTAATAATATATTAATACTAATAAGACACAATTAATTACTATCTACATAAAGAATAATAAAGATATATTACAAGAATAATTATTAATAACTTTAATTAATAATAAAAGTAAGGAAAATATTTTTTTCTTTCTTTTCTTGTTATTTTGGTGCCAACATTGACAATTAGCACGAGAATAGAAAAAATCCGAGCATTGCAATCAGTTTGGTAATCGGTATGAGACAAGTGTGCAATTTTTGCACGCAAGAAATAACAAAAAGTCGACATTTAATCGTCCTGTTACTTTAAATTTGTTCTGTACGTCGGTTGTTACAACCATTCTTGATTGTAATCTTTGAGATTCTGTCTCGTGTTACATGAAGAAAAACGGTAACCGCCCGTCAGTAGAAAATACTGTAAACATGGCAAGGCGTACAAGTAACTTTTGTAATCATTGTCGTAGCATGCTCACCGACAATGTAAAATTTTATGTATGTAAAAGCGTAACTTATCACGAAATTTAACTTTAAATTTTTATGATTATTAATATATTTTATCGTTCCAAATTTTACTCATAAATATAGTAATTTCTACTGGTATATTATTCAAATTTACTAATTTTGATTAAAAAGTATTTTTTTTTTATTTTAATTTTAATTAGTAAAAAGCAATAGAAGTAGAAGAAGAAAAGAACTAAAAAAAGAGAACAGAAAAAAAAGAAGTAAAAAAAGAAAAGAACTAAAAAAAGAAAAAAGAAAAAGAAATAAAAGAAAAAAAGAACAAAAAGAAGTAAAAGAAGGAAAGAAGAAAAATAAGTAAAATAAGTAAATAACAAAAAGAAATAAAAAAAATAAGAGAGGAAAAAAAGAAAAAAAGCAAAAAATAAAAGAAGAAAAGAACTAAAAGAAGTGAAAGAAAAAAATAAGTTAGAAAAGTAAAAGAAGAAAAGAAGTAAAAAAGGAGAAAAAGAGGTGGAAGGTGAGAAGGATGAGACGTGACTTTTGCAGTCATCACATCACACAATAAGTGATGAGGAGAAGCTGTATATATACAATGCATATTATCTAAAGGATTAGTTTGAAGATTTCTACATCCTATTTCATTTCTCGCGCTTTTATCATTTTGCAGACCAGGCAGCACCATTGAAACGTCCTCAGTTCGCAGTGTCAAGGTCACATCGTGAGTCTTGTACTATATGTGTAGGCGGAGACTCGTCTGTCGAGTCATTGCTTTGATTTATGGACTCTATTATAATTAATCGCAAAATCCTTATTGAATGTTGAGAAGGGATATACGTATATATAATAGAATCAAAGTATTATCAACTTTTCAAAAAAAAACCTACTACTGTCACTTGAATACAAAGTTTACTTTTTTTTTCCTCAAACATTGCATTTATAAATCAACAATCAGTAATTATTCTCCATTAATTCTTACTACTAATTATTAATTCTTATTACTCTTCATATTTTCAGTTCGCAAACGTTTAAAATTTACAATTTTGAACAAATAGTTTTTGTTTAAATTGTAAATATTTTTTCTGCAATATTTTGCCTGCCTAATCAGTAAAAAAAAGAAGTATTTTGACTTTACTTCTTCTTTACAGTTTTTCCAACGATAACAAATTAAGACAAAAAAACATTATCAAAGATATTATTCCCTGTGTAAAAAATAATCTTTCTCTCAAAAATCGTTGCGATTATAAACGTTCCTAACTTTCTAAAAAAATTAGTGACTAAAAATATATGTCGCGTCTCTTTAAAATAGTTCTAGAATGTTGAATTATAAAAATTCTATTTCTAAAGATTTTGGTTCTTAAAAAATCGAGTATAGCAAGTACACTTTAGGTAAAAAAAAATGAAGAAAATAAATTTATAAAAATAAAATATTAAAATTCAATGCAACGAGTGTTTGTTGATTTATTAAAGAAGGTGGAGTTAATATAATTTATGAAAAGAATAAAGTCGACGAAGGGACTAGAACCTTTCGAGAGTAATATTATTCTTTATTTAAAATCAGATATTATACGAATAGTAAACAATGGCTACACAATCGATAAAAGTCAAAACGACGAGCAACCTTCGCGATCGTGTTCATTTCACTATGGGTGCAGCCTTTTCGCCGACAAGGCTTGGCAGGTTGAAAATAATACACGTGAAAGAGCGACGGAACTCGTTGTTTTTCCACATTTTGTGTCGCACCATCTTAGAAAAGAAGCAAAAAAAAACTTGGATTTTAACAAAAACGTTCACTTTAATTTTTTTGAAAATATATCTTCACTGTGATTTTCATTTTGACTCTGACTTTCATTTTCATTTTCACTTTGACTTTCACTTTGACTTTTAAAGTTAAAATCAAAATGAAAATGAAAGTCAGAATATCTTGATTCACTCTAAAAATAATTAGATATTAAAAAAAATGTTCTAATATTTATTTACGACTTTCTGTAATTTTAAAATTATTTAAATACATGAATACTTTTATTTAAAATAAATATTTAATCATCATTGTTTTTTCATAGAAGTTAATATTTTTTAAACTTTTAAATTCAAATTTTTTGAAATTTAATAACTCATAAGAATATTATTATATAAACATGAAGAAGTCAATCACTCCGAGTCTTCGACTCGGAGTGATTGACTTCTTCATGTTTATATAATAATTAAAGATTACCGAGTGATAAAATTATTTTTTTATATAAGAATATTGTTACTTTAACTTCTTTGCAATTATTTTCATTATTTAAATTCAATTACTATTTTCTAGAATTTTTAACTAAAATTCTTCTTTAAATCAATTATTAGTTAAAAGTACGAAAAATTTAAATTTCCAAAGATTTGAATTTGAAACCTTTCAAAATTCAATTGTTTCTAAAAATTAATGTTGTAATGCTTTTAATATTAAATTATTATCCAAAATTTTAACCGAAATTCCTTTTTAAATTCAATTTTATTATTTATCAAAATAATTGAATTCTTTATTAGAATTTTATTATTTATGAAAATAATTGAATTGTTGCCAAGAAATTTATAAAAAAATTTATAAATAATTGAATTCCTGTAAAATCTTTATTATTTATGAAAATAATTAATAGTTTGCGTTGAATTTTATTAAAATTTTTTTTAAATAATTGAATTCCTTTGGAAATTTTTATTTAAATAGTAAATATTAAAAATAATTAAATTTAGAAAATTTTTTGAAAATAATTGAAATTTTGCCAAGAGTTCAATTGCAATTTTTTTTAAATATTTGGACTTTCGGCACAAATATTTTATTACTTTTGGAAATAATTGAAATTTCTGTCCAAATTATTATTATTTTTGAAAATAATTGAATTTTTGCAAAGAATTTATTATTTATGGAAATAATGAAATTCAGGGGTAGAAAATGTTTACAATTATTGAAAATAATTTAATTCCTGCGACGAATTTTATCATAATTTTTAAAAATAATTACACTCTTGTCCATAATTTTATTTTTTTTAGAATTTTATTGCAATTTTTGAAAATAATTGAAATCTTTTTAAAGATTTTATTAAAAAATTTTTTAAAATATTGAATTCTTGAGAAGAATTTAAATAATAATTTAGAAAAATAATTCAATTCATGTCAATAATTTTATTAAATTTTGTTTAAATAATTAAAATTTTGCCAAGAATTTTTATTAAAGTTTTTGAAAATAATTGAATTCTTGAGAGGAATTTTGATATTTATTAAAATAATTGAATTTTGTAAAAGAATTTTATTAAAATTCTTTAAAATGATTGATTTTTTGGGGAAAATTTTGTTGTTTATCAAGATAATTGGATTTTGGAAAAGAATTTTATTAAAATTCTTTAAAATAAAGAATTTTATGGGGAGAATTTTATTGTCGATCAAGATAATTGAACTCTTTTGAAGAATCACTTAAAAATTTTTGAATATAATTTATTTCCTGTGACGAATTAAAAGTTATTTATAAAAATAATTGAATTATTGCAACGAATTTTATTATTTTATTGAATAATTAAATGTTTCTTAAAATTTAATTCTTATAAAGAATTTTATTAACAAATTTTTAAATAATTGAATTCTTAAGAAGAATTCTATTGAAAATAATTGAATTGTATATTAAAATTTTATTAAAATTGCAAATTTTTTAACTAAATCTTGTGAAGAATTTTGTCAACATTAAATTTTTACAAGAATTTTAATTAAATTTTTCGAAATAATTGAATTTCTCAGAACTATTTTTTTTCAATTCTCTGAAAATATTTGAATTCTTTCGAGAAACATTATTAAAAAATTCAAAATAATTGAATTGGTTCGAAGAAATTTATAAAAAAAAAATTGGTAATTAATTGAATTCCTGTGGAATTTTTATTAAAATTTTGTTTAAATAATTGAATTATTTTGTAAAACTTTATTAAAATAGTAAATGATGAAAATCATTGAATTACGAAAAACTTTTGAAAATAATTTAAATTTTGTAAAGAATTTTATTAAAATTGTTGAAAATAATTGAATTTTTTGGGAATAATTTTGCTATTTATAATGATAATTGAATTCTTAACGAGATATTCGTTAAAATTTTCAGAAATAATTGAATTTCTTCGAAGAATTTTATTACTTTTGAAAATAATTGAATTCTTGTGATGAATATTGCTATTTATAAATATAATTGAATTTTTCAAAGAATTTTTGCTAAATTCCTAAAAATAATTCAATTTTTGAGAATAATTTTGTTATTTATAAAGATAATTGCGTTAAAATTTTCGAAATAATTAAATAATAGGTTAGAAAATTCATTCTGGTCAGAATTAAAAAAAAATATTAAAGGTTTTGTATTAGAATTCATGATAGTTTCATAGTTTATCAGTCAAACAAAAAAAGACACTAAAAATTCATAATTTTCTTGTGAATTCCAAAAATTAATTTTTTCCAGTGTTTCCGACTTTTTCCTAAATTTCCTGATTTGCCTGACCTGTGGCAACAATTGAAAAATTTGGATGTTTTGATAAAAACATGGTTCGGAGTGTTTATATATATAGTATTGTACTATTATAATGATCGGGTGAGGTCAAGAAATAAAAAGGTGGGTATATCTCTGCATGCCGAAAAAGCGTGACCGATTTCACCGGCATACGATTTCGTTCGATTCGATACGTATGTTTCAAGAGTGGTCTAATTAATCGCGTGCATGTTCCATACGTACTGTTAAACGTAGAGTACGTCGTATCCTGGCGCACGGACGAGTTGAGAGAACGACAGACCACCCACGACAGGACCCCATCTACTCAGTAACTCAGTCGAATTAGCGACTTATCGTGCCCTACCTCTCTTCTCCATGAAGATCAATTGATCATTAGAAGCAAATTATTCCACTGAAATAAGCCTTATTTTTGTCGGAATTCTCGAAAATTCAATTTTAATAATAATTATTATTTATAATTTATTTATTATTGTAATTTATAATATTATTCGTTTTGTAAACTGAAACGAAATAATTTTGTATCATCACCATGATTCACGAATTCGATTCACTTCACATCGTTTGTGAGAGAACTTTCATGCCATCTAGGCGGCGATTCAAAGAACCAATTGGCGTGAAATTCAAATATTATTTCAATTCAAAGATTGTATTTGGTTCAAATAAATATTATTTGGTTCAAAAAATTACATTTGGTTTAAATATATGCATTTTTTCGAAGAAATTATTATTATTATTATTACATACTTTATAGTATCAGGTATATCATTCTTAAATATTTAATAATCTTTATTATTTAATACTTCGTTAGGTTTCTTTTCTATAAATTTTCAGAACTTTAATTTTTTTTGACTCTATTCAAAAAAGTTGTTTAAATTCTAAAAAATTCCTAAGATTAGTCCTCGTCACAAACTTAAAGATTATTATTTCATTTTTTTTTTTTTTTTTTTGAAGAATTTTTTGAAACACCCATTACAGAAAACATATACCTGAATCGGAGTCCCGAAATCTCTCTAAGTGACCCCGAGGTGGTCTAACTAAGTAAAGGTCGACAGCTAAGGAATGTTTGGGTCTATATATAGGTATATGGGATTATACAGCGCTAATGAACCTTCGAGGTTACCTCTCCGGTTACCTCTCACATGTAAATATCTCTCTTAGTAAAACTCGAAAGTTAGGCGTAAGCAATTGAGTCAACTATTTCAGACTTTATAGAAAAAAAGAGGAGAAAAAAAAGGTCCCATTACAAAGGATAAAATATACCTCAACTGAAAAAATCACCTCCAGTGAAAAAAATTATCTCAACTGCAAAAATAGCTTAGGTCATTTTCAGTATATCGAAGATTGTTAACGAATTTGCAAAATTTCAATAAGATTTTTATTTCAATAATATTACTCGCACATATTAGAAAAATAAATTATGAAGATTGTAAATATTTAATTTTGGTTTGCTTTTAATACCTGGAGTTCGATTTTGTAATTTGATTTTGATTTTGATTTTGTAATTTGATTTTGATTTTGATTTTAACTTTAGAATTGACTTATATTATATTTTTTATTATATTATATTATTTTTATATTTTTGATTTTAATTTTAGCTTTGACTTTGACTTTTGGTTGGATTTTGACTTTCGCAGGCTTCACACTCAATAAATATTTTTAAAAAAGTATGGAAAAGTAGCTTTAATACGGAAAAAAGTAGTAAAAAAGTAGCTATCGAAAATTCTTTTAATCGATTCACAAAAATACAATACAATAATTAAAATTTTCTACAAATTCGATTTGATAATTTTTTGAAATTTAGTTACTACTAAAAAAATTGTACTATAACGCTTTTAATATTCAATTATCTAAAATTTACATTGAAATTCGTTTTTAAATCCATTTTTAATAGAAATTTCAACTGAAATTCAACTATTTAAATACAAAAATAAATAATATCCTATTGAATAATTGAATGTTTTTTAAAATTTAATTCTTATAAATAATTCATCAATTTTTAAAAAAATAATTCAATTTCTGAGAAGAATTTTATTATTTATGAAAATAATTGAATTTTTGCGAAGAATTGTATTAAATTCTTTTTAAATAATTGAATTTTCGTGAAAAATTTTATTATTTGGGAAAATAATTGAATAATTGTGAAGAATTTAAGAAAGAATTATCAATTTTTTTAAAAATAATTTAATTATTAAAAAGAATTTTATTATTTATGAAAATAATTGAATTTCGGAGAAAAATTCTAATAGTTTAAGAAAATAATTGAATACCTGCATAAAATTTTACTATTTTTGAAAACAAATGAATTCCTGCAAAAAATGTTATTATTCATAAAAATAATTGAATTCCAGCGCAGAATTTTATTACAAATTTTGAAAATAATTGAATTTCTGTAAAGAATTTTAGTATTTAAAGAAAATAATTGAATTCCTACGAGGAGTTTTAGTAGTTAATAAAAATAATTTAATTTTAGCGAAAATTTCTATTACAATTTTTTGAAAATAATTGAATTGCCGTCAAACATTTGTTTTTCTTGAAAATAATTGTATTTTTTCGAAGTAAATATTTTCAAAAATTGTAAGCAAATTTATACAATTTTTAAAAATAATTTAAAACCTGCGAAGAATTTTACTATTTAATGAAAATTATTAAATTCTTGCCAAGTATTTTATTATAATTTTTTAAAATTATTGAATTCTTGTAAAGAATTCTATTACTTTGGAAAATTATTTAACTAATGTCCAGAATTTTAATATTTATGTAAATAATTGAATTATTGTAAAAAATTTTATTACTTTTTAAAATAATTGAATTCCTGCGCAGAATATTATTATTTTTGAAAATAATTGAATTCTCGTGAAAAATAAATTGATTTTCTTTGAAAAATTTTATGAAATATTTCAAAATAAATCAATTCCTGTGAAAATTTTATTACTTATAAAAAAATTGAATGTTTGCGAAGAATTTTATCAAAAATCTTTTGTGGAATTTCATTAAAATTGTATAGATATTGAAAATCATTGATTTTCGAAAAGTTTTTGAGAATAATTGAATCGTTTTAAATAATTTTATTACAACTTTTAGAATTTTTTTTTTATTTTCCTCAAAAATAAAGAAAAAAGTAGCTTTTAGTGTCATAAATCTAAAAAAAAGTATTCAAATAGTAGCAAATTGTAAAAAAAAGTAGTAAATAATTGGTTTTAGTAGATAAGTGCAAAGTTTGCTTTTGATATAATATTGACTTTGACATTATCTTATTGACTTTAGCTTTGACTTTGACTTTGACTTTGACTTTGACTTTGACTTTGACTTTTGCTTGGATTTTGACTAACGATTTCATTTTGACGTCCACATTAACTTTTTGACTTTAGCTTTGACTTTCAATTTGACTTTTATTTTGACTTTGAATTTTAGAGGAAAAATTAATGTGGAAGTGAAAGTCAAGTGAAAATCAAAGTCTAAGTGAACGTCAGAGTAAAAATCAATCTCTACATGAAAGTCAAAGTCTAAATGAAAGTCAAATTCAAAGTGAAAGTAAAGTTAGAAAATTGCGCCCAGTCATAAATTTTCGAAAATATATTAACATTGGCTTATGCGCATAAATGATATATAAAAGTTTGAAAAATGAGAGTTTATCTAACGAAATTCAGTATTTGATTAAAGCATAAATTTTTGTTCCGCGAGTGCAGTTGGAGAAGGAGCGCGAATTCGATACGAATAAAGGAGGACATCCGTTGCTGGGTATATTTGTGTTAGCGTTATATGGTCATGCTCTTCCGATGCAAATGAGACTTGAGCCCACAGGTATCTACAAGGAATGAAAGCTCGCTGCAATTAAATTCTCATTGCAAGTCAGACACGTGGTACACGCGTCAGCTCGACGGTCACGGTGATGCCGACCTCGAGATCATTGATATCGCGCATTACGCGGCAAATTGCGGTCTATCCGCGGTCTTCATTCACTTGTTTCTACACGTAACGAATCATTTCCGTGACGAATTGTAATTCCCTCTCTCCAACTATATCATTTACACGTGAAATTAAAAGTCTTAATTCAAATTACAATTTGGGACAATAATACTTGAGATGTGAATCCATTATTATTTCTCCGGCTGTTGGCTCAACATTACTATTGTCATCAATTCTTGCGAGTATATAAAGTTTGTTAACGTTAAACAGGAGATCATTTCTTGAATCAATAAATGTGAAATTTATTCACTCTTAACTTAATTAAAAATTAATTTCGAACAAATATTTTAGAATTTATTTCAACCAAATAAAATGTCTTTTAAAAGGAATTTTATTTGGTATCTATATTTGGTTTATTTGGTTAAAAGAAATTCAATTGAATCAAATAAAATATTTCCTTAACCAAACAATATTCAATTGACCCAAATAAAATTGATATGAAACAAATAAATAATAATTTAATTGAATTCAGTTGGCTCTGAATAGAATAAATAATTTTTTCTGGGTGTGGGCTAACCTTTATCTCAACATGCAAGAATTATTGTTATAAGCTGCAAAATAAGTCGACAAGTTTTGCTTTAATCACATTTTCTGCGCCGAGCTACTGCGTCTGTCTTTACAAACCACTTACTACTTATTACCCGTTATGTATCCAACATACAAAAAGACTATTGACTACGAAAACCGCTTGTCAGTTTTACAACACTTTATACGTCATTATTCACTTAAGCTGATTTTCAAATTAACTATCACGATTACCGTACACACAGGTGGAATTCTATTTTTTCTAAAATCACTCACATGATCGAATTTCAATTTCTCTTCAATTATTTCCTACTTAAAAGAAAAAGAAAAACAGGGTTGCCACAAAAATTTAATTTTGTTTTTCCCTGACTTTTTCCTGATTTCCAGACAAAAGTTTTTTTTTCCTGACCCTGACGAATATTCTGATTCACTCTAAAAATTATTAGATACTCAAAAAAATATTCTATTACAATTATTTACAAATTTTTCTAAAAGTAAAATTATTCGAAAACATCAATAACTTCTTTTTTAAATAAATATTTAATCATTATTATTTTTCTATATAGGAATTAAGATTTTCAAATTCAATAACTTATGAGAAATAATTCAATATTTCTGAAAATTGAAATTTTATAAAGACTTTTATCAAATTTTTTAAAAATAATTGAATTTTCGGTGAATTAAAAAAAAATTTTAAGAATAAATGCAATTTTTTATCATTTTATGTAAAATTGTATTTAAAAAATAATTGAAATTCTGCGATAAGTTTTGTTATTTATGAAAATAATTGAATTCTTGCAACAAATTTCAATACCAATTTTTTTTTTAAATGGAATTTTTGTGAAGAATTTTATTTGTAAAAATAATTGAATTCCAGAGAAAAATATTATTATTTATGAAAATTGTAATTTATTTCTTGTGAAGAATTTTATTCAAATTTTCTTAAATAATTGGATTTCTTAGATTTTTAAAAAATTTTTTAAAATAATTCAATTCCATCGAGATTGAAAATAAATTAAATCTGGCGAACAATTTTATTACATTTTTTTAAAATTGAATTCCTGTCAAAATGTTTATTTTTGAAAGAATTTTTATCAAAATTTTTAAAAATAGGAAATTGAATTCTTTCGTCGAATTAAAAAAAAAATATAAGAATAAATGCAATTTTCTATCATTTTATGTAGAATTCTATAAAAAATAATTGAAATTCTGAGATAAGTTTTGTTATTTATGAAAATAATTGAATTCTTACAACTAATTTTATACAAAATTTTTTTAAAGAATTGAATTCTTACAACTTTTTTTATACAAAATTTTTTTAAAGAATTGAATTCCTGTAAAGAATTTTATTTGTGAACATAATTAAATTCCGGAGAAAAATATTATTCTTTATGAAAATAATTAATTTCTACTGAAGAATTTTATTAAAATTTTTTTAAATAATTGAATTTCTCCGAATTATTTAAAACTTTTTAAAAATAATTAAATTCCATCGAGAAATTTCATTAAAAAATTGAAAATAATGGAAATCTGACAAAGAATTTTATTAAAATGTCTCAAATAATTAAATTGCTTTAAAGAATTTTATTTTTTACGAAAATAATTGAATTGTTTCGAAGATTTTTACAAACATTTATGACCATAATTGTATTCTTAGGAAAAATGTTATATTTTACGAAAATAATTGTATTCTATGATGAATTTTATTATAATTTTTCAAATTTATAAAGCATTTTATGAAAAATTTTCAAAATAATTGAATTTTCGACAAAAAATTTTTTATTTATGAAAATAATTGATTTCTTGCGAAGAATTTTATTCAAATTTTTTTTAAATAATTGAATTCCCATACAAAAATGTGGTATTTGTGAAAATAATTGAATTCTTAAGAAGAATTGTATTAAAAATAATTGAATTGTATATGAAAATTTTATTAAAATTGCAATTTTTTTAACTAAATCTTGTAAAGAATTTTGTCAACATTAAATAATAGAATGTTTACAAGAATTTTATTTAAATTTTTCGAAATAATTGAATTTCTCAGAACTATTTTTTTTTAATTCTCTGAATATATTCCAATTATTTCGAGAAACTTCATTAGAAAATTAAAAATAATTGAATTGATTCGATTTATACAAAACGGCTAAGTAATTGAATTCCTGTGAAATTTTGAATAAAATTTTATTTAAATGATTGAATTCTTTTGGAAAACTTTATTAAAATTGTAAATGATGAAAATTATTATAAATTGAGGAAAATTTTTGAAAATAATTGAAAATTTGACAAGAATTTTATTAAATTTTTTAGAAATAATTGAATTTTGGGAAAGAATGTTATTATTTATAAAGATAATTAAAATTTTACAGAGAATTTTTTTTTAATTTTTGAAATAATTGAATTTATGTCAGAAAGTTGATCACTTTTGAAAATAATTTAATTTCTGTAATCTGTTGTTCTTAAAATTTCTATTTAAATTCATTAAAAATTGATATTTTCTAAAAGTTTTAAATTGAAACCTTTGAAGTTCATCTAATTATGAATATTGTAAATGCAACTCTTTTAAAATCCAATTAATTTTGCAATTTTCAAGTAAAATTATTCATTAAATAATTTCTAAGTAATAATTTTCTGATAGTTTTTTAAGATTTAAGTTATTTAAAAAGAAATTATTATCAGAAAAAGAAAAAATTGTAGGGTTTATATTAGAATTCTTGGCAATTTCATAGTTTATGAGGAAAACAAAAAAGACACAAAAATTCAGAATTTTTTTATATGAATTCTAAAAATTTAATTTTTTTTTGAGTACTTTTAATAAAAATCCCTGACTTTTCTCTGATTTCCCCGACCAATTCGAATTTCCCTGAATTTTCCCTGAATTCCCTGACCTGTGGCAACCCTGAAAAAGTGGAAGAAAAAAATGGAAATTTAAAAATTGTTTTGATGGAAGGGTGAAAGCTTTAATTTTTTTTCTTTTTATTGATATTAAGGCCATATTCAGTGGTCACGTGTTCCATTAATGAAGCAGACAGAACACGTGACCACTGAATAACATGACCTTAATCCAGAGAGTACTTTTTTTCTTATTTTCATATTTAATTTTGTCACTCACTTTGCGATATTTATTCAAAAAAAAAAAAAAAATCACTTTTAGAAAACAATAATAGATGCAGAACTCTAGTGCAAAGGGGAATAAAATTTTTCTACCGGATAAACTGTAATTATATTTTTGTTTTTTCAATTGGAACAAACGAAAGGTGTTTTGTTGTGAGTCGAGTCATGAAAGTTTAACCTCACGCGTATACGTTAACATATATACATGCATAGGCGATAAAATTCGAAATACGTGACCGGGTTAAACGTAAAAGGTTACCGTTTCCATAAATCGATAAGATACGTTTTGAAGCGTTACACCTTATGAAACATTCAGATTTCCACATGATTGAATTGTGAAAGGGTGGGAATTGCTACAGGTACATTTTCCTATTCTCTTCTAACCACAAGAGATTCGTGGCCGAGATTAAAATACACTGAATTGTCGAGCGGCAATCAAAAACAAGCGTATCCATCTCTCGACAAGTGCATCGACACAAAAATTTACATCAATTACATAGTAACAACATGAATAATACATCTTCATTCAGGATTTACATTCACAATTTAAAACTTTTAATTTAAAAGAATTTCAAACAATTTAAAGTTAAAAGTTTCATCTTAGGTTAAAATTTTATCAAAACGATTATTAATTATTATTATTAATTCTTTTATTAATTCACAGTTCCTGTAAGGATATCAGATTGAGACAAAAAAACGAATCAAAACGTTGCTTCGCAACACTTTTGATTCGTTTTTTTTTTGTCTCAATTTGATATCTACAGAAAAAGTGTAAAAAGATCCTAATATTTATAAAGGGAAAATTATTTACAAAATTATTGTAAATAAAATCTATTCTGGAATAAATACCTCTTAGTTCACAAGAAATTGACTGTCTTGGTTTTAAAAAGTTTGTACTTCTTGAATATCATTTGCTTACCTGAAACAGAAAAAGAAACACATTATAAATTTTTGGAAGAGGTTTTCAAATATTTTTTTAAAAACCTTTTTGAAAAAGTTCTTTGTGAATTTTCAAATTCTTTTGTTTACAATTTAATTTTACGAAATTTTGATTATTCTGACATTCTTCAATTAAATATATTATATATTAAAAATTGAAAACTTCAAATAATTAAAAAAATTCCATTAAGCTTATTGAGAAAAATTAATTCTATCGAATTCTTAATTAAAAGTATGAAAAGTTTAAATTATCAATGATTTCAATTTGAAATTAATTTTTAAATCAATATTTATTATAAAATTTCACGCGAATTGAATTATTTAACTATTAGAATAAATATTTTATTGAACAATTAAAATGTTTCTTAGAATTAAATTTTTATAAAGAATTTTATCAACAAATTTTTAAATAATTGAATTCTCTTGACAAATTTAATCAAATTTTAAAGAATTATTGCATTTTTTGAGAAATTTGATGAAAATTGTATTAAAAATAATTGAAATTCTGACAAGAATTTGAGTTTTAAAAATATTTTAATTTCATAGAAAAATTTTATTATTTATAAAGATAATTAAAATTTTGACGTTTTGAATGAAAAAATATTTATTCAAACCAAGTAGAATTCTTTTTGAACCAAATTCAATTGTTATAAAAAAAACTGAAAATATTTCCAATGCAAATAATATTTTTTTAAACCAAAAATAAAAATGATTTAAAATTAATTTAATTCTTTAAAGAAATTTAATAAAAAATTTATTGAAAATAATACTTAAATTGTAATAAATAAATGGTAGCAAAGGTTATTAAAATAATTAAATTTCTTTGATAAAGTTTAATAAAGTTTTTAAGAATAATAACTTTTTTCGAGAAATTCCATTAAAATTGTAGGTATTAAAAATAATTGACATTCAGCATTGAGTTTTATTATTTATGAAAATAATTGAATCCCTGTAAAAAATGTTATTATTTCTGACAATAATTGAATAATATATAAAAATAATTTGTAAATAATTAAATTCCTCTGAAATTTTTATTGTTTATGAAAATAATTAAATTTTTGCGTAGAATTTTATTAAATAAATTTTTAACTAATTAAATTCTTCTAGGAATTTTTATTAAAGTAGTAGATATTAAAAATCATTGAATTGAAGAAAGTTTTTGAAAATAATTAAAATTTTACCAAGAATTTTATTAAAATTTTTGAAAATAATTGAATTTCTGTGAAAAATTCTAATATTTTTGTAAATAATTGAATTCTTACAAAAAATTTTTAAAAATCATTTTTTAAATAATTGATTTTTACGAGGACTTGAAATTAAATTTTTAAGAATATTTACATTTCTCGAGCAATTTCTGTAAAATTGTATCAAAAATAATTGAAATCCTGCGATGAATTTTATTATTTATGTAAATAATTGGCTAGGTGGTCACTTCTTCTAAAAAATATTTTCTAATTCTTTTTGTCTTAAAAAAGCGGTTTCTAATGAAATCTGTTTTCTAAAAAAAGTTTTTCTAACAAGTTTTGATTTCTAAAAAAAAATTTTCTAAAAAGTTATGATTTCTAATATTTATTTTTTAAAAATTTCCATAATTTTGATAAAAGTTAGAAAATTGTTTTTTAAAAAACTAAGATTAAGAAATAAAAATTATTTTGCATATTTTCTGTTTCTCAATCATAATTTTGTTTATAAAATTATAAGTTTCTTTTTAAAAAAAAAGAAAAAGTTTTTAATAAAATTACTATTTTTTATCACAATTTATTAACAAAATCCTATTTTTCTTGGAAAAAAAAATAATAATTTGCATCATTTTTATACTGAAAGTTCCAAAATTAATTTATTTATAAAACACTTTTACAGAAAACTTGAAATATCTTTAGGAAAAAAATCCTTATAATTTCTATTTCTTAATTACGATTTTTAACTTCATTTTTAACTTCTTTTAAAGTTTAAATAAAAAATTTGCATAATTTCTATTTTTTATTATAATTTTTTAACGAAATCTTAAGTATTTATTTTTATAGAATTAAAAAATTTTCGTAAATTTTATTTTCTAATCATATACCTATTGGTCGTTTTTACAAAAATTGAATATTGTTAGAAATTTTTTTTTTTGAAAATTGTCTTTATAAGAAAAAGAAATTTTTAGACAATGACCTTTATTAGAAGAAAGAAAATTAGAAAATCACCTTCATTAGAAAAAAGTTTTTTAGAAATTCACCTTTATTAGAAAAAAAATTTTTAGAAAATAAAAAATTAGAAAATACGTTTTAGAAAAACTGTACCCCAATCAAATAATTGAATAGTTGACAAGAATTTTATTAAAATTTCCCCAAAAAATTGAATTCCTGTGGAAATTTTATTATTTATGAAAATAATTGAATTATTGCGAAGAATTTTATTAAAATTCCTAAAAATAATTGAATTTTGGTGAAAAATTTTGTTATTTTTGAAAATAATTGAATTCTTGAGAAGAATTTTTTATTAAAATTTCCAAAAGTAATTGAATTCCTGAACAAAATTTTATTATAATATATGAAAATAATTAAATTCTTGTGAAGAATTTCATTAAAATATTTAAAAGTAATTGAATTATTACGAAGAATTTTATTACAATTTTTTTTAATAATTTGAATTCTCGTGAAAAATGTTATTTTTTGGGAAAATAATTGAATTCTTGTACATAATTTTATTTACATTTTTTTTTAATAATTTTAATCTTTATGAAAATTTTTATTCTTTGCCTTAAAATTTAATTTGTTTTGGTGTTTTTAACTAAAATTCTTCTGAAAATCCATTATTTTTAATAAACAATTAAATATATATTAAAAAATTTAACTAATTTCAGAGGAATATAAGTTTTTAAAATTGTTTTTAAATCTATGTTTTTTTATACCTATTTCTAATAAAATTCATTTAAAATTGAAGTTCTACTAAATTTGAAATAAAAATCTTTTGAAGTTGATCTACTTATGGAAATTATAAACGCAATTCTTTTAAAATTGAATTAATTTTGAAGTATTTAAGTGAAATTGAATTTCAAAAATAAAATTTAGAAAAGAACAATTTTTCAGGATTTCGATAAAAATTCCCTGACTTTTCCAGGTTTTTTCAAGATTTATGAAATTCTCTGACATTTCCAGGTTTTGCATCAGGTTTATAAAAATTGAAGTTATAAAAATAAAAATTGAAGGAGGAGAAAATAGAAATTCGTTTTCCACTGCACATGAATAAAAAATGCAAGGATTAAGAGTATGAGGGACAGGAAGGAATGAATACAGTGACATGAATGACGACGAAGCGTACGTTGGTCACGTGGGCAGGACACAATGCTGGGTGCGGCCTAACCTGTGACACCAAAGGGTCTCGACCTTTATCCACACACAAATACGTATGTAGATTTATTTTACAAAACACAAACACAGCCAAGTCTCTCGATATAAGCCCAACCCACGTCTGCCGCCAACACACGTTAATCCTCTACTCGTGGAATTTCAAAGCTCAAGAAATACAACCCAGAGGTCAGGTTAGCACCTCGTACGTGATCTAAGAACAAACACGATATTCTGAACTTGAAACCGTATTCCTTCAACTCTTACAATACTTGAGGAGGCTATTTTTTTTCGGCATGAGTGAAAAATACTTAAAATATATAAATCAATAAAAATAGAAAATTAGCCATCAATTAGCAAAGAAGTCAGTTCTGATTTTGCAAATAGTTCTTTTTTGTATGCAATCTCCGGTGCGTTAGGCAACAGTTGGTGCATACAAACGAATTTCCATGTGAAGACATACATGTGCCCTTGAATGCTCAGACGTTTACGACAATCCTCACGTACACCCCTCCTACTTATCTCCCACATAGAGTATAAAAATGCTTTTACCCTTTCACACAATCTAAACTTATAATTCTGTCTGTTTTATTCTCTCTATCCAAAAAGGAACGTCGGCAAAAATGCATAATCGGCTTGGGAGTTTTTTTTTATTCTTCGTATTATTTCTTCTTTATACCAGCTTACCTACTACCTACTGTTCTTTGAAATTTTCAACTTGGGCGAAAATGAAAATTGCTAAAGCAAAATATATTTTTATGTAATAAACGTCAAACGTCTTTTAATTCCATAGTAACGGAATTTGCAATTTTCAATTACCCTGAAATTTAACCTCGAAATCTATTTTTTTTCTTTTTTAGTGATGAAAGTGTCACTAAATTCACTTCTTTTATTCACCTTGAGAGTTTGTAACATTAATAAATTTAACAAAAATTAATTTGTAACACTTTTTTAACATGAAATCTTGTAAAAATTAATGTACTTTTTTCAAAAGTATTTTTTGACGCTAAGTTTCGACACTAATTGAGGCCCCGGATCTTAAAAGGGCACTTTCCGCATATAGACTTTACATGGTGAAAGTGCCCTTTTAAGATCCGGAGCCTCAATTTGAAAACAAATTTTAAATTACAATTTCTCAAAAGTCTAATTTTTTCATAATTTCTAAATTAAATTAGATTCTAAACTTAAATAATTATTGTTAAATAAATATTTTAAAATAATACCTAAATAACAAAAAATAAATAATTATTTGAATTATTCAAGTCAATTATTTATTTTCTCAAAAGAAAATTAAAATATTTAATACCTAAAACCTTTTTAAAATTTAAATATTTCTAAAAAATTGCGACTGTAATTCTTTAAAAATCATAATTATTTTTTTGTTAAAAGTTTGAAATAAAAAATTATTCAGAACTTTAATCATTTTTTAGGAAAATAATAAATTTATAATTTTTCAAAATAAAAGTTTAAACACTTTAAAATTTAATTTACCTAATTAAATCAAAATTTTCAAAGATTTCAATTAAACAATTTTTTGAAAAATTATTTCTAATAATTCATATACTAATGCGTTTAATATTCAAATATCTAAAATTTTAACTAAAATTCATTTTTAAATCAATTCTTATTAGAAAGTCGAACGGGAATTCAATTATTTAAATGCAAAAATTAATTATTTATTGAATAATTGAATATTTTTTAAAATTAAATTGTTGTAAAGAATTTATTAAAATTTTTAAATGTAATTGAATTACATTGAAAAATTTTATTATTTGAAAAAATAATTGAATTCTTGCGAAGAATTTTATAAACAGAAATTCGAAAATATTTGAATTCCTGAGAAGAATTTCATTGTTTGTAAAAAAATTGAATTCTTGTGAGGAATTGAATTAAAATGTTTGAAATTAATTGCATTTCCATGAAAATTTTTTTATTTATAAAAATAGTTGAATTTTTACAAAGAATTTTATAAAAAAAAATTGAATATAATTAAATTGCTCAGAAGAATTTTATTGTTTTTAAAGAATATTGAAATATTACAAGAATTAACAAAATTTGAAAATAATTAAAATTTTGATTAGATGTTTATTACATTTTTCGAAAAGAATTGAATTTTGGAGAAGAGTTTTATTATATTTTTAAAGATAATTGAAATTTTGACAAGAATATTATTAAAATTTTCGAGAATAATTAAATTCCTGAGAATAATTTTAATATTTGTAAAAATAATTGAATTCTTGTTAGAAATTGAATTAAAATGTTTGAAATTAATTGTATTTCCATGAAAATTTTATTATTTGTGAAAAAAATCGAATTTTTGCGAAGAATATTTAAAAAAAAATTTGAAACTAATTAAATTCCTAAGAAGAATTTTATTGTTTATAAAAATAATTGAATTCATGTGAGAAATTGAATTAAAACATTTGAAATTAATTAGTTTTAAACAAATTTTATTATTTGTAAAAATAATTGAATTTTTGCAAAGAATTTTATTAAAAAAAAAATTAAATAATTAAATTCCTGAGAAGAATTTTATTGTTTCAAAAAATAATTGAATTCTTGTGAGGAATTGAATTAAAATGTTTAAAATTAATTGTATTTCCATGAAAATTTTTTTATTTGTAAAAATAATTGAATTCTTGCGAAGAATGTTGTAAAAAGAAATTCGAAAAGAATTGAATTCCCGAGTAGAATTATATTGTTTGTGAAAATAATTGAATTCTTGTGAGGAATTGAATTAAGGTTTTTTGAAATGAATTGCATTTTCATGAAAATTTTATTATTTGTGGAAATAATTGAATCCTTGGGAAGAATCGTATTAAAATTTTTAAAAATAATTGAATTCCCGTGAAAAAATTTATTAATTTGTGAAAATAATTGAATTGTTACAAAGAATTTTTATTTTGATATTTTAATCTTATTTTGGATCTAATGAAGACTTAAACCACTGTTGAAACTTGAAATTCGTCATTTACTTGAATACAAAAATGACGAAAGTAAAGTAAAGCTCAAGCTAAAAGTGAATTTAAACCGTTGTGCCAAAAATAAAGCCAAATTTATTACAGACCGCAGAGGGGTTTTAGGATTTCAAGAAGAATTTATTTATTATTTATGAATATGAATAATTCTGATGTCACGAGACCGGATGTCGAACAAGAATGTAGCGATTAACTAGGGATTTCATCCGTTTCGACGCACGTTCACGTCATACTTGGATGATGACAACACGAAGAGCCCAGCAACACTTGTCACGCTTTCGCGCCTTTCGAAAGTTTATTCCGAATCTCCACGAAAGAAATGTCGTAAAATTTAATAATTGATTAGCAGATAACATTAAGGACGAATCTAATTTGGCAATTTAGATATCATCCGTATACTATAAAACATTTCGACTCAGTAATTTTTAGTGCAATATTAAGCAAATCGTTTCGATCAACTTGCAAAATAATTATAATTTGCCATCATTCGGTCGTATTAACAATCAAGAAAACGTAATAATTATAATAATTAATTGTATCCTATTTTTAATTCATTTGTTGTTTCTTTTCCAAAACAGTTCAAGTTCGAACAGTTTGAAAATCGATTTAGATTAGTTCAGATCCAAGTGAATTTTGAATGGACTGAAAATCTGTGATTATATCGGACTTGATAAAAATTCAACTTAGTAACAAAAAACTTGATATTTGGTAAATATTTTAATTTTGAATAAGCAGGAACACATAATAACGGTGAATATCCGTTTTTCTCCGGTTAGAAGATTCTATTGTATTTGTCATTGGTGCCAAAGGCGAGGCCAAAGGTGATGTGTCATAAGGTGAGGATTTCAACATTGCGCTCAATGATCCCAAGACAACAACGAAGCAACATACAAATGATGGAATTATTTTCTCTCGCAGGTCAACGACAAACATTCGCCATGGTTCGAAGATCATTACCCATAAAGTGACTCGTACATAAAGAAAAGTCAATGATGCAGAGACAGAAGTCTCATTAGAAATTAACGAAAATTACAATTAAATAATTAAACTGAAATTCAAACAATTCAACTTAAACTTCAAATAATTCACAACTAAAATAAAAATATTTCAACTAAAATAAAAATATTTCAACTAAAAGAAAAATTTTTTAACTAAAATAAAAATATTCTCCAATAACTACATACTTTGAAGAATGCACAAAAATGTAGATATCTGCTTTTATCGTATTACTGGGATCTGATAAGATAAGTACCGCAATCAATTATTTCCTTTTATTGAAATTCTATCAATACTGATCGATTTAATGAATACAATTGTGTGAATATTTGTGACGCGCTCCTAGAAGACAAAACGTAAAAAAAAGAAGAAGAAGAAGAAGCAAAAAAGCTAAGAAGCAAACAATTTGAATGTTGTCTTTGTAATTCTACACGGAAATTCAATTATTTTTAGGAATTTTAATAAAATTCTTTTCCAAAATTCAATTATATTGATAAATATCAAAATTCATCAGAAGAATTCAATTATTTTCAAAAATAATAAAATTCTTTCAAGAAATACAATTATTTTTAAAAAATTTAACGAATATCTCGTCAAGAATTCAATTATCTTTATAAATAGCAAAAAATTTTCGCCAAAAATTCAATTATTTTCAAAAATTTTAAAGTGATTCTTCAAAAGAATTCAATTATCTTGATAGAAAATAAAATTCTTCCCATAAAATCAATTATTTTAAGAAATTTTAATAAAATTCTTTTCCAAGATTCAATTATTTGAAGGAATTTCAATAAAATTCTTTGATAAATATCAAAATTCATCAGAGTAATTCAATTATTCAAAATTCAATTTAAAAAAAATCAATTATTTTCAAAAACTTAAATAAAATTCTTTGCAAAATTTTAATTATTCTTAATAGTTTTCCGCAATTCAATGAATTTTTATATTCATTTATTAATATATTTGCCATATATTCCTAAAATTTATAAAAAAATTATTTATTTAAAAAAAGCATTCAATTATTCTTATAAATAATAAAATTTCTTATAAGAATTCAATTATTTTCATTGCGGTATTTCAAATATTTTAAATATAATTTTAAATAATTTCCTCGAAAAATGCAATTATTCTTAAAAATTTTATTAAAACTAATAAAATTATTTTCCAAAATTGAATTATTTTGATAAATATCAAAATTTATCACAAGAATTCAATTATTTTTAAAAGTAATAAAATTCTTTCAAGAAATACAATTATTTTTAAAAATTTCAACGAATACCTTGTCAAGAATTCAATTATCTTTATAAATAGCAAAATTTTTCGCCAAAAATTTAATTATTTTAAATAATTTTTAAGTGAAAAAGAAGTCAATTATCTTGATAGACAATAAAATTCTTCTTAGGAATTTAATAATTTTTAAACTTTTTTTATAACATTCTTTGTAAAAATTCAATTATTTTGATAAATATAAAAATTCATTAGAAGAATTAAATTATTTTCAAAAATAATCAAATTCTTTCAAGAAATACAATTTTTTAAAAAAATTTTAACGAATATCTCGTCAAGAATTCAATTATCTTTATAAGTATGTAGCGAAATTTATCTTTAAGTATTCAATTATTGTCAGAAATTTTAATAAAATACTTGGCAAAATTTTAATTATTTAAAGAAAATTTAATAAAATTCTTCGCATGAATTGAATTGTTTGCAAAAATTATTATTTAAATTCTTCTCAATAATTCAATTATTTTGACAAAAAATAAAATTTTTTACTAAATTTTAATTATTTTGAAAAATTTTAATAAATTCTTCAGCAAAAATTCAATTATTTTCATAAATAATAGATTTCTTCTCAGAAATTCAATTATTTTAATAAACAGAAAAATTGTTCGTAGATATTCAATTGTGAAGAAATTTTTTTATAAAATTCTTCTCCAAAAATGTAACGATTTTTATAAATAATAGATTTATTTTCAGAAATTCAATATTATTTTAATAAACAGCAAAATTTTTCGTAGAAATTCAATTATTAAGAAGATTTTTATAAAATTCTTCTGCAAAAATTCAATTCTTTTTATAAATAGTAAAATTTAATAAAATTCTTCGCATGAATTCAATAAATTTCATGAATTATTATTTAAATTCTTCTCAGAAATTTCATTTATTTTGAATAATCTTAATTAAATTCTTCAAAAAGTTTCCAACATTATTTTTCAAAATTGTTATAAAATTCTTTAATATAATAAATTTCAGTAAAATTTTAATTAAATTTCTTAAAAAATAAATTAAGTATTCTCAAAAGTTATTGAATTTCAATGATTTGAATTTAAATGTTTTGAAGAATTGTAATTCCTACAGAAAAATAATGATTAAATATTTATTTTAGATAAAAGTATTAATGTTTTTGAATAATTTTAAAAGTAAGGAAATTCGTAAATAAGTAGTAGAACATTTTTCTCAGTATCTAATAATTTTTAGATTGAATCAAAATATTCTTTAGTGTCAGGAAAAAAGAAAAAATTCTGTTTGAAAATCAGGGAAAAGTAAGAGAAAAAAAAGTTAAAATTTTTGTGGCAACCCTGCTTTGGTATCAATTTGTCAAACTCAAGAAAACTGTGTTCAAATAATTATTATTTATTGACATTTTCCACTACAAATTCTTCGAACTTTTTCTTTGTTGATAAACCTAGTATAGAAATTGATTACCTATTAAGGAAAACCTATTATCAAATTATGAAATAAAAGCACTTAAACACTGAAATAATTTACGGACACATAAAATTGAAGCAGAGCACTCTTTTCGATTTGAATGATTTATGCTAATTGATTGAACGGTTAAGATTCGCCTGGATAATGTCAATTTAAAGATTTCTGTTGATGACGATGATAATCCGGAAAGACTGGATTTGATAAAGTCTCAGGAAGTTTTTATGTAGATCGCTTCGAAAGTGACATTATATTGACGGCGTGGAAAAAGAAAAATGGAAATGAAGGGGTCAGTTTATCATTATCACTTCTAAGATCGAATATTAATAACAAATTTTCATTAATTACAAAAATTTATTAGTTTTTACATTTCGGAATTAAAAAACTAAAAAAAACTAATTTCGGTATTTAAAATTAGTTTTTTTATCAGTTTTTTAATCAGTAATCCAATCATGAGGTTTCCCTACACAGAAAAAACGGTAATCTAATTTTAAGAAGCTCCTACCATTTTTTCTGTGTGCTGATTTGGAGGGAAAAAATATTTTAGATATGATAAAAGTTGTAAAATTCACCCACGTGTAAGAATTGTCAACAAAAAGGAGTAAATATTTTTTTTCAACCATTAAGATTATAAGGGTTTTTTTGCTTTTTTTCCAAAGAGACCTAATCTAGTATTTCTAGATGTACCTTTTTAGACGCTGACATTAAAACAGGTTAGCGGTGTTCACTTACTGGAGAGACAGTGTCGAACACGATCCCTTTGCCGAGACACTAATCCTTTAATATCGCTTTACAAGAAGAATCGTAATCCCTTGAGTGTCAGGACGAAGGTATAGATGACACAAGTTATCGGACTGTATCTGAAACTCCTCTATCTCTATACTAGCCACAGTTGGTAATTCGCTTCGCATGGTTCAAAATCTCATCTTCCTTTTTCTTTTTTGCTTTTTAAAAAAATAAATAACATATAAGCTCTTACGCTCAACGTCAATTTCAAAGCTGTCGAGAGAAAAGAAAACTATAAAAAAGTCAAGGCATCCTTTTGTAAAGAACTGACACACTTTTTTCCCAATATTTATCTTTTATATACTTTGAATATCCGGTTATTGATAAATTATTCTCGTGAATACAACGTGAGTTTGTATTTTCTCAGCTACGTAATTTTTATCTTATTGTTTGGCTACACAGAAAGAACTACAATCTAATTTTAAGAAGAACCTACTTAAATAGGAACCAAGAATATTTCCTACTTTTACAGGATTTACGGACCTAGTTCTAGCTCTGACTCAATATAAAATACTGTATTTAAAATTACCCAATAAAGATGATTGTACACTTCAAAGTTTGGTGAAAAGATATTGTTATAAACAAGTTTTTTTTGAGTAAAGTACTTAAAAATGAAAGGTATCAATAATTAAGGTGTTCATAAACAAGTTTGACAGAAGACAAAAAAACAAAAGACAAAAGACAAGAAAATTTTGACAGCAGAAAATGTGCAAAGAAATAATGAGACTGAACAGCATGTGCTGCCGATTGTGAATGTTAATTATGTTATTCTGAAAACAAGTTTCATAGCCCTAAGCGCATAGGTTTAAGAAACTAAAAGAAGTTTATCAATTAAAGTCTATAACGTGTGCGTTTATAGGATGCGTTAGCATATGCGATGTGTCACTCCATAAGGCGATGGAATGTACCCGTCCCGTCAGTATATACACGGATGGATAGCTTTAACTTGACGATCTGACATTTTGGATTGGAGACATTCTTACTTTACACCATGAGTCACGACAACAAAACGTGCTTTTCTATTTTTTATGAATTTTAAGAGACACCAGTTGAGCGTGTGCGCGAGCGCGTTAATTGGCAGATTTCAAATCAATGATTTTATCTCCAACTTTGTACAGAAAAATCGTTATGTACATTCTTTTCAGACTCGCAGAAAAAAAATTTTGATTCATTTATGCCGGATGTCAAAAAATTACTTTTGTATTTCACTTTTAGTCTTTCTTTAATTTTTAATTTTACTGTGACTTTCACTTTGACCTTTACTTTGAGTTTGGTTTTTACTTTAACCTTTAGTTTGATTTTGGCTTTTACTTTAACCTTCACTTTGACTTTGGCTTTTACTTTAACCTTTACTTTGACTTTTACTTTAACCTTTACTTTGACTTTGGCTTTTACTTTAACCTTCAATTTGAATTTAGTTTTCACTTTGAAAGTCAATTTGAAGGTCGAAGCTAAAGCCAAAGTCAAACCCAAAGTCAAAGTTAAAGTCAAATTTTGACCTTCACTTTGACTTTGGCTTTTACTTTAACCTTTACTTTGACTTTGGCTTTTACTTTAACCTTTACTTTGGCTTTTACTTTAACCTTCAATTTGAATTTAGTTTTCACTTTGAAAGTCAATTTTAAGGTCGAAGTTACAGTCAAAGTGAAGGTCAAAGCGAAGCCCAAAGTCAAAGTTAAAGTCAAATTTTGACCTTCACTTTGACTTTGGCTTTTACTTTAACTTCATAATAAGAAATAATTAATAATTATAAATCAAAAAAAGAAATTAAAACATTATTTTGTCATTGTTACAGCACTGAAGGTCATTAAATACAGTGAACAAATGAAAATCATTGAGAGCAGAGTTAAAACAATAAAAAAAAGTGCAAACAATTGTATTGTTCTTGAAACTTGAAATAATATCGAAACCTGCCTTTTTCAAAGAGCTGTCTCTCTACACTCACATTATTGATGTGTTTTCGTAACTGTTTTCAATAAAAATAGAGAAGTATAATGAGATCAATCGAATGCTGGCAGAAAAAAAATAAACATTTGCTTGCACAGGTTCTTCTCATTGAATTTTCTTTCGTGAAAAGAATAAAAAAAAGAAAAAAAGTAACAAAGAAAACAATACACTTCATGAAAGTCTACTCGACAAGAATCATATACCAGGGATGCAAGATCGATGGCATTACTAAAGTTGGTTATCTCTCTGTGCAAAGGTGGGCCAAGAAAGCAGCAGTTCAAAGAGAAAAATGAAGGGGGAGAAGAGAAATGGTGGATAAGAGATGAGAAGAAGAAGAAGAAGAAAAGAGAAGAGAAGAAGAAGATAAGCATTGACGAAGAAGAGGTTCACCGCCAAGGTGCACCTGTCGGGTCATTAGGTATAAACAGCAGGTAGAAATCCAGGGCTCGGTGGTCGACTCTGGATGAAAGACACGATTCTACAGAGACGAGTGAGTGAGGGGGGAAAGAGAGAGAAACTCTCTCGATGGACCGAAAGAAGAAGAGAGAGAAAAAGAGAGGAAGAAAGAAAGACAGTGAAGGAAAAAGAGAGAAAGAGAGAGAAAACGAAAGAGAAGGACAGAAGAAGAGAAAAAGGAAAGAAAGAGAGAGAGAGAGAAGAAGAAGAAGAGAGAGTAAAGGAGAGAGAAAGAGAAGAAAAAAGAGAGACAGAAGGAAAGAGAAAAAGAGAGGCAGAAAGAGAGAGAAAGAGATAGTAACATGAAAGGAAGAAGAAATGTAAAAGAAGAAGCTCCTGTTGCTGCTGATGTCTGTCCGAGGTCTTCTTTCTGCTAAGAAGAAACATTGAATAAGGCGAATTGCTATATTTGAATTTACTTAATTCGATTGTGAAATGCGCTCGCTCTCGACCTCACGATATGCTGATAGACGTATCGTGCTTTTCGTAATACCAAATCGGTTTCCAGGCATGAAATCCCGATGACGCGGTAGCACTGTTTTCACGACGAATATATGTTACCTTCTCACTACTCAAGTCCTCACGGGAAACTGCATCTTTCTTCATTATTTTTTATTTACTTTTCCCCCTCCACACGACTCACGAGCTGTTTATGTTTGGAATATGTAATTTTACTACCCTTCTACCATCGAAATTAACTCTCTAAATCCAAATTACACTGTAAAAAGAAAGGCACTAAGTTAGTACCAATTTTGGAACTACCTAAATCGTAATTTGGTTCTATTTTAATACCAAAAATCAGCACTAATTTATTTAGAACGTTTTATTTACAGTGATAGACAAATTAGCAACCATCAGCGTCGATTCGTTTATTAAATTAGTGATTAGGGACAAATAATAAAAATTATTAACAGTATTGTTTAAATTTTAGCAAAAAATGATTGAAGGGTACTAAAATGACTATTACGTTAGTAAATATAATTTTTTGATTATGTTATGATTTAAAAATTATTCGCTAGACACAAATCAAATAATTTTTAAATCATAACATATACTATAGGTACTGAATTGGTTGTTCTTTACTTAAGCTCTAAATTTGACTTATCATTTAAAAATTATTTAAAAATTTTGAATTTTTCCAAAATTTTTCAAGTAAATTTCAAATTATTTTTGGAAAAATTAATTGTATACAATTTTTTAAAAGAATTTTTTGATAATAATTTTTTGAAAATATTATATACCTTAATAACTTAAGAAAAAAACATAGACAGTTACAATTAACAGAATGTCTACTATTTTCGTTCAACAAAATTTCCGACTTTGTCCTCATTTTTCCCGGTTTTTTTTCTAATCAAATTTAAATTTTTTTTCATTTCGAACATAAATAAATCTACAAATGGCTTCAACAATTTTTATTAGAGTTTTTATGAATAATTAAATTCTTTTGACGAGTTTAAATTTTTTGAAAATAATGTTCTTTTAATAATTTTAATTGAAAATTTGTAAAATAATTGAATTAAACAAAGAATTTTTTCAATTTTTAAAAATAATCTTGTCTGTTCATAATTATAATTGTAGATTTGATTAATTAAATTTTATTAAAATGTATTGATACTAATTGAATTTTTGCAAAAAATTTTACTATTTGTAAAAGTATAATTGAATCCTTCCAAAAAATGTTACTACTTATGAAAATATTAAATGTTTGCGTAGAATTTTATTAAAATTTTTCAAAATAATTGAATTGTGGCAAACAATTAAATTTTATTTATAAAAATAATTGAAATTTAGAGGAGGATTTAAAAATATTTTCAAACATAATTGAATTTCTGCGAAGAATTTTATTACTTTTGAAAATACTTGAATTTTTTTTTTTATTTTATGTAAATTTATGAAAATAATTGAATTCTTGTGCAAGAATATTTTTTAAAAATAATATTCAAAAGAATTTAGTAAATCTGAAGAATTTTGCTATTAATGGAAATATTTGAATTAATAAGAAGAATTTTTTTTACAGTTTCTAGAAATAATTGAATTCTTTCGACGAATTTTAATAAAATTGTTAAGAATAATTATTTTTTACGAGAAATTCGATCCAAATTGTATTAAAAATAATTAAAATTATAAAATGAGTTTTATTATTTATGAAAATAATTGAATATATTGCAAAGAAATTTTTAAAAAGTAAAATTATAATTACTGTGACAAACTTCCCTTGGTTAATATCGAAAAATTTAAATAAACTTCTTTAAAAAAATAAAAGAATTTAATTGTTTTTAATAGAATGTAAAGAAATTTCAATTATTTCAAAAAATTTCAATTATTTGTTTATAAAAATTCAATTATCTTGAAACAACAGAATTGAAAAATTTCAGAAATCTTATTTTTCAGAGTTTAAAAAAAAAACTTTACGAAAATTCAATTTTATTAAAAAATTTTAAGTGTGTAACTTTTTTAAAATGAACTAATAAAAATTTTAATTATTAATCTTCGCACTAAGAAACATGCACAGAGAAAAATATAAAGTAACTTTTACTACTTTTATAGTAAAAAATTCCCGGTAAATCATTTCTGGTAATGTTTACTACGTTTGGAGTAAATTTTGCTACGTACGAAGTAAATATTTGTAAAAACTAGTAAAATTTACTTTGAACGTAGTAAAATTTACTCCAAAAGTAGTAAAAATTACCAGAAATGCTTTGCCGGAAATTTTTTACTATAAAAGTAGTAAAAAGTTACTTTACATTTTTCTCCGTGTGAATACATTTGAATTTGACTCTTTATAAAATTCAATTATTTATCAATTATTATTAAATTAAAATATTTTGAAAATTCGATTTGATAAAAAGTTTTTAATGAAATTGTGTATTTTTAGTATTTTTAGTATTTTTACTACAATTAGTAAAATTTTTTTCGATTTCAAATTCCGATAATATATTAGTTTTGAAAAAAATAATTTCCAAATCATTTTGTTTCCTTTTCTATACTAAATATACAAATCATGTAAATTTCAAATGCAAACCAGAAGATATAGATCATATATTCTACAAGTGCACTTTTGCGATATATTGTAATATATCCGTCTATCGCATTGATACATTTCTGTTTATTTATTTTATGGATGTATACATTGATTTGTATCCTATATCTACATCTGTTTTTTCCCCGATTTTCAACTCTCACGAATTGTACCTATTACAAAATAGTTTCCTTACATTGATCGCATTAATACTTATTCTTGAAATGGAGTACTACTTCTGATCTATATATATCTGTATATATTCAGCGATTACAAAATAACATTTTATTTTATTATACAGATGTGAAAATATGATTACATTGTATACGGGATGCATTTAGCAACTGTTTTGTCACTATATAATACAACTTTGACACACTTTTTTTTCTTCATATGCTATGTCGTGTTGAGAATTAAAAAAAAGTTGAGCGTCTATATTTAGGATGTTGCATTTAAATATGTTGCGAAAATGTTTGTAGAGTAAATTTAGACAAAAAACGTATTAACCTTTAGGCCGGTAAATATTTTCACAAATTTTAGCAGTTTTTATTCAAAAAAAAATTTATAAATAAGAAGTCTCGATAAAAAGATTCGTTAAAATAAATACTGGGCACTATAGTGCCCAAAGGTTAAAAGTGTTGGGAAGCAACGTTTTGATACAATTTTGTCTCAATATTTGATATCGTTAGAAAAATTGTAAAAAACTTGATAGAAATGCGAAGAAAGGATTCCAAACATGGAAGTTTTAATTTTTAAATCGTAAATGCTACTTTGAGTATAGTAACTTTTTACTAATACAGACAGTAATGTCCAGTAAAAATGAATAGCTTCTTGAGTTATGTGTGTCAAATGATAAAATATGCCTAAGTACAGAAAATTTCTTGCAACCGCAGAAAAAGAGGAAGAAACAATAAATTGGTCTGAGGCAAATCCCTCGAGTTTATATTTCCGTTTTATATACACAAAATATTATTGAGACATAGTAGAGTTTAACTCAAAGAATATGCATAACAGTATAATTTCTCTTATACATACGCCATTAACTGGCACAAAGCGACAATAATTATACGTGGCGCGTTGAAATTCTAGCAAGAAAACTAACTTTGAAACCGTAATTTACTGACCTTCCTTATTTCAGCGAGTAAATTCCAAAGTTTCAGAGAGAAAAAAAAGAAAAAACGAAAAAAAAAGAAAAAAAAGATCGTTTAAACCGAATAATCCTTCAGTGCCATGGACAACGGAAAGGAATAGGTATATACAACACATGTGCGCGTATATGTATATTACACAATATACATACATGTAGTAGGATGTTGGGTGCAAATTCCTCGTCGGTAGTTGTACATTTTTCTAAGGCACGCCTCAGGACTCGTCTTGACCTTTCTCTATACGAATGGAGCATGGAACACGGAGCAATAACTTCACCTAGCGGCGCTACCGAAGAAAGATAAAGAGCAAGGGAGGAGCCCCACTGGTCGCTGCTGCAGAATCGGTGGCGGAATCGAGTGGTCAGGTTAATGGCATCGTGAGGAGAAACACCGGACACGCCCAGGAGTACCACTGTTCTGATTTCACAGTGAGTGTCATCAAAGAATAGAGCAAATCTACTTTATACTCAATATTATTATTTATCAAGACTTTTCGTCCAAAAAAAAAAAAACAAAATTATTTGCAATTTTTCATTTCAATTATTCTACACAAAATATTTTCTAAAACATTCTGTTGAATTTTCCTACAAAATTTCAGTTGAATTTCTTAATTTCTACACGAAAAATATGATATTGCCACGTTTTTTCTCTTTTCAAATTCCCTGACTTTTCCGGTTTTCCAGATTTAAAAACGTAATTTAAAAAATGAATTTTTCTAGGTTTTTAAAACGAAAATTATTCGAAAATATTAATAGGTAAATTTATTTTTAAATAAATATTTAATCATGTTTTCTTTATACAAATTAAGATAATCAAAAATTTGAAATTCAATAACAAGAAAATTATTATTAAACATCATACTTTCTTACTGCAACTACTTCAAAAATTATTTTCATCATTACGATTATTCATTTCTAGAATTTTCAACTAAAATTCTTCAATTTCGATTCGTTTTTTTTGGCTTAATTTGATATCTGCAGAAAAAGTGTAAAAAGATCCTAATATTTATAAAGGGAAAATTATTTACAAAATTATTTAAAAAATTATTGTAAATAAAATCTATTCTGGAATAAATACCTCTTAGTTCACCAGAAATTGATTGTCTTGGTTTTAAAAAGTTTATACTTCTTGAATATCATTTGCTTACCTGAAACAGAAAAAGAAACACATTATAAATTTTTGAAAATATTTTAATTTCGCAGAAAAATGTTATTTATAAAGATAATTGAAATTTTGGAGTTTTGAATAAAAAAATATTTATGCAAACCAAGTAGAATTATTTTTGAACCAGATTCAATTGTTATAAACAAACATGAAAATATTTCCAATACAAATAATATTTTTTTGAACCAATTAGAATTCTTTTAAATAGAAAAAAATACTACTTTGAACTAAATAGAATTATTTTACACCAAATAATTCTTTTCAAACTCAAAAAATACTTTTTTTAACCAAACTCAATTTATTTTAACCAAAGAAAATATTTTTTAATCCATATAGTACTTATTTGAACCAAATAAAAATTTTTAAACCAAAAAATAATTGTTTTAATAAAATAAAATTGTTTTTGAAGAATTTTTGTGAATTTTTAAACGTAATTGAAATTCTGACAATAATTATTAAATTTTTTGAAGATAATTGAATTTTGAAGAAGAATATAATTATTTCTAAAGATAATTGAAATTTTGACGAGAATTTAAAAAAATTTTTGAACATAATTGAATGTCTGCGAAGAATTTTATCATTTATAAAATATAATTTAATTTTTGCAATAAATTTTACTTCAAAAGGTTTTTTTGACAAGAATTTGTTTCAAAGTTTTTAAAATAATTGAAATTCTGTAAAGAATTCAATTATTTATTAAAAAAAATTGAATTCTTGAAGATATGAATTTGTTTCAAATTTTTGAAAATAATTGAAATCCTCAGAAGAATTTTATTATTAATGAAAATAATTGAAATCTTCCAAAGAATTTTATTGTTTTTTTTATTTTTTATTTTTCCCTTTATTTTAATAAAATTTTTAAGAATAATTGTATTTTTCAAGAAATTTTGATGAAAATTACATTAAAAATAATTGAAATTCTGCTAAAAATTTTATTAAAAGTTTGAAAATAATTGAATTTCGGAGAAAAATGTTATTATTTATAAAGACAATTGAATTTTAACGAGAATTTTTGTAAATTTTTAAACATAATTGGATTTCTGCGGAGAATTTTATTAAATTTTTTTAAAGTAATTGAATTTCTGCAATCATTTTAATTATTCTAATACAAAACCTTCAAAATTTCTTTCTATTTCTGACCAAAATGAATTTTTTAATATTATCTAATTATTTCAAAAGTTTTTAACGCGATTATATTGATAAATAACAAAATTCTTAACAGAAATTAAATTATTTTTAGAAATTTTAATAAAATTCTTTGCAAAATTCAATTATTTTCATAAATAAACAATATTCATCACAAGAATTCAATTCTGTTGAAAAGTAATAAAATACTTTGCATAAATTAAATTATTTCCAAAATTTTTTAAAAATTCTCCTCAAGAATTCAATTATTTTTATAAATAGATAGCGAAATTCTTCTTAAGAATTCAATTATTGTCAAGAATTTGAATAAAATTCTTGGCTAAATTTTAATTATTTAAACAAAATTTAATACAATTTTTTTGCATGAATTCAATGATTATTTATAAATTATTCTAATAATTATTATTTAAAAATTTCAACAAAGTAATGAATGAATTTTAGAAGAATACACTGTTAACTAAAAAGTATCAAATTGCAACGAATTGATACAAAAATTAAAAATTATTAACGAACTTTTTTTGTAGATTTTATTAGGAGGAATTAAATTGATTGTGATAGAATTTTAGAGAAACAGATTCTCACTAGCAAAAGGTCGATCTGTCGATCGAGATATTCAAACGCGTGTCCTGATACTCTTGAAGCACCTCAACGGTCGTTAAATTCCTCGATCGATCGATCTGGATACGCGAGAAAAACATGATACTCGTTCACCTTTATTCTGAGCACCTTTGAGCTCGTCTACGTGACCTCGGATTTGCATTAATTGCAAAAAAAGAAAGTTAACAAAGATCATTTTTATAAATACTTGTCGTGAATCGTTATTCAGTCATTTTTCGTATACGTGTAGACAAAAAAAAAACCCGATTTTTTTGTAAAACAACCCAATTTTAAGAGATAAAAAAAGAAAAAACCTCAGGGAAATCAGATTTTATTACTTTTTTTATTTTTATAAATTCAAGTTAAACTCCTGTGAAAATTGTGACAAAATGTCGAAATAAACACACAGACAAGTGATTATTTATTCAAGAAATAAATTAATTGAGAAATTTATTGATGCAAGAAATTCAATAATTATGTGGCAGGAAATTATCTAACATGTATTTTTTTACATAATTTTATAATGAACATTATAGTACTAGTTTAGAAACAAATAATTCTGTAGTCGTACGGTCTTGTCTGTGAATATTGTGCTCTTTAAATAGAACATTATTTTAGTAAAAAGAAATGCAGTGACAAAGGTCTGACAGCTTGGAAATTAAATAACATTTTTTTATAACTCTGATGCATCATTAGCTTATATAGTTGACTGTTTAATGCAATCTAAAGTTCATTTTATATGATCTACACTGTATTAGATTAACCTCTCAGCGCAAATGTCAGTTCAATTGCTTTAAAATCGCTGGAATATGAAGATTAATAATTTCATTATATAAATATTCAGTAGAGTAAACATATACATTAGCATAGTAAATATCAATTTTTACTACTTAATTTAAGAATATATACTATAGAAAAGGTGCCCAGGATGTTCTCCACTTAATTTAAGTCTGGGCACCATTTATATGGGCACCTTTTTTTTAGAATATATTCTTAAATTAAGAATATTTTTTTTCAGTGCATTATTTTTCGATTAGAAAAAAAAGTTGTAATTAAATGAACAAGTGTGAAAGCTGAACGCGCAGAATGGTCCGCAATAGGTACACACAGGATGACTTTAAGCATGGAATCATCCTGAAATATGACGAGATAAAAACAGCAGGCTACGACCCGCGGTCGGGTTGTGCATTGACTTTACAAACAACCTGACCTCCACGATTGCTCGGACATGTTGGACAAAGAAAGAATATGAGAAAAATGTTGTTGTTGGCATGAACGGGTATTTATATATATACAGAATAAGGAAAGTCTGGTTGGGTCTCGCAGGTTGGCAACCTTGTTTGGGCGCGAAGAAAACGAGCTCCCTTTGCTTGCGCCATGCCACCGGGGAATTTTATCGCGAATGCTATATTAAATTACTTTGTTTCGATTCATAATGCTAACGCGAATAGTTTACTTTGAAGCAATTTACTTTTAGTGACCTCTTGCATCAACACGAGCCAAGTCATACAATACATTTGCGAAGACTCCTTTATTATGTGCTCCTTATACTCCTTTTTATTATATATATAATATACAGATACTGATACCTTATAATATAATAAGCGATATATTATCTCGGTATAGTGATACACTTGTGTATGTATATACACTGATACCTTATTATATCGCTGTAGTTATTGTATCAGTATAGTTATATCAGTATAGTGTTATATCACTATAGTTACATCGCTATATTTATATCACTATATTTATATCACTATATTTATATCACTATAGTTATAGTGCCATATAGTTATATCACTATAGATATATCGCTATAGTTATTATATCGCTACAGTTTTTACTTTAAGATTCAAGATTAGAGAGAAGACTTCTTTAAACTTCTTCTTTTAACCCCAAGAGGAAATTCTTCAATTCAGATACCTTATCAGATTAGAATAACAAGCTACGCATATACTCAATCTGAAATATATCACTCAATCTAAAAACAGGTGTCTCAAGCTCAACATGAAACAATTCAACACTTTCGTGTCCAAGTATTTTTTACAATTTCCAAAATTCTCTGCACACAGAAAAAACGATAAACTAATTTTAAGAAGTGTCTACTTAAGATAGGAGCCAAGAATATTTCCTACATAAATTTAGTAGCCCCCACTTAATTTAAGTCTGGGCACTTAATTTAAGTAGGGAATATTCTTGGCTCCTACTTAAGTAGACGCTTCTTAAAATTAGTTTATCGTTTTTTTTGTGTCTATTACTCTATTGTGTCACGTACCCTTAACTTGTATTGGAAAAATATTATAAAAATTATTTGAGTGAAAGAGATTTGTCCTAAATTCAAAGACCCTCGAAATAAAATAAAGAAATTAAGAAAAGAGGAAGAAATTCAAAAAATAAACTTAAAAAATGATGTGGAAAAAGAAAGAGACACGGCTGTTAGATGCCTTTACGGTATCTTTGCGGCTAAAGAGAGAATCATTCCGACGAAGCGGTCCAGCGGCGCCCGCTCACCGACCCATTCTTTATTAACGACGTGACTTCTCAACTATAGCACTTCCGGGACCAGTAGAAACACTTAATGTGCAATTAAAATTTAAACTCTAATCTAAATCATTATAATTAAAATTAAAAACTCATCAGAATTCGGTTATAACGCTGTTAAAATAAACGACTCATTTCGAACAGTTTTTTTTATGCGCGCTCAATGCTTTGCAAACTGCATCAATACACATCAATCATTGTCCTCAATTTCAACACTTTAATTAAATAATTCCCCCTTTCTTCTCCCTTGAGAGAAATATATCATCTCTTTATTAAAATTTTCAGCACTGTCCTTTTTTTTCACGCCACTATTTCTTAAAATTACCACACAAAAGAAAACGGTAATCTAATTTTAAGAAGCTTCTACTGAAATAGGAGTCATGAATATTTTCCACTTAAATTAATCCTGGGCACCTTTTTTTATAGTATATGTTCTTAAATTAAGAAGATTTTTTTTCAGTGTGGGAAATAGATTCTTAAAATTAGATTACCGTTTCTTGCACCTAATTTTTCTCTTTCGCGGCATAATTCTTAAAATTGCCACCTAGATGTCGAAAATTCCCTCATGAATAACAAATTGAAACAGAGTTTAAAGAATTCTTTTTCGACTCGAAGTAAACAAGCAGTGAAAAATTGATAAACAACAACATCCAACATTTATCCTCTCCGGTAATCTTAATAAAGATCGGCAACCCTCGATAACGAAATTTCTCTGAAAAATTAAGCTGTAACTTACTTTATTCGAAAGGCAGTAAAATAATTCGAAAACATCAAACTCGAATATAAACATCTCCTTTATTTTATATGCCACAAGAGAAAGGCAAGCATTTATATGACTCAAAATAAAAAGCGTAATGTCCAACTTTTTAGTGAGTTAGTTTTGTAAAATGAGATGATACTTTTACGAGGTGTGCCATTCATGCAGAAATCAAGGGTTTAAGCGCATCCTAATGTCCACAGGCCGCAGAGGTGCAATAAAGACGTCACTCCGCTTTTAAAATGATGACACTTGCGCCGGAAATGGCACAAAAAGAAAGAAAGAAAGAAAGAAAGAGAAAAAAAGGAGAAAAAGAAGATGATGACGATGATAAAAAAGAAAGGATTTCACTTACGTGCCATCGTTATCAGTACGCAAAAGCTAAGTGTACACAAAATCGAAGAAGAAGCTAGCAAACGATTTCGATTATACGAGCGCCGCGCGATGTTATCCGCGATTAAAAGCGGCCATGATTTCCGATGTGGTCGTAACACCATCGTAAGATGTCCAAGGGCCAAGGTAATACTTGAAAACATGTCTCTATCACAAGGTGGATCTTCTCTTCACGCCCGGGTAACGCCTTCGCATAAACACGAGGTTTTATCCCGACTCGTTATAGTTAACGGCTCAACGTTTTCACATGGCGAGCGCTAAATTAAGTAAAGGCGCCAGTCTCACATCTTTTTCTACCGTTTTTTCGCACACTGATTGGTCGTGCATGTTTTTATTTGCCAATAGATGACCTGTCTATTTTGCTGTCATTAATTTTCCACACCTTCCTCTTTTAGAAGGACAATATTCCCAAAGAACACACAAGGAAAAGCCTTTTAAAATCAAACTTTGGCCTTTATTCTCGCACTAGAATTTATTCATTTTTATTCAAACCAAATATTTATTGACACTTCAATTTAGGACCAGCTTTGCTAATTTCAAGAAAAAAACAGGAAATTTCTTAATTAATATCTTTAAAATTTCACTGAAAAAACTTAATTTAAGTGGAGAATATCCTGGGCACATTTTTTAGTATATACATATTCTTAAATTAAGAATATTTTTTTCAGTGTTTATATTTCTTAAGTATTCGAGTGAATTTTGAACGACCACTGTTAGGGTATTGCCATAAAAATTTAACTTTGTTTCCCCTGATTTCCAGACTTCTTCCTGACTGACTTTGACTTTTTCCCTGACCGTTAAAGAATATTCTGATTCACTCCAAAAATTATTAGATACTCAAAAAAATGTTCTATTACATTTATTTACAAATTTCTTCAAAAGTAAAATTATTCGAAAACATCAATAATTTCTTTTTTAAATAAATATTGAATCATTATTTTTTTATAGGAATTAAGATTTTCAAATTCAATAACTTATGAGAATATTATTATAAAACATGAAGAAACCGATCACTTCGAGTCTTCGACTTGGAGTAAAAATTTAAAATGACAGAGAGATAAAATCATATTATTTTATTATTTTATTATTATATTTTTATATTTTTATTATTTTTTATTTTTTTATTTTTTTATATTTTAAGTGTAAATTCAAATAAAAGATATTTAAATTTAAACCCTTTTCAAAATTCAATTATTTCCAAAATTTAGGCTGTTATGCTTTCAATATACAATTATAATTTAAAATTCTAACTAAAATTCATTTTTGAATCAATTTTTTAAAAAAGAATTTTCGAGAATTCGCAATTATTCAAATAAAAAAATAAATAATTTAGTACCTAAATAATTGAATTTTTCTTAAAATTGAATTTTTATGAATAATTTTATCAACATTTTTAAAAATAGGTAATTAAATACTTTCATCGAATCATTTTAAAAATTTTTTGAAAAAGTTCTTTGAGAATCTTCAAATCCATCTATTCACAATTTAATTTTACAGAAATTTCGATAAATTGAAAATTCTTCATCAGTTAAATATATGTTAAATAATAAAAACTTCAAATAGTTTTAAAAAAATCTAAATTAAACTTTATCAAAAAAATTAATTCTACAGAATTGTTAGTTAAAAGTAGGAAAAATTCAAATTTTTAAAGATTTGAATTTGAAACCTTTTTAAAATATAATTATTTCTAAAAATCCATATGGTACAAAGCTTTTAACATTAAATTATTATCTATTTAACTGAAATTCATATTTAAATCAACTTTTATTAAAAAATTCTACGAGAATTCAATTATTTAAATATAAAAATAAATCAAATATTCAATAATTAAATGGTTCTTAAAGTTGAATTGTTACGAAGAATTTTATTAACAACTTTTGAAAATAATTAATTTCTTTTAAGCAATTTCAGTAAAATTTTACTGTAATTTATTATATTAAAGATTATTATTACAATTTTTAAAAATAATTGAAATCCTAAGAAGAATTTAAATAATAATTTATGAATATAATTGAATTCATGCGAAGAATTTTATTAAATTTTGTTTAAATAATTGAAATTTTGCCAAGAATTTAAAAAAATTTTTTGAAAATAAGTTAATTCTTGAGAAGAATTTAGTTTTCTATTTATAAAGATAATTGAATTCTGGACGAGATATTAGTTAAAATTTTTAAAAATAATTGAATTTCTTCGAAGAATTTTATTACTTTTATAATTGAATTCTTGTCATGAATTTTGATATTTATCAAAATAATTAAATTTTGCAAAGAATTTTATTAAAATTCCAAAAAATAATTGAATTTCTTTTAAGCATTGTATTATTTATCAAGATAAATAAATTCTTTTGCTGAATTACTTAGAAATTTTCTGAAAATAACTGATTTCCTGCGACGAATAAAAAATTTTTTTTTGAAAATAATAGAATTATTGCAACGAATTTTATTATTTTATTGAATAATTGAATGTTTCTTAAAATTCACTTTTTTCTTCAAGTTTTAAAAACAATTTTAAGAAATAATTGCATTTTTCGAGGAATTGATTTAAAATTGTATTAAAAATATTTAAAATTCTGCGATGAAAATAATTGAATTCCTAAATGAAATTTTATTATTTATGAAAATAATAGAATATTTTTGTAGAATTGTATAAAACTTTTTTTTCAATAATTAAATTTTTTGATAAGTTTTAAGAAAATAGTAAATATTGTAAACTATTGAATTGCGAAAAAATTTGGAAAAGAATTGAAATTTTGCAAAGGATTTTATTTTAATTCTTGAAAATAATTGAATTTTGGGCGAAAAATTTTGTTATTTAGAAAGATAACTGAATTCTTGACGAGATATTTGTTAAAATTTTAAAAAATAATTGAATTTCTTTAAAGAATTTTATTACTTTTAAAAATAATTGAATTCTTGTAATGAATATTGTTATTTATATGAAAATAATTGAATTTTGCAGAGAATTTTATTTAAATTCCTAAAAATAATTGTATTGAAGAATTTTGTTATTTATCAAAATAATTGCGTTAAAACTTTTGAAATGATTAAATAATATTAAAAAATTCATTCCGGTCAGAAATAGAATTTTTTTTTAAGTTAATATTGTTAATAATATAAGTTAATAAGAGAAAGATTAATAATTGTAAGTTAATAAGGAAAAGGATAATAATAGTAAGTTAATAGGAAAAGAAGATACGTTTCTTTTTTTCAAATATATCCCACTTTTGAGATTTGAAGAGAGAACATTTTCTCCGTGAAACCTATAGAGTAATAATGCGATAAGTCGCAATTAAACGACATGACTCACGCGATTTTCGCTATGGAAACATCTTTTAAGCGATTTAATGACTGCGGTTGTCACCTTTTTGGACCAATGGAACGTGAAATTTTACTAACCATTAACTATCCCTGTGACAGAGGTAAAATCCACTTGTCTCATTTTTATTTTCAAAGCACTTAACTGCGAATCATTTAAAATGGAAAAAATCACGCGCGACACTTGCTGACGCATTCAACTACTTTGAAAATATAAACTCAATTCTGTCAACTATAAAACATATGTAAACATAATTTATTGCGTTAAAAGTTATTAGCTTTATTTAAATTCTATAATAATTATTATTTTTTATCATTACTATCATTATTTACCATTATAAATATACCAAATGGAGTATTTACTTAAATTATAAAAAGATGAAATTCTCTTTCTAATAAATAAAATTAATTACGTGTTCTAGAGTTCAAAATGTTTAGATTTTTAAAAAAAGTGAAAAAATATTTCTTGAAAGATTTCTTGACCATAAGTAATGCAAATCTTGTATTATGTGTGAATATAAGGACTAAAGTATTGACGACATTTAAATATTTCAATTCATAGAGGATTTCCTTATTTCTTGAGGAAGATGTCAGAAATACAGTAACAATCGCATTTATATATCTCGACGAGGTAAATTATTCAAATATACATTGTTTATCTTACACATTCAGTATGTTAATTTTTATAGCCCAAGTGATGATAAATTAATGTTTGATCAATCGTCATTTGTATGACAAATGAATGAAAAATATTCTCGTAAATCTCTGTCTCTATAAAAATATCTCAATATAACTCCAATATAATCGTTTAAGTTATTTCATTTGGGACAATAAAAACAGTTATTTTAATATGAAACTTAACTCAATTTTCAGCTGTCAAAACCCATCTTTAGCGGTTCATTAAGAAACTGAAAAGGACTATTTTTTAGTCAAATCTTATAGACAACTTTTAGGCAACAATTTTTAAAAATTTTCGAAAAAAGTTCATTGACAATTTTCAAATTCATTTGTTTACAATATTAAATTTTACGAAATTCCATTTATTCAGAAATTCTTCAATTAAATTAGTATATATTAGAAGAAAAACTTAAAATTAAAATAATATAAAAAAATTTAATTAAACTTTTTCAAAGAAATTAATTTCAAAATTCAATTATTTTTGAAAATTCACGCTATGTTGCTTTTAATATTCAATTATTATCTAAAATTATAATTCTGAAATTTATTATATAAAAGAATTTTATAACAAGTTTTGAGAATAATATTGAAAACTTTTTGAAGAATTGTATTGAAGATTTTTAAAAATAAATGAATTCCTGAGAAGAATTTAAATAATAATTTATGAAAATAATTGAATTCATGCAAAGAATTTCGCTACCTATTTATAAAAATAATTTAATTCTTGAGAGAATTTTAAAGAAATTTAAAAAATAATTAAATTTTTGCAAAATATTTTATTACTTTTCAAAAGAACTGAATTCTTGTCATGAATTTTGATATTTATCAAAATAATTGAATTTTGCAGAGAATTTTATTAAAATGCCTCAAAATACCTAATTGAATTTTCGGGAATAATTTTATTGTTTATCAAGATAATTAAATTCTTTTGAAGAATTATTTGAAAAATTTTGAAACTAATTGATTTTTTGCGACGAATTAAAAGTTATTTATGAAAATAATTGAATTATTCATTATTGCAACGAATTTGATTATTTTATTGAATAACTGAATATTTTTTAAAATTAAATTCTTTCGTCAAGTTGTAATAAAATTTTTAAGAATAATATTGCAACTTTCGAGGAATTATTTGTGAAAATAATTGAATCCCTAAGAATTTTATTATCTTTAAACAATATTTAATTTTTGCAAAGAATATTATTACTCTAGTAAATAATTGAATTTCTGCAATAATTTATAACTTTTCCAAAATTAAATTTTTTTGTGTTTTTAAGTAATATTTTTCTATAAATGCGTTATTTTTAATAATTTTTGAAACAGTTCTTTGACAATTTTCAAATTTATTTGTTTACAATTCAATTTTACAAAATTTCAATTATTCGTAAATTCTTAAATTAAATAGGTTAGAAAATAAAAACTTGAAATAATTTTAAAAAATCCGCAATTAAACTTCCTCAAAAAAATTAATTCCACAGAATTGTTAAAAAATTTCACACTCTATTGCTTTTAATATTCAATTATTATCAAAAATTTTAACCGAAATTCATTTTTAAAACAATATTTTTTAGGAAATTCTACGAGAATTCAATTATTTAAATACAAAATTAAATAATTTATAGAAAAATTGAATGATTCTTCTTATTATTATTATAATTGAAATAAATGAATTTCTGCGAAGAATTTAATTGGTTTTTAATTTTAAAAATAATTGAATTCTGATAAATATTGTAATTTATAAAAATAATTGAATTTTGCAAAGAATTTTACTAAAATTTCTGAAAATAATTGTATTCTTGTGAAAAATTTTATTATTTTTTATGTTTAAAAATAATTGAATTCTTGCAATGAATTTTATTACTTTTTAATTTTTAAAAATAATTGAATTCTTTTGACAAATTGTAATAAAATTTAAGAATAATTACATTTTTTAAGGAATTCGATTAAAATTGTATTAAAAATATTTGCCATTCTCCGATGAATTTTATTATTTATGAAAATAATTAAATTATTGCGAAGAAATTTATGAAAAATTTGTAAATAATTGAATTTCTGTGAAATTTTTATTATTTATGAAAATAATTAAATGTTTGCGTAGAATTTTATTAAATTTTTTTTTAAATAATTGTATTTTTTAGGAGAAATTTTATGAAAATTGTAAATATTATAAATCATTGAATTGAGATAAATGTGTGAAAATAATTGAAATTTTGCAAAATTATTTTTTTAAATTTCTAAAAATAATTGAATTTTGCAAAATTATTTTTTTAAATTCCTAAAAATAATTGAATTTTGCAATTTTTTTTTTAAATTCCTAAAAATAATTGAATTTCTGCGAAGAATTTTATTACTTTTGAAAATAATTGAATTTCTGCAATAATTTCAAATTTCTCTAAAATTCTCTAAATTATATCGTACAATTTACGAAGTCTTCGTAAAATGGTCCATAAAGTCCGTAATTTGATTGAGAAAAGTTTTAATCAAATTACGGACTTTATGGACCATTTTTCAAAAACAGTGACTTTTACGGACTTGAAGCAAATTTACGGACCCTTACGGGATTTACGGACCTAGTTCGAACTGTTCTGAACTGTTGTTAGCCTTCTTTTAGGAAAATTTTAAAAAAGTTTAGGTAACTTCTTAGAAGAGCGAAAAAAAAGCTCTTGGAGTAAACTTTTTCGAAAAGCAAAAGCAAAAAAAATAAAGAGAACTTGGGGTAAACATTATCGAAGAGTAAAAAAAAGAGGTTGAGAGTTGACTGCCAAATGGATGACTAGAGTTGTACAAGATTACTGAACTTTTGTCGTTGTACGTCGTGGTCTTGTCAGAAACAATGGATACAGAGCTGACTGGTTGTCCTATTCAATGAGGTTCTTGGTAGCACGAACAACGAGAAGAATCGGGAATCGATAGGCAGTAAGGTTTACTTTGTGGTCCATAAATAAGTCAATCGCGATGGTACCGTGAGATCGGTAAAAGATGGAGCCGCGGCTTGGTTTGAGCGACAGCCAATATTTAACTCCAAGAAAGTAATCGAACAACCCGAGGACAACGCGGGACAACGCGAGACATTGCAAGAGGCGAAGGTCGACGAGGAACGTGATCCTATGTCGCCCTTCCAAGTACCAATGGAGATTTACATCCGGAAGGGTGGATACTCGGAAAAACACATCTTACAAAGAAACTACGTGATTCCAATCGTAAACCTCTATGTGCACTTCTATTTTATATTTCTCAATACATTCGAATAGCGAAATGTAAATAGTATTTATATTTATGTTTAAGTAGTTCCGAAAAATTTAGTAAAACTTCTGATAAGAATTTATTATCAGAGCTCGAAGCAGTGAAAAATTAAAAATACGAACTTTACGGACCAATTACTGACAAAAATATAACTACCCAGGTGGAAAAGTTAACGTTAGTTAACTTTAGCTAATGCTACTAACGTTAGGCTAACGTTTGACTAACATTAACTAACGTTAGGCTAACGTTAGTCTAACGACATTTTTTGGTCACTAATGTCAGATTATAACGTTAGTCTAACGTTAACCTAATGTTAGTCTAATGTTAACCTAATGTTAGTTAACTTACGTTAGTCTAACGTTAACCTTATGTTAGTTAACGTTAACCTAACGTTAACCTAACGTTAACTTTTTCACCTGAAAAAAAAATTTTAGTTTGTTTCTAAAATATTAAAAATTTCATCCATAAATGTAAGAAAATGATTCTAAAAATGACAAACCTTGTTGGGTTTTTGTCAGCTTATGAAGCTAAATATTATAAATCATGAGGAGAAATGGCATTTGTAAGAGGAACCGTAAACTCGATTTACGACTTTATTAAGAACAAGGGTCACATGCCATTTAGAAAGATGTTATTAATGTTTTTGCTAAGCTTCAACACACGAGCCACTCTGCAGATGGCTATTGATAATAGCCACGTGGTGCTGTTACATACCTAGAAGAAATTTTCAGTGTGCCTTTCATGCGTTACGTAAAACCGTTCCGACAGGTGAAATACGCGTTTGAATAGATGCTCAACTGTGAAATTAAGAAATCTCCAACAAAAAAAGGATAAAACTTCCGATAAGCTGTTTTTAATAATAATTATTATTATCATTATGGCGGAAATAAAAAAGTGGAAAACAGAGGAAAAAAGAGCGTAAACAAAAAGTAAGGAAAATATCTTCTAGTGGGAATAATTTGCAAATTGCAATGAAAATAACTTCTGGTGAAAATAACATTCCAATGAAAATAAGTTTCAATGAAAATAATTTTTATTGGAAATAACTTCCAACGAAAAAATATTTCAATGACAATAACTTTCAATGAAAATGACTTCTAGTGAAAATAACTTCCAACGAAAATAAGTTTCAATGAAAATAACTTCCAATAAAAAAAAAGTTCAATGAAAATAACTTTCAAAGAAAATAACATTCCAATGAAAATAAGTTTCAATGAAAATAATTTGAAATAACTTCCAATGAAAAAATATTTCAATGAAACTTACTTTCAATGAAAATAACTTCTAGTGAAAATAACTTCCAACGAAAATAAGTTTCAAGGAAAATAACTTCCAATAAAAAAAAAGTTCAATGAAAATAACTTTCAATGAAAATAATGTTCACTGAAAATAACTCCTAGTGGAAATAACTTCCAACGAAAATAAGTTTCAATGAAAATAACTTCCAAGGAAAATAAGTTTTAATTAAAATGCGTTTCAATGAAAATAACTTTCAATGAAAATAATGTTAAATGGAAATAACTTCTAGTAAAAATAACTTTCAATAAAAATAATTTTCCATGAAAATATCTTGAAAAACAATAAAAAATAAGTAACTTCCAATAAAAATATTTCGCAATCAAAATAACATTCCAATGAAAATAATTTTCATTCGAAATAACTTCCAATAAACAAATATTTCAATGAAAATAACTATCTTCCCGAGTAAATTTACCTCCAACGAAAATAAATTTCAATGAATATAACTTCGAATGAAAAAAAAAGTTCAATGAAAATAACTTGCAGTGAAAATAACTTCCAACGAAAATATGTTTGAATGATAAATTTTTGAAAATCCTTGAAATTTTACAAAGAACTTTATTAAAATTTTTGAAAATAATTGATTTTCTGCAATTATTTCTAATTTCTCTAAAATTTTCCAAATTATATCGTACAATTTCGTTTCAATAAAAATAACTTCCAATGAAAAAAATAGTTCAATGAAAATAACTTCTAGTAAAAATAATTTAAAAAAAAGTAACTTCAAATGAAAATATTGATTAATAAAAAATTTTAATTCCCAAAAATTTTCATTTTTTGTATAATTCTACTTCTTTCCTAATTTTTAAATGCAATTCCTTATGTTCATAAAGTTTGACTATGGTGAAATTCACACAACGTTTATAATCAACGATTTAGAAAAAAAAATATTTTTCAATTCAAAATTTGAATATATTTTTGTATAAAAAAGTGTTTTAAAATAATATTTTGATCAATTAATTTCAAAAAAGAAATGTCCCTAAAGTTTTAAACGTTAAAATGAACGACGATAGTTTTATTACTTTTCTAAATTTTGAATTTTATTTCTAAAAACTATTTATTATAGTATTTATTATTTATTAAACTATTTTTTGTCATTAAAACATTAATTTTCAACTAAATCAACTATATTTTTACTAAATCAACTATATTTTAATTCAAATAAAATAAATTTAATGAAATTTTGAACTGAATAAAATGAATTAAATTATATTTTGTGTTTCAGTCAGATAATTTTTAAAAATACTGCAGCGCAGAAAAATATTTCGTTCATTTTGAACGTCGAAAAATTTTGAAAAATAAGAAGAAAAATTTATAAACAAAATATATATTGTTATTTTCGCCAAGAAAAATATTTTCTTTTTTTCAATCGTTCATCAACTTCACCGACGTAAGATTCGAACTTTTAAATGAAAGACAATACTTTTTACTAATTTGTATTTTCTTATAAAAAAAATTATTTCTGTTAGAAAAAATTTATTTTAAACTAAGTAAAAGAGAATTTTAATTATTTTTTTCTTTTGTATAATAATTTTGAAAAATTATTTGAAAAAAACTTTCGTTTATATGAACATTCAAAACTTTATAGAAAAATAGATACTTTTTCTGACTTTTCTGACAGCTGAACACTTTATGTAAACATTTAAACTTCATTCTGTAGTTTGGTAATGATTATTGATATGTTTTAGATTTGGTGTCGCGAAAAATAATCACTCAACTCTTTTCTTATTTAATAATAATTACTCAACTCTTTTCTTATTATGAACCTAAAGTCCGCAACGTTTTTTAAAAACGAAAAAATACCAAATAATAAAAGAAGATGAATTTTAATTTTGTATTGCTCTACAGAAATCAGTATAAAAATTTGCCAGTGAGATTGTAAAATTTTAGATTGAATTTATTGTTTCGTGCATCTGTAAATGAACCGATTTGGAAATGAAAAAAGAATTTAAATCAAATACTTGCGAAATTTATCCGGGTCTAGAAAATAGCTTCATGGCAAATGCCGTTGATCGTTCCTTAATTGGAAGAAACCGACAAATAACATAGGTCGATTAAGCGAGATAACTCGGTTCAAAGTCCTAACAGGTTAGTCCGCTCCTTTCCTCACAACTATACACTGGTCCCTTTCTTCGACTACAGTAATTGTCAAAATGAACACTAAAGAAAAATAAAAGAAGCGTTTCACCTGCAACATCCTCAAAACTTCACTAATTTCAGTTCCCTAGCAGCAACCGGATATTCCGATATCAATTGATAACTAATTTTCAGTCATCTTTACGACCTTTCGATGTACTTCGATCATCATTCTTCCGATAAAATAATTTTCGATTATCTTTATAACCTTTCGATGTACTAATTTTCGGTCATCTTCATGACCTCTCGATGTCTGGAATCCAGATATCTGGATTCCAGATATCGAAAGGTCATGAAGATGACCGAAAATTAGTACATCTGTTGAGAATTCTCAAAGTATCCTCAAGGACGTTTCTTGGACATTAGGATATTGAAACTTCTGGATATTACAAGGACGTTTGTAGTATTTCCTGAAATAAGTTCGTACTTTTGGTATTTTACCCCTTTTTTGCGAAAAGTATTTTCGTACCGTCCGCTCCACTGACAAAATAACATCTAAAATTCTAATTCTCGTCGAAGTTGTTATTGTAAGTAAAAATGTCCACTCGACAGTTGTCACTTGATAAGTAATCAAGATAACAACACGTATTTTTAACTTATCTACCTACTGTGTTTGGTGAAAAGTTTCGAAAAATAATAAAGTTTCTAAAATAAACCTTCTGCCGTTAGTTTCCAGCAAAAACGTGATTAATGAAAAATAAGGAAGTGCTTGAAAGAAAAGAAAAGAAAACAAATCTGTCTGGACGTACCAGAGTAACACCAAGCCGGCCAGACGACGGGACTCTCGGTGTCCAGCTCCCTCATTCTTTCAGCGACCCTCGGACATCTCCACTCCGTTCGTCTTGCCGTTGCGGTTAAAATGTCCAGGTTGTCAAGTAAAGGAGTACCAGGAAAGCGAAGAAAATGTGCTTCGTCGACTTGTGTGAGAGAGAGAGAGGATAGTACAACTCTTTTTGAACCCCCAAAGAGATATAAATCACCACCGAGAATCTGAGATTCCTTCACAAAAAGAAATCTGTCGCGCCTTTGTGCCACACAGCTCTCAACTTTCGCACACTATCTTTTACTTATCAACACTTCCAGAGGTCATGTGACTCTTGGGCACAAGATAAGTCCGACCCGAGTGTCAGAAACTGATATCCAACTGATTAACGATTGATATTACTTTCATGATGATTGTCAGCAGATTTGTTTTATTCTTTTCACGAATGTTCGACAAAATTTCAGAATTTGTAAAGTTGTCTTTATCAATACATGCAACAATCTGCTTCCGCCGTGCCGTGCCAAGATACGATAAGGCAAACAGTGTTTGCAAACTCTCCAGGCTGATAAGGCACGAGCATTAAAGTGTTGCTCTCATTTCTTTGACAGCTGATGATGTCTCTTTGATTTTTACACAGAAACTTAACGGATGCACCACAGTCACACGCACTTTTTTTTTCTTTTCACTGACGAAAGGAACCAACCGTACCGAAGGAACCAAATGTACCTAAGGAATCAACTGCTCCAAAGGAACCAAGTGTACCAAAAGAACCAAATGGTACAAAAGAATCAAGGGATCCAAGCAGACCAAGTACTCTAAGGGAAAATGTTCCCGAAAAACCAAGTGATGTAGGGAAGAGAAATGGTATTCTTAGGGACCCAAATGTCCCAGGAAAACCGAGTGATGTAGCAAAACCAAATGGTCCAAATAATCAAGTACTCTTAGGGAACCAAATAGTCCAAGAAAACCAGGATATAAGGCAACCTGGTGAACACAATTCACCACCAAAATGTGACAAAAAAAGAATTGCGGACAAAGTGAGTGTTTGATCGACAAGGCAGGTGTCTTCTTCGCAATGTCACGAGGTAATCACGCGAGACATACGTGCAGTGTCGCGGCGAACAGGTGCGTCACTCTTTGCTGACAAGGTCAAAATTATTGAGTTCACAAGTATAAGTCACCTTTGCACTGTGATAGTCACACCTTCACAATAAAAAACTAAACGCGAACTGTTGCGACGAATACAAGTCGGAAACAGAAAATGTTTTACTTGTACAGGTAGGTGTACAGGTACAAGCAAGCGGAGTGGAACTTAGCTTGGTGCACCTGCCGCGAGAGTCCGCGTCGTAATGGGAGCGGGGCAGCGGGCGGCAGGTAGGCAGGCCCTCGACTCGTCAACCTGCGGAGAAGGGGAATCAGTCACATGGCCAGGTTCTACAGAGGGACTTGGAGAAGGTGATATAGAGTGGTAGTGGTTTGATTCCCGCTGCTGATGCTAATGGTACGCACGGTAGAAAGAAGAAGAAGAAGAAGAAGAAGAAGCGGAGGAGAAGAGATACAGAAGTACAAGTCAAAGATCGTCCCCTTACTACTTTCGGTTTGTCCAAACTATCAACAAATCTGACACGGAGGATACCTGCCAAAAAATAATTTTTTTCACAAAGATCTTATGGCAAAATATATCCGTTATACTTTCTTCGAATTTTACACAATTTAACACAATTTTCCTTTTTCCCTTGTTGGTTTTTTCGATTAATCAATTGATTGATTTTTATTTCTAAATTTAGATTTCTACTCAACGGTGATTTGTTCCTTTTCAAAACGTTCAAAAGAGCGACCATGTTGATTAAAAACATTCTATATAAGTAATTTTTAAACAGAAGAGTATCAATCGCTTGTGAGAGAACTTTCACGCCATCTAGCCGGCGATTCAAAGAACTAAATGGCGCGAAATTCAAAAAAAGGAAAATTTAATTGACAGTCACATTAGATTACTAATATGACTCCGGATCTTAAAAGTGCACTTTCAGCATTGATTTTGAATGATAAAAGTCCCCGTTTAATATCCGGAGCCTTAATTAATATCTAGAAAGAAATTAATTGTATTAATTTCTATTTAATATTTATGAGTCCACAATGAGTTCAGAGACAAAAAAGAAAAAAATACTGTGACTATCATGGACTTAAATTATGAGCTAAGCGTCAGTTCTAAACGCAAAGCATATACATCAATAATATTCTATAAAGGAAAATATTTAATTTTTAACCCAAGAACGAAACTAACTAGTACTAAAAATATATTTAATTCGAAACGATGGCATAGAAACATGCACCTGAGGTGTTGACCATGTAACCATTAGTTGTCTTAATAGCAACATTAGTTCAGTTCTGAGTATCAGTATTAAATAATTTTCCCGCACATCTAAAGACCACTGACTTGTTAAAAGTATTTCAAAATGTAGTGTCTCTTATATTTCAACGTGTCATTCTGAAATGTATATATGTGCTCTTAAAACGAGAATCAGTTTTTTCTTTCATTCTACTGAACATAATCACGTGTCTCTAAATTCGAATTAGTGAAATATTTTGCTAGAAAATAGAAATTCTGATTGCTGGTAAAATTAAAATCGTTTAGTGAAATACTTTTTTTTCTTTTAGTAATTTAAATTTTGACTTTTTCTCTGACCCTAAAAGAATATTCTGATTCACTTTAAAAATGTTTAGATATTAAGAAAAATGTTCTAATACATTTATTTAAGAATTTCCTTGGAAAATTATTCAAAAACCGAAATTTATTTTTAAATCAATTTTTATTAGAAAATAATAAATATATAATATAATAATAAATACTTAGAATAGTTATTTTAAAGAAACATTTCAAAAAGTTATTGCTTTAAATACAATTTATTCAATGTCAATAAAAAATATTTGATTCAAATAAATTTTTTCTTCAAGGAAACAAAAATAATTTTGATCTCCAAGAGTTGAAAGGTTTCTTTTATTTCCATTTATTTGCAAAATTAAGGTGTCTACTGAAAATATGACTTAATATTTCAGGACATTTTCAGAACATTCCAGGACAGATTTCTGATTTTTCCAGGACATTTGTATGAGTAAATTCAGGATTTTTACTAAAAGTAATGGAAAAAATTAAATTTTTATAATTTATAGGAAAATTCTGAATTTTTGTGTCTTTTTTGTTTGCTTTATAAATTATGAAATTGACAAGAATTCTAATACAAACCCTTCAATTTTTTCTATTTTTAACAATAATTTCTTTTTAAATAACTTTTAAATAACTTCGCAAAAATTCAATAATTATGTTCAAAATTTTTTTTTAAATTCTCGACAAAATTTCAATTACCTTTATAAAAAATAAAATTCTCCTCCAAAATTCAATTATTTTCAAAAAATTTAATAAAATTCTTGGCAAAATTTCAATTATTTTCAAAAATTTTCCTCATTTCAATTATTTTTGACATGTACTATTTTAATAAAATTTTCCAAAAGAATTCTATTATTTAAACAAAATTTTAATAAAAATTTAACAGGAATTCAATTATAAATCAATTTCTTTTTTTAATTTCTTCGCATCAATTCAATTATTTTACATTTTTTAATGAAGTATCTCGAAAGAATTAAAATATTTAAAGAAAATTGAAGAAAATAATCTGAGAAATTCAATTATTTCGAAAAATTTAAATAAAATTATTATTTAAACTATTATTTAAAAAATGATTTATTTTCTTTCTTGAAAATTTAATTATTTTTAAAAATTTTGATAAAATGCTTTATAGATTTGAAAAATTATAATAAAATTGGTCATAGAATACAATTATTTCCGTAAAATACAACATTTTTTCTAGAAATACAATTATTGTCAAAAATATTTGTAAAACTCTTTGAAACAATTCAATTATTTTCGTAAGAAATAAAATTCTTCTAAGCAATTAAATTATTTAAGAAATTTTAATAAAATTCTTCCCAAGAATTCAATTTTTTTTCAAAAATAAACATTTTCACAGGAATTTAATTATTTAAAAAAAATTTTTTTTTTAATTCTTTGTCAAATTTCAATTATTTTCAATTTTTTAAAGAAATTTCTAGATGGAATTTAATAATTTTAAAAAGTTCTTAAAAATTCTGAAAAATTCAATTATTTAAAAAATTTTGAATAAAATTCTTCACAAAAAATTAATTATTTTCATAAATAATAATATTTTTCTCTGGAATTCAATTATTTTTACAAATAAAATTCTTCACAGGAATTCAATTCTTTAAAAAGATTTTTAATAAAATTCGTTGCAAGAATTCAATTATTTTCATAAATAACAAAACTTATCGCAGAATTTCAATTATTTTTATAAAATTTTAAATGAATTGATAAAAAAATTGCATTTATTCTTACAATTTTTTTTTAAATTCGACGAAAAAATTCAATTATTATTAAAAATTTTTGATAAAATTCTTTATAAAAATTAAATTTTAAAAAATATGCAATTTTATTTAAATAATTGAATTCTCGGGAAATTTTTTGATAAAAATTGATTAAAAAATGAATTTCACTTAAAATTTTAAATTATAATTGAATATTGAAAACATTATAGCGTGAATTTTTAGAAATAATTGAATTTTGAAAAGGGTTAAAATTAAAATCTTTGAAAATTTGAATTTATAGTTACAATATTCTTATGAAATAAAATAATGATTTTATTACTTTTTTCATCTTAAATTTATTATAAGTTATTGTAATAATATTTTATATTACGATTAACATAATTTAAATTAACCTACTTGAACAAAAAAATTGATTTTTTTATTATAAAAAGAGTTAAAAATCAATATTGTAGATACTAGTTTCTTTAATCAAATGATAAATTGAAATTATTTTTTGATGGATCAAAAAAATTATTTTTTAAAATTTGAGTTAAATTTTTAAATTATTGAATATTGAAAAGCAAAATATGAAAAATTCAAGGACAAAAGTTCAAAATCCAGGACATTTCCAGGAATTCCAGGACTTCAAGGAACAGTAGCCACCCTGAAAATAATAAAATAATGGAAATATTTATGAAGGGAAAAATATTTGAATAGTTTGACCCCTTCCCTGTCTGGTGAAAAAATAGTTTTTAGTCCACAAACGGTTTAAATAAATGAGTAAATATTTTCTATATACGATCCGCTATTTTAAATTTTTGAAATCTAATATCAGTTATTGAAATGACTGACAAGAGGTTAATGTTTGAGATATTAAACGATTTGAGAATAGTAATTTATGAGATGAAAGGAACAAAAGAATAAAGTCCTTCTCAATATCGCTCTTGTGCATCATCTGTAGATAAGTGCAAAGCCTGCGTTCGATAAAAATGGACAGTAGTCCAATGATTAGAAATACCTATACCGCTACTTGATTAATTCGATAAAATATTTTTCGCTCAAACCTTTTTTGGTGGAACATATATATTTCGACGAGAACCATATTTCCAATTAATATATACTTGGGATATTGGGAGTGATTTGCAATAAGACAATCTTTATGTTTGAGAGATTCCATCAAAGTCAGATGGGGTCATTTAATTCTAAGAGATGAAAAGATTTTACGATGAACGTTTTATCGAGACTTCTTTTCAATTTGATGTTTTTCAATCGATATCGATATCCTGAGGGTTCATCAGGGTCACTTTATCCTCGGAGTCGAGGTAACCGGTGGCGTTCATGGATATGTGTTTATTATTTATGAGCAACGCCTCTCCAGCCTCTCCAGCGAATCGACCAGTTTCTCTCTGCCTACCGGTTGGCAGTCGAGAGAAGAAGAAGCAATGTGGATAAGGTATTACGTCTTCATATTTTTCCATGCGACCGGTAATTAAAGGTGCCCCCACCGTTCCCCGTCGTGCATGATTTATTTTCCAACAACGTCATGATAAGATGAGAATCACTGATAACGGGGTGCCCCTTTGTATCCCGAAGATTAACCGGACTCGGCATTATTCGACCTGACCCGCCGGCTACTGCATTCAACAACACACAACTTCTTGTAGCAACAAACTCGTTTAGTTAGTCCTTCACAAGGATCTGTGTGCGCTGATCATGCGTCTGCCTCCTTCTGTACTCTTTCCTTTTCTCTTAAATTAATTAAAATATTACCCCCCTTTTTCGATCCATGCATTCTAAATAGTTATGAATAACATTAAGAACCAATTTTTCTTCAATTATAATCATATAATAAATCTTAATTCCTATACTTGCTCAGAATATTTTATACACCATCACCATCACCATCACCATGTTTATGGTATCGAAAAATAAATCATAATTATTGGCTGGTGTTATAAATTTTTAATTTTTTATATCATGCAATACGAAAAGAAAAGTTTCATTCAATTTACGAAATCAAGCCTCGGATATAGACTAATTGAGGACCCAAAAAAGTCCAATCAAGTCAACAAAAAAAATCTCTAAAATTTTATCTCTATCTCTAAATTTTTAAATTCTGAACATTCTGTAGAATTTCACTGTGGACTAATTGTATAGATTTCTTGCGACTAAAGTAAAGTAAGGAATTTTTATTCGCTTCACTTCGTTTGTGAGAGAACTTTCATGACATCTAGGCGGCAATTTAATGGACTGTATTGGCGCAAAATTCAAAAAAGAAAAATTTAATTAATATATTAATATCTACTAATAGTAATAATACATAATTAATTAATATAATTTTTGAAAAATAAAATAACCTTTGTAATTGTCAGTTAATGTTGACTTTAAACGAGAAACAAAAGAATTTAATTATATTTAAATTTAATTTTAATAATATTCTGTATAATTGTTTTAAATTACTTTCAATACAATTTTAATTAAATTCGTTTGGAAAAATTTGCAAGAATTCAATTATTTTCATATTTCTAATAAAATTCTTCAACAGGAATTCAATTATTTTCTCAATATAATTTTAATAAAACTGCACGAAAAAATTCAATTATTTTCTATACAATTTCAATTGAATTCATATCAAAAGAATTTAATTATTTTCACATTTTCATAATATTTAACAAAAAAAAAAATTATTTTCACGAAATTTCCATAATATTTAACAAAAAAAAAATTATTTTCACAAAATTTTAATAAATTCAAGTTTAATAAAATTCTTCAAAACAATTTAATTACTTTCTAAAAGATTTATTGTAATTCTTCGCACGAGATTTAATTGTATTCGATACAATTTGAATCAAATTTGTCAAAAGAATTAATTCTAAATTTAATTTTAATAAAGTTCTACATAAGAATTGAATTTTTTTTAATACAATTTTAATTAAATTCTTTTGAAAAAATTTGCAAGAATTGAATTATTTTCATATTTTTAATAAAATTCTTCACATGAATTCAATTATTTTCAATATAATTTTAGTAAAATTTCACGAAAGATTTCAGTTATTTTCAATTCAAGTTTAATTGAATTCCTTTAAAAAAATTTAATTATTTTCACTAAATTAAAAATTTTCAAAAAATTCTTTAAAAAATTTTTAAAAATTACCATAAAATGTTATATTTTAAAATAGAAAACATATATTACACATAAAATATTGGAAAATAAATTAATTTATAAATTTTTTTTACTAATGTCAAAAACTTTATTCACTAAATTTAAATTTATTTATTTATCCTCAGATCTGATTTAGTAGAAATATGAACTAATTGAAACAAAAGGAATGTGAATATTCTAAAAATTAATTTTTTCATTCTGCATAAAACAAGACATTAAAATAAATAAAATTCCTGTTTTCTAAGAAAATAAATTTTTAAACAGTCGTTTTTTGCATTAATAATTAATATCAATTCGTTTTTCTATAAAAGGTTATTTAATTCATAAATAACTATTTTTACTAGTTCTTTTATTTAATATTATTTAATTTTTTTTTATTTTAATTAAAAATTGCAAATAAGTTAGATTTTGACCCATTTTTATTCAATTTTTTAAAAATTAGTTATGTTTTTAAATAATATTTAATAAAAAATTTTCAAATTATTAAAATTTCACGATTTCGTCTTTGTAAAAAAGTGGATTTTAGAAATATTTTAGTTTTATGTGAACTTTTTTGAAAATAATTGAATTTTAAAGGAACTATAAAAAAAAAATATTTTCAAAAATTGAATAAAAGAAGAATTTTAGTTAAAATTCCTAGAAAATAATTGAATTTTAAATCTTAAAAATAATTTTGAATAAGTTGCAGTATAGCAATTCTTATAAACAATTAAATTTCAAAGGATTTGAAAATAAAATTTAGTTTTATCTTTTTTTATTTATTTTTTTTTTATTTTATTTAGTTTTATTTACAAATTAAAATTTTTATTTCATTAATTTTCTGTTTCTTAATATTTTTTGTAGCGAATTCTCAATTTCCATAAGGATATAATTGACATTATTTCTATTTCTTAATTAAAATAAAATTGCTTTCATAAAATTCCAAGTTTTTTAAAAAAAGAAGGAAAAAATGTTTATAAATTCTATTTGTCAATTAGAAATTTTCATTGAAAATGAAATTGAAACAAATTTTTAGAAAGTAAGGAAAAAAAAATTAGCGTAAAAATATTTTCTGTTACATTAATTTACGAATTTCTTGTAAATAATTCGAAAACATTAATAACTTCTTTTTTTAATAAATAATTAATTATTATTTTTCCATAGGAATTAAAAATACTTCAATAGATCTGAATTCAAACCTTTTTGAAATTAAACAACTTTAGAAGTATTTTGTTATAAAACATGAAGAAATCGATCACTCCGAGTCTTCGACTCGGAGCAATCGATATCTTCATGTTTTATAATAATTATTTAATAATTTAATTTAATTATTTAAAATCATTATTTTATATTATAAGAATATTGTTACTGTAACTACTTCAAAATTATTTTTATTTGAATTAAATTATTATTTTCTAGAATTTTTAATTACTTTTTATGAAAATAATTGAATTCCGTAAAAAAAAATGTATTATTTATGAAAATAATTAAATGTTTGCATAGAATTTTATTAAAAACTTTTTTAAATAATAAAAAATTAATAAATTAAAAAATTTAGTCTTTTTTTCTAAAATTTCAAGCGACTTTTTGCATGAAATTATTTTTCATAGTGAATCACAATATTCCTAAAGGGTGAAGGAATAAAAAATAAAAATTCCCGCCTGGAAATCAGGGAAAAAAAAAATAAAATTTCTCCGTCAACCCTGAAAGCGCTTTTAATGAAACATTAATTACCGCGCAGTTGAATGAAAACTCTCATGCGCCACAATTAGGTCGATGGCGAGCGAGTTTTGTGAGAAAATTAAGACATCGAAGTCTTCTCTATCGACTAATAAACGTCAGTCGAGTGACAAGTAGTGTCCTTTTTTTCTGAGCTCATTATGGTGTATCATAATAAAAATTCCCGAGTTTTACGCCTACCGTGGATACCGGCGCTCTTCTCGAGGCAAATTAAATACAGCGCAACAAATTACACCGAAGCCCGAAGACCACCGTAAATCAAAGGCCCTGTAAAACCGGACGAGGTGAGCGCACTGGCCACAACTTTTAAATCCGAATGAAATCGAGTCCTTTACGAGAGAATTGGCTAGAGTGGCCTTCTTGCTTTAAAGCAAAAAGAAGAAAAAAAAAGAAAAAGAAAAAGAGTGTCTCTTTCAGGTGAGAGATAGCGAATGAATAATCAACTATATATATCGGCCACCTCGAATTTTACTACCCGAACCAACGTCTCAATTAAATTCCCAAATTTGGGGGACTCATAACATAAAAACTTTAAGTTTTCATCATCAAAAGGAATATATCTATATGTATATACAATTTCACACAAAAACTTGTCGTCTCACTCACACGCGGCTTTTGACTTTCGAATTGTCTTTAAATTAAGAATTTTCACACTTGTTGGCGACTTGGCGTTGATATATTGCCAAAGCGACGATAAAAATTTCTAAGCTAAATTATTCAGAGATAAAATTTTAAAACACCAAGTTTCCATTTGCCATTAGAATATTAAGTATGAAGATGAATGAGCTATAGTTTTAATAAGAGAGCATAAAAGTTACAAATTGAAAATAACACTCACTTTGTATACATTAGCAATAAATAAAGATGAAAATTATTGTCAGCTTTTTTCAAAAATATTTTCTTTTATATATCCGGACCTCGGATAGTATGAATTTAATTGTAATTACTTTTTGTAGACATTTGAATTTTCCGAAATATTTAACATTTAATATGATTCTAAAGTTCTGAACGTTCAAATGAAGGAAATTTAAATTTGAAATTTTTTAAATTAATTTTTTTTTACAATATTTTGTGTCACTGTGAATAAAATTAAATATAAAGATTCAAAATATAAAATTTGTTTTTAATTTTTATATATTATTGCAATCAGTAATTTATGAAAATATTTTTAATAAAAAGTATTTCGTTCATTTGAACGTTCAAAATTTGTGGATCGTTTTATTTAGAAATATTAAAAAAAAAAAAAGTTGAAAAAAAATTTTAAAAACAAACCTGATTTTTAAAACATGAATGTTAATTGCAAACCTGATATTTTTTGTTATAAATAAAAGAATCAGAATTTTTAAAGTCTCTTTGATAATTATATTTTACTTAAATAATGTAGGTAATTATATATATTTTAAAATATATTCACTTACGAATTAAAGTCGACAGTATGTTGTTTATGACTCACCTGAAACAAACAGAAAGAAAATTCCTTATAATAGAATTATTAAATTTATCATAAAGAAAATAAATAATGAAAACAAATAATTGTCATTAAATAATTCTAGAATATTCAACTAAAATTCATCTCTAAATCAATTATTTTTTATAATTTTTTGAAACAGTTCTTTTAAAATTTTCAAATTAATTTGTTTACACTTCAATTTTACGAAATTTCGATTATTCGAGAATAATAAATTCTTTAAAATTATTTTCATCATTTTAATTCAATTATTACTTTCTAGAATTTTTTACTAAAATTCTGCTTTAAATCAATTACTTTTAATAGTTTTTAAAAAAGTTCTTTGAGAATTTTCAAATCCACTTGTTTACAATTTAATTTTACGAAATTTCGATTAATCGGAAATTCTTCAATTAAATATTCATTGGAAAATAATAACTTCAATTAATTTTAAAAATATTCAACTAAATCATATCAAAAAAATTTATTTTCACAGAATTGTTAGTTAAAAGTATGAAAAATTCGAATTTCTAAAGATTTTAATTTGAAACCTTTTCAAAATTCGATTGTTTCAAAAAATTCATGCTATAATGCTTTTAATATTCAAATTATTATATAAAATTTTACATAAAATTAATTTTTAAATGACTTTTTATAAGAAAATTCTACGAGAATTAAATTATTCAATTATACGAAAATAAATAATTTGTTGAATAATTGAATATTTCTTAAAATTAAATTTTCACAGAGAAATTTAATACAAATTTTTAAATAATTGAATTTTTTCAACGAATTTTAATAAAATCTTTAAAAATAATTGCATTTTTTTTCGAGAAATTCGATTAAAATTAATTGTATTAAAATTTAAAAGTAATTGAAATTCATCGATGATCTTTATTATTTATGAAAATAATTAAATCTCTGAAAAGAATTTAATATGTATAAAAATAATTGAATTGTTGTGAAGAAGAATTTTATGAAAAATTTAAAAAAAATTGATTTTCTCAGATAAATATATGCAAATTTTAGTTTAAATAATTAAATTCCTGGGAAAATTTTTATTATTATAATTTAATTAAATGAATTCCTGGGAAATTTTTATTATTTATGAAAATAATTAAATTTTTTCAAAGAATTATATCAACAGTTTTTTGAAATAATAAAATTCTTTTGGGAAATTTTATTAAAATTTTTGAAAATAATAAAACTTTTCGAAGAATTTTACTGTTTATAAAAAAAAAAATGGAAACTTGGCGAGGACTTTTAAAAAGTTTTTGAAAATAATTGAATTTCTGCTAACAATTTTATTACTTTTTATTTTTAAAAACAATTGAATTCTTGTGATGAATATTCTTAAAAATAAAAATAATTGAATTTCTGGGAAAAATTGATTATTTATTAAAATAATTAAATGTTTGCGTATAATTTTATTTTTCTTAAACATATTTGAATTTCCGAAAAGGATTTTATTACTTTTGAAAATAATTGAAATTCTGCAATCACTTTTTTAGTGTTTTTTTGTGTTTTTAACTAAACTTTTTTAATCATTATCTAAAGTTTTAACAATTTAATTTTAATTCAATTTTAAATCAATTTTTAAATTAAGAAATTCTACAAGAATTAAATTATTTAAATTTAGAAATTAAAAATAAATAATTTATTGAATAATTAAATGTTTCTTGAAATTTAATTCTCACAAAGAATTTTATTAATAGGTAATTTTTTTTTTAATAATTGAATTCTTTTGACGAATTTTGATAAAATTTAAGAATAATTACATTTTTCGAGGAATTCGATTAAAATTGTATTAAAAATAATAATTGACATTCTCCGATGAATTTTATTATTTATGGCAATAATTGAATTCCCAGAAAGAATTTAATTATTGACGAAAGTAATTGAATCTCTGTAAAAAATTTTATTAATTATGAAAATAATTCAATTATTGCGAAGAAATTTATTATAAAATTGTAAATAATTGAATTCCTGTAAAATTTTCATTATTTTATGAAAATAATTGAACCGCCGGATCGTAGAAGAGCATATAGCCCATTTGAATTACATTGGCTATATGCCCTTCTTCGATCCGGCGGTTCAATTAAAGATTTGCGTTGAAGTTTATGAAATTTTTTTATAAATAATTAAATTCTTTAGGAAAATTTTTCTGAAATAGTAAATATTTAGAATCATTGAATTGAGAAAAGTTTTTAAGAATAATGAAAATTTACTAACAATTTTTTTGAAAATAATTTTTTTTAACAAAAATTTTGTTAAATTTTATGAAAAAAATTGAAGTTTTGAGAAGAATTTTATTGTTTTTAAAGATAATTGAAATTTTGACAAGAATTTTAAAAAAATTTTGAACATAATTGAATTTCTGAGAAGAATTTTGTTACTTTTGAAAATAATTGAATTTCTGCAATTATTTGTAACTTCTCGAAAATTCTATTTTTTCCCAAGGCCTCAGCAAGATACGATAGTACAATTTACGAACTTTTTATACTTTTTTTTAAACAAATTACGAAACTTTACGGACGTTTTTCTTTTAAAAAAAACTTACTTTTACGGACTTTACACAAATTTACGGAACTTTAAGGGATTGACGGACCGCTGCTAAAAATCCCCATTGACAAAAATGAAAAGAAAAATTTTCTCCCCCTCACGTAAATACATTTTTCCACACTCGTTGTTTATAATCATGTTTCAATATGTTTCTCCCTGTTACACGGCTGTTGCAACTTATCTGTAAAGTATCCCCCTCCCCCTTTTTTCTCGAGAGCAACACTGACACTCTGTCGCGAGATAATGAATTTGTTACGGCAGCATGCAGTTGATCAAGTGCATGATAATGGCTTATTTCATTCGATAAAAACAATTATTGCGAGTAGAACCTAATTTTTTCGACAGGTAAATTAATACGTGATAGTCGTCATCATCATCATTATAAATATCTACAATATTATATAAGTCTTGCAGTTTTAGAGTCGCATCTCATTCCTCCTTGTTCAAGTTGGTCGCGCGTTAATACGCCAGAATTTATATTCAATCGCTATTCACTTGAGGCAAAGAGTCATTGATAATATCGGTCGCCGTGCACGAACGAGCAGAGCCGGAACGATCGGTGTTAGGCAGATTTTATATGGTTGACTTTTAACTTCTCCAAGCGATGCGACTCGATGAAAGGCGACGATATACCGAAATAAAAGGAATTCTTTTTTCTCTCCTTCCCTCTTCACTTCAAGTTGAATCAATCAGTTGAATTGATTATCGAGAAAACCTAATTCGTAATACATTTCCTGCGGGAAATGTTTATATACAGTTATTTTCGAATAATTAATTATTAATAAATAATATTACTATTACAGGGTTGCGACAAAAATTTAACTTTGTTTTTTGTCTCAATTTGACATCCTTAGAAAAATTTGTGTATAAACTATAAATAATTGAAAAGCTGTCAGTAAATTTAAAACCTAAAAATAAAATTTCCACTAACTAAAAGTGTTGGAAAATGAAACAATCGAGAAGATAATTTTTTATACAAAAGGGGGAATTTAAAAAATGTTCTCCTCCTGGCGAAATGCAATAGGTATGCCAGTTCTTTTTAGCACCGTCCCGGAAGAAAGGTACTTGACAGACTCCAGATTAGGTCTCAAGTTCTTTGACTATGAAATTTTTATGAGCTCAATGAACCATGAATAGTAGAAATTAAATAGCTCTTAACCACAAAACGAACGGAACATTATGTTCTTGAAGGTTGTTTGGAAAACTCAGCTGACTGTATAGGTATACCAATAAATGAAAGGAAAGCGACTATCTACTCAGAAAGTTATTACTTTAGGTAGTTATTGCTCCAAGTAGTGTGTCTTTTTTCACATCCCTTTGGGATAAAAAATCTTCTATTCTCATCCAACGAAAAATTTTATTTAAAACAAATATATAATTTAATTCAGACAAGTACACTTAGAGAAAAAAGTTAGTTATTTTAAATAAATTGTGATGAGCTTTTGTGAATTTTTATAAATTCTAAACTTAAAGTGTACAAAGGATACAAAAAGAACAAGAAAAACAGAAAATAAAATCAATACGTGCTGGTCAATTAAAATATCTTAACACTAAAGGATAAATAAACGATTCCAAATTTCGTACTCGTTAAATTGTGAAGATACCAACCACATTGTGAAGATATTTAAGCGATAATTTAATTCATAAACTAGCGCCGTAAAATTCTCAAAGGAATTTGAAAGGTTTCTTTATTAAAATTTCACCTTATTTTGAATTCAAAAGAATACAAATATATAAAAATAATATAGTCATTTCTACATTAAAATCAAATAAAATTCGTACTTCATTCATCAGATTGGTACAAATAAGTGCGATTCATATAAACATTCGAATATTAAGATAAACCTTTTCGAAAATAACAAACATCATTTTGACATATGTACATTTTTCATTTATTCATTTAAGATTATATAAACAGTCAGTAGTGAAAGAAGTATATTTACATAAATTAATCCTTAATTAAAATTGGAAAAATACGTTTCTTATCTCAAAAAAAAAGAATTGATAAAATTTGGTAAAGAATTTTAAGAATAAAGATTTAAGCACTTGTCTTTATGAAGACTATTCCTTTTCTAAAATGATTATAAATGTTTGACGATACAAAAATATAATGATTACGAATGACGGAGGGAAAAATATTATTATTTTGTCGATTTTAGCATTTGTCAAATTGACATAATTTCAGTGTAACTGAATTAATGGCTACAAAAAGAGAATAAAAAGATAGCTGTAAAAATAGATAACTAGAATTTGAAAGGATTTACTGCCAGAACGTTATAAAAATTTTAACAGTTTTGTCAATATTTCTTGACCGAATGGAACATCTTCGCCTACAATTACAGTTACAATATTTCAGGCACACAATAAAAACCATTCATTCAGTTCAAAGAAAAACATTTTTCAATTAATAAATAAAAATGTTTTTAGAATAGCCATATAATGTATGTTTTCTTTGGAAGAGCTTCACTGAAAAAAAAATATTTGATTCAAATAAACAATTGTTCAATTAAATTAAATAATTGTTTTTTTACTTTTCTTGTATAAACCAAATAAAACTTGAATTAAAAAAAACTTTTGACCAATTAAATGTCAAAGAAATCAGGAAGTCAGGAATTTTTATTAAAAATACTGGCAAAAATTTAATTTTCAGAATTCATAAGAAAATTTTAAATTTTTTGTGTCTTTTTTGTTTAACTCATAAACTATAGAAAACTACAACGAATTCTAATACAAAACCTTTAAAAAATTCTTTCTAAAATTCTTCGGAGAAATTCAATTATTTTTAGGAATTTTAATAAAATTCTTTACAAAATTCAATTTTTTTCATAAATAAAAATATTCGTCACAAGAATTCAATTATTTTCAAAAGTAATAAAATTCTTTAAAGATAATAGAATTATTTTTAAAAATTTTAACGAATATCTCGTTAATAATTCAATTATCTTTATAAATAGTAAAATTTTTTGCCAAAAATTCAATTATTTTCAAACATTTCACAAAAATTCTTTGCAAAATTTCAATTATTTTCACACATTTATCTCAATTCAATGATTTATAATATTTACTATTTTCATGAAATTTATTAAAAAATTTAATTATTGAAAAAAAATTTTTGATACAATTCTACGAAAACATTCAATTATTTTCATAAATAATAAAATTTCACTTAGGAGTTCAATTATTTTTATCGCAGAATTTCAAATATTTTTCATACAATTTTAAATAAATTTATCGAAAAAAAACAATTATCAATGATAAATAACAAAATTCTTCACAGAAATTCAATTATTTTTAGGAATTTTCATAAAATTATTTGAAAAATTGAAATATTTTCATAAATAACAATATTCATCACAAGAATTTAATTATTTTCAAAAATAATAAAATTCTTGGAAGAAATTCAATTATTTTGAAAAATTTTAACGAATATCTCGTCAAGAATTCAATTATCTTTATAAATAGAAAAAATTTTCGCCCGAAAATTCAATTATTTTAAAAAATTTAAATAAAATTCTTTGTAAAATTTAAATTATTTTCAATTCATACTATTTTCATATTTATAAAATAATTTAATTATTGGAAAACATTTTTGATATAATTGTACGAAAACATTTTTTTATTCTCATAAATAATAAAATTTTATTTCGAAATTCAATTATTTTCAACGAAGAATTTCAATTACCTTTAATGCAATTTTAAATAAATTTATCGAAAAATGCAATTATTCTTAAAATTTTTATTAAAAATTCACGATGGAATTAAATTTTAAGAAACATTCAATTATTCAAATAAAAGAATAACATTCGTGGCAATAATTTAATTATTTTTATAAATAACTTTTAATTTGTCGCAAAAAATCAATTATTTACAGAAATTTTTAAGTAAAAAGAATTCTGCAAAAGAATTCAATTATCTTGAAAAGCAACAAAATTCTTTCAATAAAATCAATTATTTTAAGGAATTTTAATAAAATTCTTTTCCAAAATTCAATTAATTTGATAAATATCAAAATTCATCACAATAATTTAATTCTTTTGAAAAGTGATAAAATACTTTACAGAAATTAAATTATTTTCAATATTTTTTTAAAATTCTTGTCAAGAATCAAATTATATATAGACAGCGAAATTCTTTTCAAGAATTAAATAATTGTCAAAAATTTTAATAAAATTCTTGGTAAAATTTCAATTACTTAAACAAAATTTAATAAAATTTTTCACATGAATTCAATTATTTTCATAAATTATTATTTAAATTATTCTCAGGAAATAAATTTTTTTTTATAAACTTTAATAAAATTCTTCAAAAAGTTTTCAATAATTTTTAAAAATTGTTACAAAATTCTGTAATATAAGAAACTTTAGTAAAATTTTAATTTAACTCCTTAGAAGAAATTAATTATTTTCAAAAGATGTGAATAAAATTCTGCGTAAAAATTAAATTTTAAGAAACATTCAATTATTGAATAAATTATTTATTTTTGTATTTAAATAATTGAATGCTCGTAGAATTTTCTAATAAAAATTGTTTTAAAATTGAATTTCGGTTAAAAATTTTGATAATAATTTAATATTAAAAGCATGCATTTTAATAAATTATTAAATTTTGAAATGGTTTCAAATTCAAATCTTTGAAAATCTAAATTTTTCCCACTTTTAACTAACAGTTCTTTAGTTTCAATTTTTTTGAAACAGTTTAATTTTTTAGTTTTAGTTTTCAATTTTCAAATAATTGAAATTTAGTAAAATTGAGTTGTGAACAGATATGGTTTTTGAAAATTCTCCAAGAATTATTTCTAAAATTATTAAAAATAATTGATTTAAAGAAGAATTTTAGTTAAAAATTCTAGAAAATAATAATTGAATTTAAATGATGAAAATAATGTCGAAGAAATCAAAGTACATAATCTTTTTGTATATAATAATTTTTTATCAATAGGTCATCTTTAATTGTTAAAAAACATGGCGTGATCGATTTCTTCATGTTTTTTAACAATTTTTTATAAGTTGTTTAATTTCAAAAATGTTTGCATTTGAAAATATTAATTCCTATTAAAAAACAAATCCAAGACTTTCTCATTTTTTATGAGAATGTAATAATAATGATTAAATATTTATTTATAAAAGAAGTTATTGATGTTTTCGAATAAGTTTATAATTAAAGAAATTTGTAAATAAATGTAATGGAATATTTTTTTGAGTTTCTAATAATTTTTAGAGTGAATCAGAATGTTCTTTAGGGTTAGGGAAAATGTGAAAATTCTGTTTGGAAATCAGGGAGAAGTCAGGAAAAAACAAAGTTAAATTTTTGTGGCAACCCTGTTAAAATTTGAGTCAAAAACTTTGAACTAAATAAATATAATTTGAGTGGCAAAAACTTAAGACTAAATAGAATTTGAGTCAAAAAACCAAATAAAGTTTTGAACATTTAACAACTTTGAAGTTTGAACTGACATCGAATTCGTGTTCAACGTCCTTAGAAACCCTCGAGAGTTACAATTTCAAAATATTGAATTTTGCCCCCAATTTTCAGGAAATGACCCATATAGTGCATTGGAGTAAATATATTTTAATTATTGTCCGAATATGTTTTTGTTTTATTTACCTTTTTTTATCAAAAATCTTGGATGATAAAGATTAACTGACTAATAAAACAAGTCATATATCTGAGGCTTGAATAACCAATGTGATATAGGCTCAGAGTTCTGGGTGTTGAAGTCTGAAGAAAAGATGACTACCTTATTTTCTAAGCTGCGGGAAAAGTTTTTCAGAAATAAGTTTGAAATTGAGAATTGACTGTGCGGAATCTTGAGAAATTTAAGGTCGACCTATGGGATAAGTTGAGAGAGTAACCGTAGAACCGTAGTGCGCAAGAAGCAAAGTGCACACGGTACACAAAGTACAATTTCACAATTTTTGCCTCGTAAAATCCAAGCAATGAGCGATGTAAAAATGAATAACTGGAGGGGCGTTAACCCGCAGACAAACGCAAGTCTCTGGAACACCTTATTCTTAAGAGTTCACCATACCGCGCGTCTTTCTTCACAACCTTTAGCCAAGCGAGCGAACCATGCCAATGGCGTACTATTTTCTATATGGCCAGCTTTGATCTTCTTTCTTCTACACTTCATATTGTATCGACTTGTTTTCACTTGTTTTGTCTCTCCCTCTCTCCCCCTCCACATTGTGTCATCCTTTTCCACCTTCAGAAAGATGAGAGCTCACCAACTTGCGTTGCTGTTGTTCCTCTGTTGTTTCACTGTTGTTCCGCCTGAAGACGATTTTTATCTTCCGGGTAGAATAGATTATCTTTATTTACGAGCAATCTGTGGTATCGGCAAATTGTTTGGGAACGAGGGCCGCTTATTTAAAAGCCGTAAACTATTCAATAGGCGACGAGAAGTGAAATTCAACGAGCCATGCTTTTTTAAACTAATGATGGGGGGAGAGGGGTATATAATTCCTTCTAAAAAGGAAAAGAGTGAGGAGAGAGAGAGAGAGAGAGAGAGAGACGTAAATGGTCTTGAAATGAACGAGTTTTATAAGAGCCAAGATGAAACTATTAATTATCAAGAGGAGCGTGAGTATTTCTTGTTGTGGATCATGTACATATGAGTGCAGAATGTTCAACTTCTAACTGCATTTCCTCACTAATTAGCTGCACTTACTTATGGGTAATTTTGCGAGGTGTCAGAGAAACGAGCCACGCGCGATTCCTACAAGAAACAAGCAGTCTCTTCAATCTATCCAAGTCTTACAACTCATCCTTTACTTCTCCTTTTACCAAAGTCTTTTTTACAAGTTATTTTCAAGGTCGAGACTAACAGCGGAAAAATAAATGAAAACTAATAAACAAAACAAGAAATATAAACTATTCAACAGAACAATAAATATAAACTATTAAACACAACAATAAATATAAACTTTTATTTAAATAACACAGATCTTAGACTCATTTGTTTGGCCTAATAAATAAATTTAATTATCATCTCGAAATTTAAACGAAATTCATTTTTAAAACAATTTTTATTAGAAAATTCTACGAGAATTCAATTATTTAAATACAAAAATAAATAATTTACTGAATAATTGAACGTTTCTGAAATTTAATTTTTACGAAGAATTTTATTAAAAACTTTTTAAAATAATTAATTTCTTTTAAAGAATTTAATTAAAATTACACTGAAATTTATTATATTAAAGAATTTTATAACAATTTTTGAAAATAATTGAAAACTTTATGAAGAATTTTATTAAAATTTTTAAAAATAATTGAATTCATGCGAAGAATTTTATTAAATTTTGTCTAAATAATTGAAATTTTTCCAAGAATTTTAATTAAATTTTTGACAATAATTCAATTCTTGAAAAGAATTTCGCTGTCTATATAATTTAAGGGGTTACGCCACCCTGAAATTTTCAAAAAAATTTATTTTTTTTTTTTGCTTAATTTCAAAGTTTATATTCTAACGAATATTTTGAGATGTCGTAGAAGACAATGTCTCACTAATTACAAAAGTTATGGTCATTAGAAGTCAGCGCGGTGGCGACGCGCCGAGAGCTGCTGGAAGCAGCGATTTTCTATTTTCGAATGGTCTAGGGGGCCCTTTCATGATTTAGGAAGGGTCCTTTTCATTGTATCCCTTCCATTCTTAAAGAAAAAAAATTATGGCCCAGGAATTGCTGATTAAATAGTAAATTGAAAAATTTTCAAGTTATAATACACTAAAGTTCATTTTTTTCTTCTTTTGCGTTTCTCTCGAAACCACAATTTTCGAGACGGTGTACACGATAACTCAAAAACTATTCAATCGATTGACTTGAAAATTAATATACATCTTCCTAAATAGATTTTCCACAGAGTGACGTGGGATTTTTTTGATTGAATAATTTGAACATTTTTTATCCAATTTTTTATACGGTAATTTTAGCCAAAAAAAAAATGTCAATTTTTGAAGTGCTTCCATTTGCGTAAAAAATTTTTTTTTTTTAAATGGCTTCGTCACTCTGTTCAAAATTTATTACTTTTTAAGAAAAATATTGTTTTACTTGTTTCTGACAAAAATTGAACTGCCAATCATGTACACCATCAAGGAGTGCTCCGGAAAAATTGATCCACGCCAATAGCTATATCTCCGCCATTTTTAATTAAAAACAATTTTTTTTTTAATATTTATAAAGCTCAATATATGTACTAAAGCATCAATAAATGTAAAGAAGTCCTACCTCAAACAGTTTTATCAAAAAAATTCCTAAAAAACCATCCGATTTTCTTGCGTTCAGGGTGGCGTAACCCCTTAATTCTTGACGAGAATTTTTAAAAAATTTTGAAAATAATATAATTTCTGCAAAGTATTTTATTACTTTTCTAAAGAATTGAATTCTTGTGATGAATTTTGATATTTATCAAATTAATTGAATTTTGGAAAAGAATTTTATTCAAATTCGTTAAAATAATTAATTTTCTGGGAAAAAATTTTGTTGAATAATTAAATGTTTCGTAAAATTAATTCTTTCGTTAAGTTTTATTAAATTTTTTTAAAAATAATTAAATTCCTGAGAAGAATTTCAATACAATTTTTAAAATTATAATTGTAATTTATTTTATTAAAAGTAATTAAAATAGGTACTGTGATGAATTTAATTATTTATGAAATAATTCAATTTTTGCAAAAAATTTTATTAAAATTGTTAAAAATAATTGAAATCCAGTGAAAAATTGTATTATTTGTAAAAATAATTGAATTCTTTCGAAGAATTTTATTGAAACTTTTTTGCGAAATTGAATTTTTGTGCAAAATTTTTCTATTTATGAAAATAATTTATTTTCTGAGAAGAATTTTATTATTTATTTATTTATTTATAAAAATAATTTAATTTTTGCAGAAGAATTTTGTAAAAAATTATCTTAATAATTAAATTTCTACAAAAAATTTTGCAGTTTATTAAAATAATTGAATTTTTGACGAAGAATTTATTAAAATTTTTCAAAATAATTGAATTCCAGTTAAAAATTTTATTTTTTGTGAAAATAATTGATTTCTTGCGATTAATTTTATTAAATTTTTCTTAACAATTGAATGTTTGCAAAAAATGTTATTTTTTACAAATAATTGAATTCCTGAGAAGAATTTAAATAATAATGAAAAATGAATGAAAATAATTGAATTTATGCGAAAAATGTTAATAAATTTTGTTTAAATAATTTATTGCAATTCATTTTCTGCGACGAATTAAAAGTTATTTATGAGAATAATTGAATTATTGCAACGAATATGATTTTATTGAATAATTGAATGTTTCTTAAAATTGAATTCTTTCGTCAAGTTTTAATAAATTTTTTTTAAAATAATTGCATTTTTCGAGGAATTTATTTAAAATTGTATTAGAAATATTTAAAATTCTGCGATAAAAATAATTGAATTTCTAAATGAAATGTTTTTCAATAATTAAATTATTTGATAAATTTTAAGAAAATAGTAAATATTGAAAATCATTAAATTGCAATAAACTTTTGAAAATAATTGAAATTTTGCAAAGAATTTTATATAAATGTTTTAAAATAATTGAATTTTTTGGCGAAAAATTGAATTCTTGACGAGATATTCGTTATATTTTTTTTAAATAATTGAATTTCTTCGAAGAATTTTATTACTTTTGAAAAAATTTGAATTCTTTTGATGAATATTGTTATTTATAAAAATAATTGAATTTTTTTTGTAGAATTGTATCAAACTTTTTTTTCAATAATTAAATTTTTTGATAAGTTTTAAGAAAACAGTAAATATTGTAAACTATTGAATTGCGAAAAAATTTTGAAGGATTTTATTTAAATTCTTGAAAATAATTGAATTTTTGGCGAAAAATTTTGTTATTTATAAAGATAATTGAATTCTTGACGAGATATTTGTTAAAATTTTTTTAAATATTTGAATTGAAATTGAATTGAAAATAATTGAATTCTTGGGTCGAATATTATTATTTATTAAAATAATTGAATTTTGCAAAGAATTTTATAAAAATTCCTAAAAATAATTGAATTTTAGTAAAGAATTTTAATATTTATCAAGATGACGATTGCGTTAAAATTTTTGAAATAATTAAGTAATATTAAAAAAATCATTCTTGTCAGAAATAGAAAATTTTTTTGAAGGTTTTGTATTAAAATTCGTGGTACCTTTATATAGTTTATGAATCAAATAAAAAAGACACCAAAAATCCAGAATTTTCTTATGAATTCTAAAAATTTAATTTTTTCCAGTACTTTTAATAAAAATCTCTGACTTTTTCCTGATCAATTCTACTTTTCCTGATTTTTCCCTGAATTTTCTGATTTCTTTGACGTTTAATTGATTCAAAGTTTTTTTTACTCAACTTTTATTTGCTTGAATGTTGTTTTGGTTCACAGTTTATTTGGTTCAAAGTTGTTTTGGTTCAAAGTTATTTTGGTTCACATTTTATTTGGTTTAAAGTTATTTTGGTTCACATTTTATAGGGTTCAAGTTTTTTGTTTGGAAATTAATACCTAAGTTCTCTTTTTTTTCTTTTATGAAAGAAGAGATGCTGGAATGCAACACAAAGTAAAATAATAATAAAATAATAATATTATATTAAATTATTATTATTATCTAAACGAATAAAAAAATAAATAAATAATATTTGAAATTCAACAGTTTAGTGCGATGAAATAAACCCTTTCCCTGCAGGGAAAAATTTGTTTGTGAACATTTAAAAAGTAAAAATATTTTTCAAAGAAAAGTAGAAGAAAATTGTAAAAAGTGCAACTCGGCCTTTTTTCAATAAGCAAATGAGTAACAACTTGATTCGGGGCCTAAGTCCCTGAGCGTAGGTGGAGGCCGCTCGCCATTGCCTTCCCCAATAACGAACAAGACTATAAAAGAGGAACAGGAAGACGCGGCGCGACGCTTGGCTCTGGCTCGGTGGAAGGGAGCGCAAAGAGCATTGCCAGAGGAAGATTAAGAGCGCAGAGTTCCAGTGAGAGCATCGACTATCATGATTAGATCTCTATCTCGACCGTATTGTTCTGAATAAAATCAGCAATCGACCTCGCGCACAGGACTGCGCTCGCTACGCAGGAATTGCTAATTTTTCATTTAACTTTATCGACAATATTTTTTATTAGACGTAAGCTGCCTAATTGAAAAAAATTTACACACAGAGAGTTGACTTACAAGTCGAACATCCGGTTGTTTATTACTAAAAACATGGTCAAATTAAGAGACTTATCACTTTTATAAAAAAAAAACTGAAAACAGCATTTGGGAAAAAAAAATTTCTATTTCACTCAGAGTCTTAATAATTTTTAAATTATATATTTGGTTCAAAGTTCATTTGGATACGTTTTTTATCTCAATTTGATATCTGCAGAAAAATTCTGTTCACAACAATTTTACTTGGTCGAAATTTTTTTTTTGACTCAAATTGCATTTGGTTCAAAATTTTTTTTTTTTAAATTTTATTTGGCTCAAAGTTTTTTTTTCACTCAAATTCTATTTAAAATCAAAGTTATTTTGGTTCCAAGTTTTTTGAACTCAAATTAATATCGCAGTTTTGACATTATTCTGCTTCTACAAGTAGTAGCGGCCTGTAAGAGTGAGACTTTGCTCGTGTCTTACTTGACTGCTGCTACTACTTGCCAGTAGCTAGTATTTTATCTATTAAAGTGATTTCTCACAAAATAAAAATTAACAACCAGATAATAAAAAAAATTTCTTTTTTACACTAAAAATTTTATACGTCAAATGAAAGCAGCACAATTTCAGCAGTAATGCATTGTAAATTGCAATTGTAATTAAAATTGTAGTTGTAAATAATATAATTGTAATTGAAATTGGAATTCTAATTGTAAATGTAATTGTAAATACAATTGTAATTGAAATTAGAATTCTAATTGTAAATGTAATTGTGAATACAATTGTAATTGAAATCGGAATTATAATTGTAAATGTAATTGTAAATACAATTGTAATTGAAATCGGAATTATAATTGTAAATGTAAATATAATTGTAATTGTAAACACAATTGTAATTGAAATCGGAATTGTAATTGTAAATACAATTGTAATTAAAATCGGAATTATAATTGTAAATATAATTGTAATTGTAATTATAAACGTAATTACAGGAAAAAAAGAGAAGTAATTCCAAATCTAATTACAATCACAATCGTAACAGTAAACAAATCCAACTCTTTTCTATCATAAATCTCCATAAAACTTTTGCGTATAAATTGAAAATTGAAAGAAAAAATAATATCTTCATTATCATGTCCGCAAGAGAATAAAATAATTGATAACTTCCGGTCTAGCAGCTCGAATATAAGAAACAGAAGGTGTCAGAAGCAATACAGTAACGATCAACTGCAGAATAAAGAAAGGGAAGCAATAGAAAAGAAAAGAAAAAAAAGAGAGAAAGAGAGAGAGAGAGAGGAGGAAAAAAAGCAGAAAAAAACAAAGGATGCTGAGAAAAGAAGACAACGACGAAAAGGACGATAATGATGAAGAGGGAAAGGAAGAGGAAGAGGAGCAACAAGAGAAGCTGCCTCGGGTGCCGGGCGGGGCTCAGATGTTTATCCCGGTCGACCTCACCTCTTTCTCCTCCACCTCTCTTCAATACCCCCCTTCGCCATCAGTTCTTGCGTGGTTCTTTGCAGGGAGTGAAGTGCGCCTTTGGCAATATACAGCGTAGCAACCTCACTGTGCACGTATGCGTGCTCTTATTGGGTGCAACCAGGGGCGTCGCTACTCCGCATTGCAAAAATTGTCTTCTCAATTGACCCAGCGCATTCGCAGACCGCATATATGCGCATATGTTTTCCAAAATATTCACCTTTCTCGAATCTCAACAATTGCGAAAAACCTACACCTACGTACAAAACCACAATTGCGAAAACTCGATAATTAATTTTAAAAAAGTACTAAAATGTAGCTTTAATACTGAAAAAGTATCAAAAAGTAACATTTATACTGTAAAAAGTAGTAAAAAAGTAACTATCGAAAATTAATTTTAACGAATAAAAAAAAATTCTTTTAGTCGATTCACAAAAATTTGATTCAGTATTTCCCTGGGCTGTTTCCTGATTTCAATCAAAAATATTTATTTTTATTCTAATCCTGCTCTAAATTTTTAAAAAATTCAATTATTTTCTAAATTTTTATCCTAAAATATACAACTGTATATTTAAAAGTAATTTTTAAAAGTAAACAAATAAAGTTATTTAATAAAATTTAATTTAAATTCTTCACAGGAATTAAGAAAATAAATTCATAATTTTTCAAAGTAAAAATTTAAATGTTATTACAGTTTTACAACAATTCAAATTTTCAACGATTTCGATTTAATAATCTTTGGAAATTTAGTTACTTCTAAAAAAATTTTACTATAACGCTTTTAATATTCAATTATTATCCGAAATTTCACCTCAAATTCGTTTTTTAATCAATTCTTATTAGAAAGTTCAACTGAAATTCAATTATTTAAATACAAAAATAAATAATATATTAAATAACTTAATGTTTCTCAAAATTTCATTCTTATAAAGATTTATCAATTTTTTAAAAAAATAATTCAATTTCTGAGAAGAATTTTATTATTTACGAAAATAATTAAACTTTTTCGAAAAATTCTATTTAATTTTTTTTAAATAATTGAATTCTCGTGAAAATTATTATTATTTAGGAAAATAATTGGATAATTGTGAAGAATTAAAGAAAGAATTCAAGAATTTATCAATTTTTCAAAAAAAAAAAAAAAAAAAAAAAAAATTAAATTTCTGAAAAGAATTTTATTGTTTATCAAAATAATTGAATTCTTGACAAGAATTTTATTGAATTCTTTTAAAATAATTGAATTCTCGTAAAAAAATATTATTATGTGGAAAAAGAATTAAATAATTGTGAAAAATTAAAGAAAAAATTATCAATTTTTTAAAAAAATAATTGAATTTTACTAAGAAAAATTTTATTATTTATAAAAATAATAATTGAATTTGTGCAAAGAATTCTATAAAAATGTTGTTTAAAAATTTGAATTTTTTCAATAATGTTACTGTATATGAAAATAATTGAATTCATGCAAAGAATCTTATTAAAATTTTTGAAAATAATTAAATTCCAATGAAAATCGTTATTATCTGTGAAAATAATTGAATTCTTGAAGAGAAATTTATAAAAATTTGGTTTAAAAAATTGTAAAAAAAATTTACATTTTGTAAATAATTGAATTGTGAAATTTTTATTATTAATGAAAAAAAATTAAATGTTTGCGTAGAATTTTATTAAAATTCTTTTTAAATAATTGAATTCTTTTGAAAAATTTTATTAAAATTTAAAAAATAATTAAATTCTTCGTAAGAATTTTATTAAACATTTTTTAAAAAATTAAATTCCTGTGAAGAATTTCATTTGTGAAAATAATTGAATTCCAGAGAAAACTATTATTATTTATGAAAATAATTAATTTCTTGTGAAGAATATTATTTAAACTTTTTTAAATAATTGAATTTCTCAGATTATTTAAAACTTTCTCAAAATTATTCAAATCCATCGAGAAATTTCATTAAAAAATTGAAAATAATTGAAATCTGACGAAGAAATTTTTTAAAAAAAATTTTATTGCTGTGAAAATGTTTATTTTTAAAAATAATTGAATTCTTGTGAAGAATTTTATTAAAATTTCTAAAAGTAATTGAATTCCTGAACAAAATTTTATTATTTAGGAAAATAATTAAATTTTTACGAAGAAGTTTATTGAATTTTCATTGACAATTTTATTATTTGGGAGAATAATTAAATTATTGTGAAGAATTAAAGAAAGAATTGAAGAATTTATCAATTTTTTAAAAAGTAATTGAATTTCTGAGAAGAATTTTTTTATTTATTATCAAAATAATTGAATTTTTGCGAAGAATTTTATTGAATTCTTTTTAAGTAATTGAATTCTCGTGAAAAATTTTATTTGGGAAAATAATTATATTCTTGTGGAGAATTTTATTAAAATTTTTAAAAATAGATAATTTGATTGTTGAGAAGCATTTTATTATTTATGCAAAAATAATTGTATTCTTGCCTGGAATTTTATTTAAATTTTGATAAATAATTGAATTTTCCTGAAAAATATTATTGCTTGTGAAAATAATTGAATTCTTGCGGTAGAATTTTATAAAAAGTTTTTAAATTGATTTTCTTTGAAAAATTTTATGAAATATTTCAAATAAATCAATTCCTGTGAAAATTGTATTTCTTATAAAAAAATTGAATGTTTGCGAAGAATTTTATGAAAAATCTTTTGTGGAATTTCATTAAAATTGTATAGATATTGAAAATCATTGATATTCGAAAAGTTTTTCAGAATAATTGAATTGTTTTAAATAAATTTATTACAATTTTTAGAATTTTTTTTTTATTTCAACTTTTAGCGAATTTAAAGTGATGCAAATTTACCCCAAAAATAAAGAAAAAAAGTAGCTTTTAGTGTCATAATTCTAAAAAAAAGTATCCAAATAGTAGCAAATTGTAGAAAAGTAGTAAATAGTAGGTTTTAGCAGATGACTGCGAAGCACTCAAAATGTCTTTTGAGAAAATATTATTTTTTCAAAAGACATTTGAATGAATTTGAGTTTTTCTTAAAAAAAAAGAAAAAAAGAAAAAAAAGAAAAAAAGAAAAACTCAGCAGAGTTGAGTGAGTGAGTGATTACGATATACAGAAGAATAATAAGAACTGGTTCGTGCTCTGATAAACACGGAGTGATAAGCATTTATGGCCAACAAAGTCAAAGGGTTCGATAGTGCCTTTTTCCGCTTATCTTATGCCATTAACATGAATGAAAGCATTGAATCCTTAACGGTTTGAGTTCGGATCGCGCTGCTTATCGTTCAACTCACCAGGCAGCCTTATTCTGCCTCCTTCTTGAATTTTGCGCAATCCGGATACAAATTATTCAGCATTGCGATTTCCATCCTGTTTAGTCTAAAGACCCCAAGAGGTTTTTTTTAAAGATTTTTATCACAAGTGAAAAAAAATTATTCAACAATATTATTCTTGCACATAAGCAATCATATTTCCTGCACGATCAATTTTTTTCCATCTCTAGATTTTGAAATTTTCTTTTCGAAATCTAGAATGAATTATCAAACAAATACCTACTGTTTTTGATTCCGATTCTCTTTTCAATATTCGATTCTTTTCAATGATAATTAAAATATGATAATGATAAATATTAATAATAATACGATAACAGGGTTGCTACAAAAATTTAACTTTGTTTTTCCCTGATTTCCAGAGAAAATTTTGAATCTTTCCCTCACCCTAAAAAATATTCTGATTGACTCTAAAAATTATTAGATACTGAAAAAAATGTTCTATTTACAAATTTTTTTAATTGTACAATTATTCGAAAACATCAATAACTTCTTTTTTAAATAAATATTTAATTATTATTATTTTCCCATAGGAATTAAATTTCTTCAAAAGATTCAAATTCAAAACTTTTTGAAATTAAATAACTTATAAAAAATTGTTATAAAACATGAAGAAATCGATCACTCCGAGTCTTCCACTCGGAGTGATCGATATCTTCATGTTTTGTAATAATTAAAGATAAAAGTGATAGAATTATTATTTTAAATAAAAATATTGTTACTGTAAGTTCTTCGAAATTATTTTCATTATTTAAATTCAATTATTATTTTCTAGAATTTTTAACTAAAATTCTTCTTTAAATCAATTATTTTTAATAATTTTTCACAAAGTTCTTTGAGAATTTTCAAATCTATTTATTAACACTTCAATTTTACGAAATTTCGATTATTCGGAAATTCTTCAATTAAATATTCATTAAAAAATAAAACCTTGAAATAATTTTTAAAAAAATCCAATTAAACTTTAAAAAAAATTAATTCAATAGAATTGTTAGTAATTCATATTTAAATCAATTTTTATTAGAAAATTATTCAATTATTGAACTATCGAAATTTGAATTAGTAAAAATGTTTACTAATTTGAATTAGTGACTGACTTTTTGTTTTTAAATTAGTAAATTTTACTAATAAATAGTCATTTCTACTAATTTATTAGTATAAACATTACTAATTCAAAAGCAAAAGAAATTTTTACCAATTTTTGAAAATAATTGAAAACATTTTAAAGAATTTTATTAAATTTTTTAAAAATAATTTTGTTTAAATAATTGAAATTTTTCCGAGAATTTTATTAACATTTTTGACAATAATTTAATTATTTAGAAGAATTTCGCTACCTATTTGTAAAGATAATTTAATTCTTGACGATAATTTAAAAAAAATTTTGTAAATAATTTAATTTCTTCAAAGTATTTTATTACTTTCTCAAAGGAATTAAATTCTTGTGATGAATTTTGATATTTATCAAAATAATTGAATTTTGGAAAAGATTTTTATTAAAATTCGTTAAAATAATTAATTTAATGAAAAGAATTTTGTTGTTTATCAAGATAATTAAATTCTTTTCCAGAATTACTTAAAAAATTTTGAAAATAATTGATTGTATGCAACGAATTAAAAGTTATTTATGGAAATAATTGAATTATTCAACGAATTTTATTGAATAATTGAATGTTTCTTAAAATTGAATTCTTTTGTCAAGTTTTAATAAAATTTTTAAGAATAATTAAATTTTGTTATAAATTTTACGAAAATAGTAAATATTGAAAATCATTGAATTGCAAAAAACTCTTGTAAATGATTAAAATTTTGCAAAGAATTTTATTTAAATTTATGAAAATAATTGCATTTTTAGCGAAAATTTTTGTTATTTATAAAGATAATTGAATTCTTGACGAGATATTCGTTAACATTTTTAAAAATAATTGAATTTCTTCGAAGAATTTTATTACTTTTGAAAATAATTGAATTCTTGTGTTGAATATTTTTATTTATGAAAATAATTGAATTTTGCAAAGAATTTGATTAAAATTCATAAAAATAATTGATTTTCAGTGAAGAATTTTGTTATTTTTCAAGATAATTGCGTTATAACTTTTGAAATAATTAAATAATATTAAAAAATGTCATTCTTGTCAGAAATAGAAAAAAATTTTGAAGGTTTTCTATTAGAATTCTTGGCAATTTCATAGTATATGAGTCAGACAAAAAAAGCACAAAAAATTCAGAATTTTCTTATGAAGTCTAAATATTTAATTTTTTCCAGTACTTTTAATAAAAATCCCTGACTTTTCCCTGATCAATTCTATTTTCCCTGACTTTCACCAAAAATGCCCTGATTTTCCTGACCTGTGGTAACCCTGGATAATGATTTTAATAAAAAGAATAATAAAAAGAAGATAATGAGTGTAGTTGTTACTAATTCTTTTTTGTGATTTATGTAGGATACCGAAAGGTCCCTATAAAAGATACTGTCGCGTACATTTCGAGAAGATTGGCAGACGGATTTTTTTTTCCTAGACAGGTTGAGTGAAAGAAATCGACAGAAAGGATGAACAACAAGGTCAGATGGTTCCGCGACGAATGCGTCGACATTTTGCTGTAAAAAATGCGACGTTAACCAGACAACTCGGTAGCTTTTATTCAGCGCAGAGCTAATCAGAAGCAGCGTTGGCGGCTGTAGCAGATTCTCGGGGCAAAAAATCGATGAATGAAACTTCGCAGGAACTAACGTATTACGCGCGCAAGACGTCCAGCTAACTTTCCAAGTTTCACGTGACCGCCTGCCACGAGATACTTAAGCTTTGATCATAACTCTACCACTTGGAAATAAAGCAGCAACAAAATTAATTTTAACAAAAATCAAATTCCATCTTCTGATAGTATTATTGTAAAAAATATTATTAGTGTTGCCTCAGGTCAGGGCAGGTCAGGAAATCTTACTAAGGGACAGTTTCACCAACTCTGATTAAAAGTTAATCAACGATTAAATCCTTAACCGAACAATCATGGGCGGTTAAAATTTAATCATTAACTTTTAATCGGAATTGGTGAAACTCTCTAATTTTTAATTAAAGTAAAGAAAAATGAATGATTAACTTAATTAAGAATTTAATTAATGACCAAACAGGAAAAGCATATATGAAACTATTAGAAGAGCAACTTTTTTTTTATTGGAAAATGTTAATCGATAATGATACATTTCCGGTCGAGAGTATAAACCTACATATGATGGTGTTGGTAGTAGCGACTCTGCAGTAATTCTGGGGGATCGGAACGTAAGATTCATCCCGTGGCCCGTGACGACCCAATGTTTGCTCTTGTTGCAAGAAGAAGTGGAAAAAACAAGACGAAGAGGAATAAAAAAAAGAGTCAAATGAAAAAAGAAAAGGAGAGGCAAACCAAAAGGAAGGATTGCGATCCAACGCCTAGCTATCAGGGCCGTAGTATATACACTGATCGGGCAGAGAATTTAATCCGTAACATGTAACTAATAGTGAATATATTTAACTGACTAAAATCAATTATTACCATTGAGTTGCAGACATGAACAAAAAAAGGATTTTTAATTTAACGGACAATCCAAGTGAGAAAAATCATGATTTGCAACTAGTTCTCCAACTTAAAGCCACACAAAAAAGGATAGTTACTTTTTGCCCCGAATTTAGGGTAAAAACTGTATATGGCATCTGAGTTATAAACTAGAAATTATTTTATTGTAATTTAATAATAAGTCTGCTATGCAGGCGTAGGCGGAAAGTTTCTATAGAATTTTACTAAAACGATTTTATAGAATCTTCAAAAATAATAATATGATAAATATAATAATTACAGGGTTGCCACGATTTTTCTCTTTTCAAATTCCCTGACTTTTCCAGATTAAAGGTTGAAAGGAATTCAGGTTAAAAAACGGAATTTTTCCAGGTTGTTAAAACGAAAATTATTCGATAACATCAATAACTTAATTTTTTAATAAATTTAAATTATTTTTAAATCATTTTTTTTATAGAAATATTCAAAAATTTGAAATTCAATAACAAGAAAATTATTATAAAAGTAAACTTCTTCAATTTTTTTATACATTTTTTTAAAAGTTCTTTGTGAATTTTCAAATTTTTTTGTTTACAATTTAATTTTTACGAAATTTTGATTATTCTCACATTCTGCAATTAAATATATTAGAAATTAAAAACTTTAAGTAATTAAAAAAAATTTCATTAAACTTATTGAGACAAATTAATTCTATAGAATTCTTAATTAAAACTTAAAAGTATGAAAAGTTCAAATTTTCAAAGATTTTAATTTGAAATTCATTTTTAAATCAATATTTATTAGAAAATTCTACGCGAATTCAATTATTTAACTATAAAAATAAATATTTTATTGAACAATTGAATGTTTCTTAAAATTGAATTTTCATAAAGAATTTTATCAATAAATTTTTAAATAATTGAATTCTCTTGACAAATTTTAATACAATTTTTAAGAATTTTTTTAAGAATTACATTTTTAGAGAAATTTGATGAAAATTGTATCAAAAATAAATAAATAATTGAAATTCTGCCAAGAATTTTATTAAATGTTTTGAAAATATTTTAATTTCGGAGAAAAATTTTATTATTTATAAAAATAATTGAAATTTTGACGTTTTGAATGAAAAAATATTTATGCAAACCAAATAGAATTCTTTTTGAACCAAATTCAATTGTTATGAACATACTGGAAATATTTCCAATATAAATAATATTTTTTTACTAATTAGAATTCTTTTTAATAAAAAAAATACTAATTTGAACCAAATAGAATTATTTTACACCAAATAATTCTTTTCAAACCAAAAAATATTTTTTTTGACTAAGCTAAATTTATTTTATCCAAAGAAAATTTTTTTTAATTGATATAGTACTTATCTGAACCAAATACAATTTTTTAAACCAAAAAATAATTGTTTCAATCAAATAAAATTCTTTTTGAAGAATTTTTTGTAAATTTGTAAACGTAATTGAAATTCTGCCAAGAATTTTATTAAAAAATTTGAAAATAATTGAATTTCGGAGAAAAATTTTATTATTTAAAGATAATTAAAAATTTGACGAGCATTTTATTAAAATTTTTGAAAATAATTGAATTTTGGAGAAAAATTTTATTATTCATAAAGATAATTGAAACTCTGCCAACAATTTTATTAAAAATTTTGAAAATAATTGAATTTCAGAGAAAAATTTTATTATTTATAAAAATAATTGAAATTTTGACAAGAATTTTTGTAAATTTTTAAACATAATTGGAATTCTGCGAAGAATTTTATTAAAATTATTTTGTAAAAAATTGAATTGTTACGCAAAGAATTGCATTAAAGTTTTTGAAAATAATTTAATTCTTTGAAGAACTTAATTAAGAAATTTATTGAAAATAATACTTAAATTCTAATAAATAAACTGTAGCAAAAGTTATTTAAATAATTAAATTTCTTCGATAAATTTTAATAAAATTTTTAAGAATAATAACATTTTTCGAGAAATTTGATTAAAATTGTATTAAAAACAATTGAAATTTAGCGTTGAGTTTTATTTATTATGAAAATAATGAAATGTTTGCGTAGAATTTAATTAAATTTTTTTTTTAACTTTTAATTGAATTCTTTTAGGAATTTTGATTAAAGTAGTAGATATTAAAAATCATTGAATTGAGGAAAGTTTTTGAAAATAATTAAAATTTTTGAAAATAATTGAATTTCTGCAATCATTTGTAATTGCTTTTTTATATTTCTAATAAAATTCGTTTAAAATTGAAATTTCACAAAATTTTTTGAAATTCATCTATTTATGAAAATTGTAAACACGCAATTCTTTTAAAATTGAATTAATTTCGAAATATTTAAGTGAAATTAGATTTCAAAAATAAACACAATTAGAAAACAACAATTTTCCAGAATTTCAATATAAATTTCCCGACTTTTCCAGGTTTTTACAAGGTTTATAAAATTTCCTGACATTTCCAGATTTTCCAGGTTGCGTAGCAACTCTGAATTTTAAAAAAAATTAAATTTCGGTGAAAAATTATATTCTTTAGGAAATTAATAAATTGAATTCTTGCGAAGAATTTTATTAAAATTTTTTATTTTTGAATAATTGAATGTTCGTGAAAAATTTTATTCTTTGTGGAAAATGAATTGAATTCTTGTAAAAAATTTTATGAAAAGTTTTAAAAATAATTGAATTCCTAAGAAGCATTTTATTATTTATAAAAATTATTGTTTTATTGCTTGTTGATTTCACCTTATTAAAGAAAAGTCTTTTAATAAAATTTACAGGGTTTGACAATTAATATAAACCGATTTCAATTTTTAATTTACTTTCCTTATCGACATTTTTATCGTTTCTAATTTTTCTAGTCTTAGAATTAATTCTTTTACTATAAAATTGATATTTAAAAACACGTTTTAGGAAATTGTAACATTAGACTTTTTTAACGAAAAATAAGTGTCATTAGTTTAATATTTTTAAAAATAGTAGCTATAAATAGTTCTTTGTGAAAAAAGTGGCAACAAGTATCAATAGTCTCTTGAGCTCGCTCTTGAGTCCGAAGCAATTTTTGAAGAAAAAAAATTGCAATAGTTTTTCCAAGACGTAATTTACTATACCACTTCCAAATTATGATATTTTTGACGTGAACTGCGCTTTAACTATTATAATAATACAACCTTTGAACCCGAGACGCATGAAAACTGAACAATTTTGCATTCGACATATTTATAGAAGGAAATTATCAACTACGATTTGATAGTTTTAATCACGTATCCATACATAGTTACGATATAAATTAATGGTTACGTCCCTGATGCTTCGAAGCCTCCAAGGGAGCCAGAGTGCTTGCCCCTTGGTAGTAGCGGTTTGCTCATCATTGTAATTACTTAGCAAGGATGTTTCATTATATTGGATTATTATCGACCGCTCGATATCTACCACCTATCCCATAAGTATAGTCTTACGGTCCATACAAACTCTCCTCTTCTTGCACCCAAATGCTGCTCTCTACCTTCACCAACGCACATACACACACATACCAAGCAAACGAAAAAACCGCGATAGTATTTATTTAATCTAATACCAATCCAAAATCCACATACCCTTTCAAGTTATCTTCCAAGCTGCTGGTCTCTAAAAGTAAACATAAACCCCATATAAACCGGTTTTGCGTCATTGCTGATCTCGTCTAATGCGTATCTGTACGGTTGATGATCGCGTCACCAATGTTAATTCCAAAAACGTATATAAACTTGGAAAAGGCAATTTATTTTTATGCTTCTCCTCTCGACTATAACGTCCTTAGCGTATACGTCCAATATCAGTAAATAACTTGGAATTCTTCCAACAACAAAAAAAAAAAACAAAAACAAATGCAATTATATGTAAAAATGAGATATTAAGGAACGTTTGTTTCTTATCCATAAGTACTTTTGAATTATTGATTAATTAAGACTAATTGAGACGTGATCGAGTCATTATCGTCTTACAGTGAACGTCTATATGCGCCGTAACTTGTCTACACTTGTCTTGTACACATTTATGTTATATAATAGAATAACATGCATATAAAACAAGCGTAGACAAGTTTATACGTGTGACTGATTAAGTGGACTCTATTTACTATTTACTCTCTTATAATACTCTCTAAATCTTCTTAATCTTCTAAATCCTCTAAATCCTCTAAATCCTCTAATTCTGAATTAGCAGATTATCCCTATTGTTCCAAATCTAAATCAGAATTTTTTTGGGTTACCACAAAAATTTAATTTTCTCCCTCTCTAACTTTTCCCTAATTTCTAGACATTCACTTTTTCCCAGACTTTATTTACGAATTTCTTCGATTGTAAAATTATTCGAAAACATCAATAACTTCTCTTCTAAATAAGCATTTAATCATTATTATTTCTCCCTAAGAATTAGTTAAAAGAACTGTTCGTAAAAAGTTTGCTGATAATTATCGTTTCAACAATTAGTTTGGTTATTAGATCAGTAGGAGATAATAGAACACTTTTAAGCTTAAATCTGTTTAAATCTTTTTTTTCTCAATTCCCCAAAAAAACACTTGAAAAATTGACGCAAAACAATATACTTTAAGACAACAATATTCTCTTGGATTTTCAAACCAGGAAACTTGAGTATGAAATTTATGATTACCAAAAAGAAAAAAAGTACAGTCTCCATTTCTACTACAGACCATTTAATATCGCGTACATTTATTATACGATAGAATCGAGCTTATCTCTAGAACGGATCAGAAAGTTTTCTCAATGAATGTTTCTTCTATCAACGAACAACGCGGGCACCGCCTTTGAGCCGCGATTCGCAGCACCTCAGGGTCAAACATCAAGACCTATATGTATAGGAGGGGCTCCAAGAGATTGCTCTTTGCAGATCGTAAAGCGCTTTAACTTTTATGAATCGTTTCGAGAGAAGGTGAAGATCATGCCCGCATGAAAGCAATATAGAAAGTTGTGCGAGTGTGGACAATAAATTCAAATTTGGGTAAAAGTTTTTTTTCTTCACTGCTTTCAAAATCAAGGAGTAACGAATTCTTAACGATTCTTAATCAATGAGTAATGAATTGTTAATCAAGAGTGAAGAATTATTAATCAATAAAACAGGGTTGTAGGGCTCGGATTGTGCGATTTTTTCGACTTTTTTCGACATTTTTAAGGAAATGAGACGTTTCGACTTTTTTCTGCAAAATGCGTCTAATCGACTTTTTTCACATTTTTCAATTACTTTTTGACTTGAATTTTGAAAAGCAGAAATCTTTTTCTGTAAATTATCTATTATTTATTATCTACACGGAGAAAAAAGAATAATGAAATTTACTATGAGGAGTGTCAAATTTAAAAAAAGTTGACACTCTTCTGTTTAGAACTTAACCTGAAGAGTGTTAAATTTACATTCCTCATAATAAGTTTAATTATCCTTAATTTTCCTTTCTTCTCCGTGATATTATTTACTATTATAAGGTAAAATAATTATTATACTAAAAATTACTATACTAAAAATTACTATACCTACTAAAAATTATTATACTAAATAATAATTTTCGTATTTCATTCTTTCACTAATTATGTCTGTCCACACTTTAAAGTTAGTTTTTGTGTATGCTTTTGTTTTTTCTTCTTTAAAAAATATTGTTTGACAAATCAAAAATAAGATTTTTTTCGATTTAGGTATAATAAAATAATATTTTCAATTAGAAAATTTAAAAAAAATTATGATTAACAAATACATTTTATTTATTATATGCTTTTTTTAATAACAATTTTCCTTTCACTGATCTAAATTATGCAAATTTATCTCCTTTTTATTCATAAAAATATTAAATCAAATTTTTAATTGTTTAAAAATTATGATTAAGAAATAGGAAATATACACATTTTAATTTTTTATTTCCCAAGAACAATATTCTTCACAAACTGATTCTTTTCTTTGGGAAAAAAATACATTACATATTCCCGTTTCTTAATATTTTTTTAGAAAATTCTTAAACATAAGAAAATAATTTGCATTATTTCCATTTCTTAATTACAATTGCTTTAATAAAATTCCAAGTTTTTTCAAAATAAAGGAAAAAAATGTTTATAAATTCTATTTGCCAATTACAAATTTTAATTAAAAATGAAATTGAAACAAATTTTTAGAAAGTAAGGGGAAAAAATTACTCAAAAAAAAGTTCTGTTACATTTCTTTACGAATTTCTTTTAAATTATTTGAAAACATTAAAAATTTCTTTTTTAAATACTTATTTAATTATTATTATTTTTCCATAGGAATTAAAATTTTTTGAAAGATTCAAATTCAAATCTCTTTGAAATTAAACAACTTATAAAAAATTGCTATAAAATTTTTTAAAATAATTGAATTTCCAAGAAGAAAATTATTGCTTTAAAAATAATTAAATTCTTGTGATAAATATTGTTATTTAAGAAAATAATTGAATTTTACAAAGAATTTTATTAAAATGCCTCAAATAATTGAATTTTCGGGAATAATTTTGTTATTTATCTTTAATAATTGAATTTTTTCGAAAAATAATTGAATTCTTGGAAAGAATTTTATTAAAATCTAAAAGAATAATTGAATTATTTCAAAAAAAATGTAATTAAAATTGTATTTAAAATAATTGATTTCTTTCGAACAATTTTATTAAAATAATTGAAAAAAATTGAATTCCTGTAAAAATTCGAATTTTTTTGAAAATATTTGAATTCCTAAAAAGAATTTTATTATTTTTGAACAATATGTTTAATTTTTGCCAAGAATATTATTACTCTTGAAAATATTTCAATTTCTGCAAAAATTTGTAACTTTTACAAAATTGAATTCTTTTTTTTCCTGTTTTTAACTACAATTCTTCTATAAATCCATTATTTTTTATAATTTTTGAAAAAGTTCTCTTTAAGAATTTTCAAATCCATTTGTTTACAATTCAATTTTACGAAATTTTGATTATTTGGAAATTCTTCAATTAAATATACATAATTATATTAGAAAATAAAAACATCAAATAACTTTAAAAATATTCAATTAAACTTCATCTATAAAATTAATTCCACTGAATTTGTTAGTTAAAAGTATAAAAAAACAAAGTTTCAAAGATTTTATTCCAAAATATTTCCAAAATTCAATTATTTCTTTAAAAATTTATGCTATAAGGCTTTCAATATTCAATTATTATCTAAAATTTTAACTAAAATTGAATTTTAAATTAATTTTTATTAGAAAATTCCACGAGAATTAATTGAATTATTGAATAATTGAATGTTTCTCAAAATTGAATTTAAATAATTAAAAGAAGAGAACTTTAAATATATTAAATATTTTTTAAATACTTGAATTTCTATGTGAAATTTTTATTGTTTATAAAAATAATTGAATGATTGCGTAGAATTTTATTAAAAAATTTTTTAATAGTTTAATACTTTTGGTAAATTTCTGCTATTTATAAAGTTAATTGTAATCTTGACAAGGATTTAAAAAACTTTTTTAATAATAATTGAATTTTTGCGAAGAATGTTTAAAAATAATTGAATATTGACAAAGATGTTAAAAAAACGAAAGAAATAATTATTTTTGTGTCTCATTGCTAAAAAAAAATATTTATGGTGAGGTTTTGATATTTAAAATTTTTGTTTTGGTAATTTGTTTGTTTCAGAAAAAAAGCCTTTATATTTTTAAAGTTAAAAATGTTTATGTTTGGATCTAAGATTGAGACAATAAGAAGACGTTATTTTTTTACACTAAATAATTTAGCCCTTCAAAAAAAAGAAGTGGTTAAAAAAATAATACCAAACATATTTATTTGAAAAATCTCGCGTGAATTTAAGTTCTGGTAGAAATAATAAACCTGAGTAATCTAGTTGGGTAATTAGTGAGTGCGTGTTTATGTAAATGTAACAAGCTCGAGACTCGAGTATCATACAACTTTTTCTTTCGCACCCCTTTGCCTTCGCAAGGGTGGATAAATTTCTTTGTGATAGTAACAAACTTTTACTCTTAAAGTAATTAAATTCATTTTTTTAAATATTTTTCCCTTTTTTTTACAACCGAACGACGTTTTTATAATGTGCTAAATAATTCCTTGAAATTTACAAGAAGATACACTGTAAAAACAGGTGTATTTTTTTGAGTTCTTATTCTCTTCACATTATTAAAAAGTTCGAAAAATTACCTATTAATTAGTTATCAATTATTTTCTTCTAATTAGTTAGTCATTATTAATTAACTCTTTTCTACTAATAATTAGTCATTTTTTACTAATTTCCGAAGCAAAAAATCAAAGATTTTACTAAAAAATAATTAATTTAAATTTATTCTAGAGGGCAGTCGTAATTTAGAAGCCACTTCTTCTTTCAGTAAATTATAAAAAATTAAAAATAAAATAAAAGAAATTGTGAAAAAATTCTCCCTTTTTTTGAAAATACATTGCTTAATTTACACTATCTCTGTGATAATAATAGAAATTATTATTTAACATATAAATGAGACCTATAAAGTATTTTATTCACCAGTAGATAATCTAGAATAAACAAATAAATAAAAGAATGTTTTTTTAATTAGCAAATGACTACTATTTTGCTCGTATGATCTATACATCTGATTTTGCAAATCGTGCATAATGTAGATCGAGTGATTCGAATGTAAGAGCATGCATAGTGATCATTCATCAGATAGACGGTTGATAGTCGGATCAATTAGTTACACGATTCTCTATTCGAAGCAAAAAAAAATCAACAATAATTTTTCTAAAAAAAAATATTAAATTAGCATCATTCCAATAAAAATTGCCCTTTGATTCAATGAAAATAAATATTTCAGTTTATTATTCGAATTTACAATTAAAATAAAACGAGGAATCGCTGGTTGAAATAAAATGCGAGTGGAATGACAGTTTTAATGATTCTAAATTAAAGAGGGGAAAGAAGGAGAGGAAATTTTCTTTTTAATCTTTTTTCTCAATGAACGGAAGCTGAGGAGGACACATAGTGCAGAGATGAAGCGGGGGGAGGAAATCGAGAGCTGTACATATAATAGCAGGGTAGATAGGTCTCGGTTGGTTGCTGGAGTGAGTATTGAGACTTAGATATCGCTTAGATAGAGTACTGAAGACGAAGTGGAATGTGCGATAGAAAGAGAGCAAATTTCCACCTACGTGGCACGACTCGCCGAGGAGCTCAGGTGTAAAACCGTTGATTGCTGCTGCAGCATTTTCTCTTTCACCGATGGTAGCTGTGGGCGTGTCAAGCACGACCGAAGGGAGACGGCCAAGGCCTCATCGAGCTACCGCGATTATGTTTATTATATTTGAACCACGCGTATATAAACTGCCAACATATTTCTCATATTTCAACATTCATTTTCCAACTCGCAATTAATTTCACTCTGCGACAATGGGAAATTAATTAGTTACTCATCTCATTCATTAGCAACTCGTATATTATAGTCTTTGGTTAATGGTTCGTTGCTTCTTCATTAATAATTCGTTAATCATTCATTAATAGTTCGTTGCTAATTCGTTAATAATTTGTTAATCATTCATTAATAGTTCGTTGCTAATTCGTTAATAATTCGTTACTAATTCGTTAATAGTTCGTTATTAATTTGTTATTAACCTTTAGAGGGATTTATGAATTTATGTTCACAAAACTACTGTATTTTTATGATATGTTCAAGATAAGTACAAAAAAGAGCCAAAATATTCTTCTTTGGTTCAACATTAAGGAACAAAAAGATTGTGGACATTCCCTAACGGGAGGGTCTACTGTATAATTTTGACTTTATCAGAAGTGAAATTAAAAAACCAAAAATTGATTAGAAAAGGCAAATTATACGATGTTTTCCAATTAGAAAATAAGATTGGGAAATTATGAGTGCGATGCAGTAGGTCCATACACATATATATGCTGTACAGAGATTCATTTGAGGAACTCGAGTCGAAGACGACTTTACAATTTCCAACTGCAGCGGTAATAATTATGCACTGACTTCTCTCCCGTGATGCAGTCCATGTGGTACGTGTAAACGGAAATTCGCAGTGTGTGGCAACTTGGCTTGCTTATAAAACACCACCGCGACCAATGTTATTGCTGGACAAAGGACCCAATTCCATTACTGGTTTCCCATCCTTCTCCCCTTCTCCCTCTCTCTCTTTATACTCTCCTTTTTACCCACTTTTTTCCCCTTTCAATCCAAGAAGAGATGATCAAAAATGGCAGGCAGTGTGTGTATATATTTACTCTCGATACAAATAGAATTTTCAATTCAGAAATTTCAGATTCGATGAAGAGGTTAAGAAATCTGAATCATTCATACAATTCTAATTCTGTACTACGAGCGATTGAATTGTGGGTTATGATTGTGAAATATTTAATAAAAATTAAAATTTCTAAGGATCAAGTGGCCTAAGTAAGCTAACTAGCCTTAGAAGCCTACAGTAGTCTACGAACCACAAGTTGGCTAAGTACCCTAAATATTTTTAGAAACCTAGGTGCCCAGAGTAACCTAAGTAGGCTTAAAGACCCTAAGTTGTTTAAGAAGCCAAAGTACCGTAAGTAACCTAATCAAACTAAGGATCAAAAGTGGCCTAAGTTACTTAGGCCTAAGTTACTTAAGAAGTCTAAGTAGCCTCAGGACCCCAAGTGGCCTAAGTAACCTTAGTAACCTAAGGACACCAAGTGGCCTGAGTAACCTTAGTAATCTAAGGACCACAGATTGCCTAAGTAGCTTAAGAAGCCTACGAACCATAATTGAACCTAAGGACCCTAAGTTGACCCCTAAGACCCTTAATTACTAAAGCTTAAGATACCTAAGTACCAAGAGTAACCTTAGGACCTTAAATGGCCTAAATTGCTTAAAGAGTTGCTTAAAGTTGCTTACTAACCTAAGCAGTTTTAGTAGCATAAGGATCCTAAGTAGCTTAACTAGAAAATTATACAGTACATGCTCTAGACTTTAATTATTTTAATGTACAGTTTTGAAACAAAAATCTTTAAATCACTTACCAAAGAGATACGAGAAGGAAAGATCCTGATCTGCGAATCCATTCTTTTGATCGGAGTCTGAAATCAAAAAACAGAAACAAATTCAAAAACATGAAGTTCTGTTGTGTATCCTATAACCCAAAAAATTGTGTCTAAAACTAAAATATTAAAACAAAATTGATTAAAAAGCAAGCTTAAAATAACACTGTAAAAAAGGTTCTAAATTCTAAGTTAAACATAATTTCGGTATAGAACAAAATTTCGATTTAGTACCAAAATTAGTATTCAATTAGTACCTTTCTTTTTACAGTGGAAAAATTAGGCTTAATGCATAATTAACGATGATTTTGACTTAGGCTTAAAGCCCTAATCTATAACCTAGAGAACTAGGTGTAAAACCTTAATCTTCTCTAAGTTAAAATTCAGTAAAATATAAAACCTTAATTTTCTCTAGGTTAAAATTCAGTAAAATCCAATCTGAACAGTTTGAGTAAAAAGTGTACTGAAGAAGATTTTCTTTTTTTTTACAGTTTTAACAGTGTTGGGAAAAAATTCATCGATTTTGCGTAAGGAGTACATCCTGTTGCGCATTTAAACGTGCATCTGCCTATAAAGGTTTCATCGTAAACTGAACTCTCGGTCTCTTAGGAAATTTACATTGTAGATAAGACAGATGCTTGACAGAGTCTTGGGGGTCCATCGACGAATTAACGAATCTTTTGAGGATTCTCTTTGAGACGAACCAAGACGGTGGTCACATGTGAACGCAACTGGCACCCACCCACGATGTATCTATTTAACATGCAAGCCTTGAATTCAGACTATTTATCTGACGAGTTTAACTAATGCCATGCATCTACTTACGTGGCTTCTCGATTAGAATTACACGAGTGGAAACATACACAAAAAAAATTCGACTCTTTTTTCTTCTCTTTCTTTCTTTGAAACTATTTTTAATTAACAATTTTCAATTTTTGACACTTCAATAATGTATTAAGTCAAGAGTTTGATTTTTGATTTTGTTATATCAGGGTTGTCTTTTGGGCAAACTTGATAGAATATTTAATTTCCTTTTCCCTGATTTTCCGACAAAATTTTCACTTTTTCCTAGATCCTAAATTCAATTATTATTTTCTAGAATTATTATTATTATTATTTTTCCATAGGAATTAAGATTTTCATAAATTTCAAATTCAAGTTACACAACTTATAAAACATGAAGAAATCGATCACTCCGAGTCTTCGACTCGGAGCAATTGGTATCTTCATGTTTTATAAAAAATTAAAGATGACCGAGTGATAAAATCATTGTTTTATATTATAAGAATATTGTTACTGTAGGTGACTTCTTCAAAATTATTTTCATCACTCAAATTCAATTATTATTTTCTACAATTTTTAACTAAAATTCTTCTTTAAATCAATTATTTTTGATAATTCTTGAAAAAATTCTTTGAGAAATTTTTAATTAAATTTTAAATTAAATTAAATTAAAAATTAAATTTTTAATTCTTTGAGAATTTTTAATTCCATTTTTTTACAATTCAATTTTACGAAATTTCGATTATTCGGAAATTCTTCAATTAAAAATACATATTAGAAAATAAAAACTTGCAATAATTTTCAAAAAATCCAATTAACTTTTAAAAAAAAATTAATTCTACAGAATTTTAAGATAAAAAGATGAAAAATTTTGATTTTCAACGAATAAAATCTTTTCCAAGTTCAATTATATTTAAAAATTCATTCAAATTTTAACGGAAATTAACTATTAATCAATTTTTATTAGAAAATTCTACGAAAATTCATTTATTTAAAATTTCAAATACAAAAACTAATAATTTATTCAATAATTGAATGTTTCTTAAAATTTAATTTTTACAAAGAACTTTATTATTTTATTATTATGAAAATAATTTGTTTAAAATTTAAAAATAATTAATTTCTTTTAAGAAATTTAATTAAAATATAAATAAAATTTATTATATTAAAGAATTTTATAACAATTTTTAAAAATAATATTGAAAACTTTTTGAAGAATTTGATTAAGATTCTTAAAAATAAATGAATTTCTGAGAAGAATTTAAATAATAATTTATGAAAATTATTAAATTCATGCGAAGAATTTTATTAAATTTTATTATTTGTGAAAATAATTGAATTCTTTTGAAAAATTTTATAAAAATTTTTTTGCGAAATTGAATTTCTGCGAAAAATTTTGCTGTTTATAAAAATAATTTAATTTCTGAAAAGAATTTTATTATTTATAAAAGTAATTCAATTTTTGCCGAAGAATTTATTGAAATTTTTCAAAATAATTGAATTCCAGTGAAAAATTTTATATTTTTTGTGAAAATAATTGAATTTGTGAGAAGAATTTTATTAAGTTTTTCTTAATAGGTAATTAAATTTTTGCATTTTTAAAAATAATTGATTTTCTGTGACGAATTAAAAGTTATTTATGAAAATAATTGAATTTATGCGAAGAATTTTATTATTTTATTGAATAATGGAATGTTTTTTAAAATTGAATTATTTCGTCAAGTTTTAATAAAATTCTGCGATAATAATAATTGAATTCCTAAATAAAATTTTATTATTTATGAAAATAATTGAATGTTTTCGTAGAATTGTATAAAAAATTGTTTTCAATAATTAAATTTTTGATAAATTTTATGGAAATAGTAAATATTGAAAATCATTGAATTGCAAAAAACTTTTGAAAATAATTGAAATATTGCAAAGAATTTTATTTAAATTTTTTAAAATAATTGAATTTTTTGCGAAAAATTTGGTTATTTATAAGGAATAAGGATAATTGAATTCTTGACGAGATATTCGTTATAATTTTTTTAAATAATTGAATTTCTTCGAAGATTTTCAATATTTTTAAAAATAATTGAATTTCAGTGAAAAATTTTGTTATAAAGATAATTTCGTTAAAAGTTTTAAAATATTAAATAATATTAAAAAATGCATTCTTGTCAGAAGCAGAAAAAAATTAAGAAGGTTTTGTATTAGAATTCGTGGTATTTTCATAATTTATGAGACAAACGAAAAAAGACACAAAAATTCAGAATTTTCTTATGAATTCTAAAAATTAAATTTTTTCCCGAACTTTTAATAAAAATCCCTGACTTTTCCCAGAATTCCTCGACTTCCCTGACCTGTAGCAACCCTGTAGTCTATAGAAAAAAATAAAAAATAAAAATATCCGTAAGAGATTTATATCAACAATTTTTCATGATAAAAGTTATTTTATTTGGATAGTTTGTATAAATTTGTATAAATTTAATTAAATTTGCTTTAAATTAATCTATACAGTGAGACACTATTCGAAGTTTATATACATTTTTAATTCCCTTTGTTTACCACTCAATTAACCTGAAGATTAAATTTAGCTTCCGTGGGTATATTGATTCCTTAATTGAGTCTTCGATTACTATGTATGATAGAAAAAAAGTGTAATATTGAAGGGTTACTTTTTTCTATACGCAGAAACAGTTATAATTTATACAAATTATACGCTCACTTTGCATAAATTATGATAATAAACTTCCCCGCTAATTACTAAAGCGTTCGTCATGACTTTATACATTGATGTGCTAATAGCATATCTCCATTGGATATCAAAGTAACGAAATAAAGATTTCCTGTAAGAAAATTGACGAGTTCATTTCGAGTGAACTATGCCTGCAAAATATACCACTCAGGTAACAAAACTTAGGTGAGATTTGCATTTTTTCGAAATAATTTTTTTCAAATGTCAATTTACTTTAACACTTGTTTAAAATCATTTATTGATTTGGCAAAAAGAAACAACTGTTTTTATTATTTTTATCAATTTTTTATTTTATGTTAATCCTTTTTTCGAGTTTATTTTAATTTAATCATTTCCTCGATTTTATATTTAATCAATTTCTCGATTTTATTTGAATCACTTCTTCGACTTGATTCTAATAATTTTTTCGTTTGACTTCTATTTATTTGAATCACTTGAATAAATTGTGATGCGAGATTTCAGTAAAAGGGCAACTATTGCATACTTTCAGAGAGAGATTACCCCGAACAAGGAGAAAGAGTCAGTGACTGTCACTCAGCGATAAGTAGATGAAATCGGGCGTCTGCAAGCGTGGGAGTATGCAAGAAGGATAAAGCAAGAGAATGCATGAGCACGCGTTGTGGGCGGACCACTAAGACGTGGTGGAGGCTAAGGAGGAGGCAACCACTTGATAGGGGCCACCTTGTTACAAGTTACAAGTTACAGATTCTTATTCACTTGCATTCATTAAACCATAATTAAATGTCGACCAAACGTTTCATCATTTTTCAACCCAAACGAATCGTTTTTCTCGTACACAAAGCAATAAATATTATGTCTCGCAAAAAATGGGTTCTTACCCACCTCTAAATCTAGATAAGATAAAATTCTGCCAAACTGATTCGAAATTAAATTTCTGCTTCTAAATCAGTTCCTAGAATAGTTATTTTAAAAAAAAACATTTCAAAAAGTTATTGCTTTAAACACAATTTATTTAATGTCAATAAAAAATATTTGATTCAAATAAATTTTTTCTTCAAGGAAACAAAAATAATGTTTTAATTTCATCTGAATTTTTCGTATCAATTAATTGCAAATTGAAACTTTCAATATGAGAGTGCTAATAAATCAGTAAATTTTCTCTGATTCAAAAACAAAAAATTCTTATCCATTAACTTTAAAAATATTCAATTTTTAAAAAAAATTAATTTACAAATATGATGATGTAAAGAAAAGTCAAGAAAATACTGTAGACCAAGTATTTAAACAGTAAATTATGTACAAATATTTTTCTGTGCAAAAAAAAAAATGTTGAACGTATATCAAGTCTTTTCATACTTAAGGTTAATTTGAGGTAATAACGAAAGCATTAGTCTTCTAATTTCACGTGAATTCTTTCTTAATTCAATGCAAATTCATGCTAGGTATATAATATGTATACTGATCAACGGAATTCTTGATCATGTGCAACTAATTTTTGATTTACGCCACATCTCCTTTTATGCATACTTGACCTACGTAAGACCTGCGCTAAATTTTATATAGTAAAAAGATCGAGCAAATAAATAACAAACTGAAGTAAGAAAGTCACATTAATTAACATTAATAGTAACAACCAAGGAGAGATTTTTTTTATTTTGCAAACTCATCACACTTTTTCGCACTTTTCAAAACAAATAAAAATTGTCTCGGAAAAAAGATCAGATATTAAGAAAATTAAAGAAAAAAATTTCAAATATTTAAGAAAATAACACTTTTTAATAATAGAATAAAAACTGAATTTGGAAAAGAAAATTAGATAATAATTTTTAGGGAAAGAAAAGATGTACTGGTCCAGTTTATAAAATACTCGTAAGTAGTAGTGTCATTCAAGTAGGACATGCTCATAGCCGTTCCAATACTGGCCACTGCTACTTCGGTTACTACTTATACTTACAAATATGCCAGTGTGTCAATCATTTTTTTCAGACTTGTCCGCAATAATTTTTTGCTATTTTTTATATAATATGAAAAAAAAAATTTCCCTGACCTGTAACAACCTGCAAAAGGATGTTGTAGTTGCCCTTTTGAAAGCGCACTAAAATATCAAAGTCTTCTTGATTACTCGTAATTAGTGACGCGTGGCCCGCGCCTACATTAGGTCAAAGTTGAAAACTAAAAGAAGATTTCTATAATTATTATAAATGCCTGGTAAAACCGATTTCTTTAAACAGACAATTATAGTTTTATTAAAGAAGTGGATTCTCTCTTTTGAATTAAGATGTTACCTCAAAAATTTAGACTTTTTGCTACGAAATTAGAAAATTTTTGTTTTGCGGACTAACGAAAATAACTATTTTTTATTCAAAAGTAGTTATCCTCAATTTATTGTACTTTTCCTAAAGGAAAAGTTGTTTGTTTTTGCACAAAATTTAAGGAACAAAGCCAAAGAACATAATTTACTAAAAATTGAAAAAAATTCCAGTTTAAAATTTTCAAAAATACTAAATCTCAATTTTTTGTACTTTTTTGGAAAAATGTCGATAACTTTTTTGAATTTTGTGCCACAGAAAAGTGTCTAAAGGAAAAGTTGTTTGTTTTTGTCCAAAATTTAAGGAACAAAGCAGAAAAGCAGACTTTACTAAAAATTGAAAAAAATACCACATTTTGTATTTTTCAAAAATAGTAAATCTCAATTTTTGTACTTTTTTGGAAAAATGTCGATAACTTTTTTGAATTTTGTGCCACAGAAAAGTGTCTAAAGGAAAAAATGTTTCTTTTTGCCCAATATTAAAGGAACAAAGCAGAAAAACAGATTTTTAAAAAAATTAAAAAAAATACCACAGTTTGTATTTTTCAAAAATAGTAAATCTCAATTTTTGTACTTTTTTGGAAAAATGTCGATAACTTTTTTGAATTTTGTGCCACAGAAAAGTGTCTAAAGGAAAAGTTGTTTGTTTTTGCCCAATATTTAAGGAACAAAGCAGAAAAACAGATTTTTAAAAAAATTAAAAAAAATACAACAGTTTGAAATTTTCAAAAATAGTAAATCTCAATTTTTGTACTTTTTTGGAAAAATGTCGATAACTTTTTTGAATTTTGTGCCACAGAAAAGTGTCTAAAGGAAAAGTTCTTTGTTTTTGTCTAAAATTTAAGGAACAATGCAGAAAAACAAAATTTACTAAAAATTGAAAATAATACTGCAGTTTGAAATTTTCAATAATAGTAAATCTCAATTTTTGTACTCTTTTGGAAAAATGTCGATAACTTTTTTGAATTTTGTGCCACAGAAAAGTGTCTAAAGGAAAAGTTGTTTGTTTTTGCCCAATATTTAAGGCACAAAGCAAACAAACAAAATTTACGAAAAATTGAAAAAAATACCACAGTTTGAAATTTTCAAAAATAGTAAATCTCAATTTTTGTACTTTTTTGGAAAAATGTCGATAACTTTTTTGAATTTTGTGCCACAGAAAAGTGTCTAAAGGAAAAGTTGTTTGTTTTTGTCCAATATTAAAGAAACAAAGCAGAAAAACAGATTTTTAAAAAAATTAAAAAAAATACCACATTTTGTATTTTTCAAAAATAGTAAATCTCAATTTTTGTACTTTTTTGGAAAAATGTCGATAACTTTTTTGAATTTTGTGCCACAGAAAAGTGTCTAAAAGAAAAGTTGTTTGTTTTTGCACAAAATTTAAGGAACAAAGCCAAAAAACATAATTTACTAAAAATTGAAAAAAATTCCAGTTTAAAATTTTCAAAAATAGTAAATCTCAATTTTTTGTACTTTTTTGGAAAAATGTCGATAACTTTTTTGAATTTTGTGCCACAGAAAAGTGTCTAAAGGAAAAGTTGTTTGTTTTTGTCCAAAATTTAAGGAACAAAGCAGAAAAGCAGACTTTACTAAAAATGGAAAAAAATACCAACGTTTAAAATTTTCAAAAATAGTAAATCTCAATTTTTGTACTTTTTTGGAAAATGTCGATAACTTTTTTGAATTTTGTGCCACAGAAAAGTGTCTAAAGGAAAAGTTGTTTGTTTTTGCCCAATATTTAAGGCACAAAGAAAACAAACAAAATTTACGAAAAATTGAAAAAAATACCACAGTTTGAAATTTTCAAAAATAGTAGATCTCAATTTTTGTACTTTTTTGGAAAAATGTCGATAACTTTTTTAAATTTTGTGCCACAAAAAAGTGTCTAAAGGAAAAGTTGTTTGTTTTTGTCCAATATTAAAGAAACAAAGCAGAAAAACAGATTTTTAAAAAAATTAAAAAAAATACCACATTTTGTATTTTTCAAAAATAGTAAATCTCAATTTTTGTACTTTTTTGGAAAAATGTCGATAACTTTTTTGAATTTTGTGCCACAGAAAAGTGTCTAAAGGAAAAGCTGTTTGTTTTTGCCCAATATTTAAGGCACAAAGCAAACAAACAAAATTTACGAAAAATTGAAAAAAATACCACAGTTTGAAATTTTCAAAAATAGTAGATCATAATTTTTGTACTTTTTTGGAAAAATGTCGATAACTTTTTTGAATTTTGTGCCACAGAAAAGTGTCTAAAGGAAAAGTTGTTTGTTTTTGTCCAATATTAAAGAAACAAAGCAGAAAAACAGATTTTTAAAAAAATTAAAAAAAATACCACAGTTTGTATTTTTCAAAAATAGTAAATCTCAATTTTTGTACTTTTTTGGAAAAATGTCGATAACTTTTTTAAATTTTGTGCCACAGAAAAGTGTCTAAAGGAAAAGTTGTTTGTTTTTGCCCAATATTTAAGGAACAAAGCAGAAAAACAGATTTTTAAAAAAATTAAAAAAAATACCACAGTTTGTATTTTTCAAAAATAGTAAATCTCAATTTTTGTACTTTTTTGGAAAAATGTCGATAACTTTTTTGAATTTTGTGCCACAGAAAAGTGTCTAAAGGAAAAGTTGTTTGTTTTTGCCCAATATTTAAGGCACAAAGCAAACAAACAAAATTTACGAAAAATTGAAAAAAATACCACAGTTTGAAATTTTCAAAAATAGTAGATCTCAATTTTTGTACTTTTTTGGAAAAATGTCGATAACTTTTTTGAATTTTGTGCCACAGAAAAGTGTCTAAAGGAAAAGTTGTTTGTTTTTGTCCAATATTAAAGAAACAAAGCAGAAAAACAGATTTTTAAAAAAATTAAAAAAAATACCACATTTTGTATTTTTCAAAAATAGTAAATCTCAATTTTTGTACTTTTTTGGAAAAATGTCGATAACTTTTTTGAATATTGTGCCACAGAAAAGTGTCTAAAAGAAAAGTTGTTTGTTTTTGCACAAAATTTAAGGAACAAAGCCAAAAAACATAATTTACTAAAAATTGAAAAAAATTCCAGTTTAAAATTTTCAAAAATAGTAAATCTCAATTTTTTGTACTTTTTTGGAAAAATGTCGATAACTTTTTTGAATTTTGTGCCACAGAAAAGTGTCTAAAGGAAAAGTTGTTTGTTTTTGCACAAAATTTAAGGAACAAAGCCAAAAAACATAATTTACTAAAAATTGAAAAAAATTCCAGTTTAAAATTTTCAAAAATAGTAAATCTCAATTCTTTGTACTTTTTTGGAGAAATGTCGATAACTTTTTTGAATTTTGTGCCACAGAAAAGTGTCTAAAGGAAAAGTTGTTTGTTTTTGTCCAAAATTTAAGGAACAAAGCAGAAAAGCAGACTTTACTAAAAATTGAAAAAAATACCACAGTTTGTATTTTTCAAAAATAGTAGATCTCAATTTTTGTACTTTTTTGGAAAAATGTCGATAACTTTTTTGAATTTTGTGCCACAGAAAAGTGTCTAAAGGAAAAGTTGTTTGTTTTTGCCCAATATTTAAGGCACAAAGCAAACAAACAAAATTTACTAAAAATTGAAAAAAATTCCAGTCTAAAATTTTCAAAAATAGTAAATCTCAATTTTTTGTACTTTTTTGGAAAAATGTCGATAACTTTTTTGAATTTTGTGCCACAGAAAAGTGTCTAAAGGAAAAGTTGTTTGTTTTTGTCCAATATTAAAGAAACAAAGCAGAAAAACAGATTTTTAAAAAAATTAAAAAAAATACCACATTTTGTATTTTTTAAAAATAGTAAATCTCAATTTTTGTACTTTTTTGGAAAAATGTCGATAACTTTTTTGAATTTTGTGCCACAGAAAAGTGTCTAAAGGAAAAGTTCTTTGTTTTTGTCTAAAATTTAAGGAACAATGCAGAAAAACAGAATTTACTAAAAATTGAAAAAAATACCAGTTTAAAATTTTCAAAAATTGTAAATCTCAATTTTTGTACTTTTTTGGAAAAATGTCGATAACTTTTTTGAATTTTGTTCCACAGAAAAGTGTCTAAAAGAAAAGTTGTTTGTTTTTGCACAAAATTTAAGGAACAAAGCCAAAAAACATAATTTACTAAAAATTGAAAAAAATTCCAGTTTAAAATTTTCAAAAATAGTAAATCTCAATTTTTTGTACTTTTTTGGAAAAATGTCGATAACTTTTTTGAATTTTGTGCCACAGAAAAGTGTCTAAAGGAAAAGTTGTTTGTTTTTGCCCAATATTTAAGGCACAAAGCAGACAAACAAAATTTACGAAAAAATTGAAAAAAATACCACAGTTTGAAATTTTCAAAAATAGTAAATCTCAATTTTTGTACTTTTTTGGAAAAATGTCGATAACTTTTTTGAATTTTGTGCCACAGAAAAGTGTCTAAAGGAAAAGTTGTTTGTTTTTGCCCAATATTTAAGGAACAAAGCAGAAAAACAGATTTTTAAAAAAATTAAAAAAATTACCACAGTTTGTATTTTTCAAAAATAGTAAATCTCAATTTTTGTACTTTTTTGGAAAACTGTCGATAACTTTTTTGAATTTTGTGCCACAGATAAGTGTCTAAAGGAAAAGTTGTTTGTTTTTGTCCAAAATTTAAGGAACAAAGCCAAAAAACATAATTTACTAAAAATTGAAAAAAATTCCAGTTTAAAATTTTCAAAAATAGTAAATCTCAATTTTTTGTACTTTTTTGGAAAAATGTCGATAACTTTTTTGAATTTTGTGCCACAGAAAAGTGTCTAAAAGAAAAGTTGTTTGTTTTTGTCTAAAATTTAAGGAACAAAGCAGAAAAACAGATTCTATTAACAATTGAAAAAAATACCACAGTTTGAAATTTTCAAAAATAGTAAATCTCAATTTTTGTACTTTTTTGGAAAAATGTCGATAACTTTTTTGAATTTTGTGCCACAGAAAAGTGTCTAAAGGAAAAGTTCTTTGTTTTTGTCTAAAATTTGAGGAACAATGCAGAAAAACAGAATTTACTAAAAATTGAAAAAAATACCAGTTTAAAATTTTCAAAAATTGTAAATCTCAATTTTTGTACTTTTTTGGAAAAATGACGATAACTTTTTTGAATTTTGTGCCACAGAAAAGTGTCTAAAGGAAAAGTTGTTTGTTTTTGTCCAAAATTTAAGGAACAAAGCAGAAAAGCAGACTTTACTAAAAATTGAAAAAAATACCACAGTTTAAAATTTGCAAAAATAGTAAATCTCAATTTTTGTACTTTTTTGGAAAAATGTCGATAACTTTTTTGAATTTTGTGCCACAGAAAAGTGTCTAAAGGAAAAGTTGTTTGTTTTTGTCCAATATTAAAGAAACAAAGCAGAAAAACAGATTTTTAAAAAAATTAAAAAAAAATACCACATTTTGTATTTTTCAAAAATAGTAAATCTCAATTTTTGTACTTTTTTGGAAAAATGTCGATAACTTTTTTGAATTTTGTGCCACAGAAAAGTGTCTAAAAGAAAAGTTGTTTGTTTTTGTCTAAAATTTAAGGAACAAAGCAGAAAAACAGATTCTATTAACAATTGAAAAAAATACCACAGTTTGAAATTTTCAAAAATAGTAAATCTCAATTTTTGTACTTTTTTTGGAAAAATGTCGATAACTTTTTTGAATTTTGTGCCACAGAAAAGTGTCTAAAGGAAAAAATGTTTGTTTTTGCCCAATATTAAAGGAACAAAGCAGAAAAACAGATTTTTAAAAAAATTAAAAAAAATACCACAGTTTGTATTTTTCAAAAATAGTAAATCTCAATTTTTGTACTTTTTTGGAAAAATGTCGATAACTTTTTTGAATTTTGTGCCACAGAAAAGTGTCTAAAGGAAAAGTTCTTTGTTTTTGTCTAAAATTTAAGGAACAATGCAGAAAAACAGAATTTACTAAAAATTGAAAAAAATACCAGTTTAAAATTTTCAAAAATTGTAAATCTCAATTTTTGTACTTTTTTGGAAAAATGTCGATAACTTTTTTGAATTTTGTGCCACAGAAAAGTGTCTAAAGGAAAAGTTGTTTGTTTTTGCACAAAATTTAAGGAACAAAGCCAAAAAACATAATTTACTAAAAATTGAAAAAAATTCCAGTTTAAAATTTTCAAAAATAGTAAATCTCAATTTTTTGTACTTTTTTGGAAAACTGTCGATAACTTTTTTGAATTTTGTGCCACAGATAAGTGTCTAAAGGAAAAGTTGTTTGTTTTTGTCCAAAATTTAAGGAACAAAGCAGAAAAGCAGACTTTACTAAAAATTGAAAAAAATACCACAGTTTAAAATTTTCAAAAATAGTAAATCTCAATTTTTGTACTTTTTTGGAAAAATGTCGATAACTTTTTTGAATTTTGTGCCACAGAAAAGTGTCTAAAGGAAAAGTTGTTTGTTTTTGCCCAATATTTAAGGCACAAAGCAAACAAACAAAATTTACGAAAAATTGAAAAAAATACCACAGTTTGAAATTTTCAAAAATAGTAGATCTCAATTTTTGTACTTTTTTGGAAAAATGTCGATAACTTTTTTGAATTTTGTGCCACAGAAAAGTGTCTAAAGGAAAAGTTGTTTGTTTTTGTCCAATATTAAAGAAACAAAGCAGAAAAACAGATTTTTAAAAAAATTAAAAAAAATACCACATTTTGTATTTTTCAAAAATAGTAAATCTCAATTTTTGTACTTTTTTGGAAAAATGTCGATAACTTTTTTGAATTTTGTGCCACAGAAAAGTGTCTAAAGGAAAAGTTGTTTGTTTTTGCCCAATATTTAAGGCACAAAGCAAACAAACAAAATTTACTAAAAATTGAAAAAAATTCCAGTTTAAAATTTTCAAAAATAGTAAATCTCAATTTTTTGTACTTTTTTTGGAAAAATGTCGATAACTTTTTTGAATTTTGTGCCACAGAAAAGTGTCTAAAGGAAAAGTTGTTTGTTTTTGTCCAATATTAAAGAAACAAAGCAGAAAAACAGATTTTTAAAAAAAATTAAAAAAAATACCACATTTTGTATTTTTCAAAAATAGTAAATCTCAATTTTTGTACTTTTTTGGAAAAATGTCGATAACTTTTTTGAATTTTGTTCCACAGAAAAGTGTCTAAAAGAAAAGTTGTTTGTTTTTGCACAAAATTTAAGGAACAAAGCCAAAAAACATAATTTACTAAAAATTGAAAAAAATTCCAGTTTAAAATTTTCAAAAATAGTAAATCTCAATTTTTTGTACTTTTTTGGAAAAATGTCGATAACTTTTTTGAATTTTGTGCCACAGAAAAGTGTCTAAAGGAAAAGTTGTTTGTTTTTGTCCAAAATTTAAGGAACAAAGCAGAAAAGCAGACTTTACTAAAAATTGAAAAAAATACCACAGTTTAAAATTTTCGAAAATAGTAAATCTCAATTTTTGTACTTTTTTGGAAAAATGTCGATAACTTTTTTGAATTTTGTGCCACAGAAAAGTGTCTAAAAGAAAAGTTGTTTGTTTTTGTCTAAATTTTAAGGAACAAAGCAGAAAAACAGACTTTACTAAAAATTCAAAAAAAATTCCACAGTTTGAAATTTTCAAAAATTGTAAATCTCAATTTTTGTACTTTTTTGGAAAAAAGGAGATAATTTTTTTGAATTTTGTGCCACAGAAAAGTGTCTAAAGGAAAAGTTGTTTGTTTTTGTCTAAAATTTAAGGAACAATGCAGAAAAACAGAATTTACTAAAAATTGAAAAAAATACCACGGTTTGAAATTTTCAAAAATAGTAAATCTCAATTTTTGTACTTTTTTGGAAAAATGTCGATAACTTTTTTGAATTTTGTGCCACAGAAAAGTGTCTAAAGGAAAAGTTGTTTGTTTTTGCCCAATATTTAAGGAACAAAGCAGAAAAACAGATTTTTAAAAAAATTAAAAAAATTACCACAGTTTGTATTTTTCAAAAATAGTAAATCTCAATTTTTGTACTTTTTTGGAAAACTGTCGATAACTTTTTTGAATTTTGTGCCACAGATAAGTGTCTAAAGGAAAAGTTGTTTGTTTTTGTCCAAAATTTAAGGAACAAAGCCAAAAAACATAATTTACTAAAAATTGAAAAAAATTCCAGTTTAAAATTTTCAAAAATAGTAAATCTCAATTTTTTTTACTTTTTTGGAAAAATGTCGATAACTTTTTTGAATTTTGTGCCACAGAAAAGTGTCTAAAAGAAAAGTTGTTTGTTTTTGTCTAAAATTTAAGGAACAAAGCAGAAAAACAGATTCTATTAACAATTGAAAAAAATACCACAGTTTGAAATTTTCAAAAATAGTAAATCTCAATTTTTGTACTTTTTTGGAAAAATGTCGATAACTTTTTTGAATTTTGTGCCACAGAAAAGTGTCTAAAGGAAAAGTTCTTTGTTTTTGTCTAAAATTTAAGGAACAATGCAGAAAAACAGAATTTACTAAAAATTGAAAAAAATACCAGTTTAAAATTTTCAAAAATTGTAAATCTCAATTTTTGTACTTTTTTGGAAAAATGTCGATAACTTTTTTGAATTTTGTGCCACAGAAAAGTGTCTAAAGGAAAAGTTGTTTGTTTTTGCACTAGATTTAAGGAACAAAGCAGAAAAGCAGACTTTACTAAAAATTGAAAAAAATACCACAGTTTAAAATTTGCAAAAATAGTAAATCTCAATTTTTGTACTTTTTTGGAAAAATGTCGATAACTTTTTTGAATTTTGTGCCACAGAAAAGTGTCTAAAGGAAAAGTTGTTTGTTTTTGTCCAATATTAAAGAAACAAAGCAGAAAAACAGATTTTTAAAAAAATTAAAAAAAATACCACATTTTGTATTTTTCAAAAATAGTAAATCTCAATTTTTGTACTTTTTTGGAAAAATGTCGATAACTTTTTTGAATTTTGTGCCACAGAAAAGTGTCTAAAAGAAAAGTTGTTTGTTTTTGTCTAAAATTTAAGGAACAAAGCAGAAAAACAGATTCTATTAACAATTGAAAAAAATACCACAGTTTGAAATTTTCAAAAATAGTAAATCTCAATTTTTGTACTTTTTTGGAAAAATGTCGATAACTTTTTTGAATTTTGTGCCACAGAAAAGTGTCTAAAGGAAAAGTTGTTTGTTTTTTGCACAAAATTTAAGGAACAAAGCCAAAAAACATAATTTACTAAAAATTGAAAAAAATTCCAGTTTAAAATTTTCAAAAATAGTAAATCTCAATTTTTTGTACTTTTTTGGAAAACTGTCGATAACTTTTTTGAATTTTGTGCCACAGATAAGTGTCTAAAGGAAAAGTTGTTTGTTTTTGTCCAAAATTTAAGGAACAAAGCAGAAAAGCAGACTTTACTAAAAATTGAAAAAAATACCACAGTTTAAAATTTTCAAAAATAGTAAATCTCAATTTTTGTACTTTTTTGGAAAAATGTCGATAACTTTTTTGAATTTTGTGCCACAGAAAAGTGTCTAAAGGAAAAGTTGTTTGTTTTTGCCCAATATTTAAGGCACAAAGCAAACAAACAAAATTTACGAAAAATTGAAAAAAATACCACAGTTTGAAATTTTCAAAAATAGTAGATCTCAATTTTTGTACTTTTTTGGAAAAATGTCGATAACTTTTTTGAATTTTGTGCCACAGAAAAGTGTCTAAAGGAAAAGTTGTTTGTTTTTGTCCAATATTAAAGAAACAAAGCAGAAAAACAGATTTTTAAAAAAATTAAAAAAAATACCACATTTTGTATTTTTCAAAAATAGTAAATCTCAATTTTTGTACTTTTTTGGAAAAATGTCGATAACTTTTTTGAATTTTGTGCCACAGAAAAGTGTCTAAAGGAAAAGTTGTTTGTTTTTGCCCAATATTTAAGGCACAAAGCAAACAAACAAAATTTACGAAAAATTGAAAAAAATACCACAGTTTTGAAATTTTCAAAAATAGTAGATCTCAATTTTTGTACTTTTTTGGAAAAATGTCGATAACTTTTTTGAATTTTGTGCCACAGAAAAGTGTCTAAAGGAAAAGTTGTTTGTTTTTGCCCAATATTTAAGGAACAAAGCATAAAAACAGATTTTAAAAAAATTAAAAAAAATACCACAGTTTGAAATTTTCAAAAATAGTAAATCTCAATTTTTGTACTTTTTTGGAAAAATGTCGATAACTTTTATGAATTTTGTGCCACAGAAAAGTGTCTAAAGGAAAAGTTCTTTGTTTTTGTCTAAAATTTAAGGAACAATGCAGAAAAACAGAATTTACTAAAAATTGAAAAAAATACCACAGTTTAAAATTTTCAAAAATAGTAAATCTCAATTTTTGTACTTTTTTGGAAAAATGTCGATAACTTTTTTGAATTTTGTGCCACAGAAAAGTGTCTAAAGGAAAAAATGTTTCTTTTTTCCCAATATTTAAGGAACAAAGCAGAAAAACAGATTTTTAAAAAAATTAAAAAAAATACCACAGTTTGAAATTTTCAAAAATAGTAAATCTCAATTTTTGTACTTTTTGGGAAAAATGTCGATAACTTTTTTGAATTTTTTGCCACAGAAAAGTGTCTAAAGGAAAAGTTGTTTGTTTTTGTCCAATATTTAAGGAACAAAGCAGAAAAACAGATTTTTAAAAAAATTAAAAAAAATACCACTTTGTATTTTTCAAAAATAGTAAATCTCAATTTTTGTACTTTTTTGGAAAAATGTCGATAACTTTTTTGAATTTTGTGCCACAGAAAAGTGTCTAAAGGAAAAAATGTTTCTTTTTTCCCAATATTAAAGGAACAAAGCAGAAAAACAGATTTTTAAAAAAATTAAAAAAAATACCACAGTTTGTATTTTTCAAAAATAGTAAATCTCAATTTTTGTACTTTTTTGGAAAAATGTCGATAACTTTTTTGAATTTTGTGCCACAGAAAAGTGTCTAAAGGAAAAGTTCTTTGTTTTTGCACTAGATTTAAGGAACAAAGCAGAAAAACAGATTTTTAAAAAAATTAAAAAAAATACCACAATTTGTATTTTTCAAAAATAGTAAATCTCAATTTTTCTACTTTTTTGGAAAAATGTCGATAACTTTTTTGAATTTTGTGCCACAGAAAAGTGTCTAAAGGAAAAGTTCTTTGTTTTTGTCTAAAATTTAAGGAACAATGCAGAAAAACAGAATTTACTAAAAATTGAAAAAAATACCAGTTTAAAATTTTCAAAAATTGTAAATCTCAATTTTTGTACTTTTTTGGAAAAATGTCGATAACTTTTTTGAATTTTGTGCCACAGAAAAGTGTCTAAAGGAAAAGTTGTTTGTTTTTGCACTAGATTTAAGGAACAAAGCAGAAAAGCAGACTTTACTAAAAATTGAAAAAAATACCACAGTTTAAAATTTGCAAAAATAGTAAATCTCAATTTTTGTACTTTTTTGGAAAAATGTCGATAACTTTTTTGAATTTTGTGCCACAGAAAAGTGTCTAAAGGAAAAGTTGTTTGTTTTTGTCCAATATTAAAGAAACAAAGCAGAAAAACAGATTTTTAAAAAAATTAAAAAAAATACCACATTTTGTATTTTTCAAAAATAGTAAATCTCAATTTTTGTACTTTTTTGGAAAAATGTCGATAACTTTTTTGAATTTTGTGCCACAGAAAAGTGTCTAAAAGAAAAGTTGTTTGTTTTTGTCTAAAATTTAAGGAACAAAGCAGAAAAAACAGATTCTATTAACAATTGAAAAAAATACCACAGTTTGAAATTTTCAAAAATAGTAAATCTCAATTTTTGTACTTTTTTGGAAAAATGTCGATAACTTTTTTGAATTTTGTGCCACAGAAAAGTGTCTAAAGGAAAAGTTGTTTGTTTTTGCACAAAATTTAAGGAACAAAGCCAAAAAACATAATTTACTAAAAATTGAAAAAAATTCCAGTTTAAAATTTTCAAAAATAGTAAATCTCAATTTTTTGTACTTTTTTGGAAAACTGTCGATAACTTTTTTGAATTTTGTGCCACAGATAAGTGTCTAAAGGAAAAGTTGTTTGTTTTTGTCCAAAATTTAAGGAACAAAGCAGAAAAGCAGACTTTACTAAAAATTGAAAAAAATACCACAGTTTAAAATTTTCAAAAATAGTAAATCTCAATTTTTGTACTTTTTTGGAAAAATGTCGATAACTTTTTTGAATTTTGTGCCACAGAAAAGTGTCTAAAAGAAAAGTTGTTTGTTTTTGCCCAATATTTAAGGCACAAAGCAAACAAACAAAATTTACGAAAAATTGAAAAAAATACCACAGTTTGAAATTTTCAAAAATAGTAGATCTCAATTTTTGTACTTTTTTTGGAAAAATGTCGATAACTTTTTTGAATTTTGTGCCACAGAAAAGTGTCTAAAGGAAAAGTTGTTTGTTTTTGTCCAATATTAAAGAAACAAAGCAGAAAAACAGATTTTTAAAAAAATTAAAAAAAATACCACATTTTGTATTTTTCAAAAATAGTAAATCTCAATTTTTGTACTTTTTTGGAAAAATGTCGATAACTTTTTTGAATTTTGTGCCACAGAAAAGTGTCTAAAGGAAAAGTTGTTTGTTTTTGCCCAATATTTAAGGCACAAAGCAAACAAACAAAATTTACGAAAAATTGAAAAAAATACCACAGTTTGAAATTTTCAAAAATAGTAGATCTCAATTTTTGTACTTTTTTGGAAAAATGTCGATAACTTTTTTGAATTTTGTGCCACAGAAAAGTGTCTAAAGGAAAAGTTGTTTGTTTTTGCCCAATATTTAAGGAACAAAGCATAAAAAACAGATTTTTAAAAAAATTAAAAAAAATACCACAGTTTGAAATTTTCAAAAATAGTAAATCTCAATTTTTGTACTTTTTTGGAAAAATGTCGATAACTTTTATGAATTTTGTGCCACAGAAAAGTGTCTAAAGGAAAAGTTCTTTGTTTTTGTCTAAAATTTAAGGAACAATGCAGAAAAACAGAATTTACTAAAAATTGAAAAAAATACCACAGTTTAAAATTTTCAAAAATAGTAAATCTCAATTTTTGTACTTTTTTGGAAAAATGTCGATAACTTTTTTGAATTTTGTGCCACAGAAAAGTGTCTAAAGGAAAAAATGTTTCTTTTTTCCCAATATTTAAGGAACAAAGCAGAAAAACAGATTTTTAAAAAAATTAAAAAAAAATACCACAGTTTGAAATTTTCAAAAATAGTAAATCTCAATTTTTGTACTTTTTGGGAAAAATGTCGATAACTTTTTTGAATTTTTTGCCACAAAAAAGTGTCTAAAGGAAAAGTTGTTTGTTTTTGTCCAATATTTAAGGAACAAAGCAGAAAAACAGATTTTTAAAAAAATTAAAAAAAATACCACAGTTTGTATTTTTCAAAAATAGTAAATCTCAATTTTTGTACTTTTTTGGAAAAATGTCGATAACTTTTTTGAATTTTGTGCCACAGAAAAGTGTCTAAAGGAAAAAATGTTTCTTTTTTCCCAATATTAAAGGAACAAAGCAGAAAAACAGATTTTTAAAAAAATTAAAAAAAATACCACAGTTTGTATTTTTCAAAAATAGTAAATCTCAATTTTTGTACTTTTTTGGAAAAATGTCGATAACTTTTTTGAATTTTGTGCCACAGAAAAGTGTCTAAAGGAAAAGTTCTTTGTTTTTGCACTAGATTTAAGGAACAAAGCAGAAAAACAGATTTTTAAAAAAATTAAAAAAAATACCACAATTTGTATTTTTCAAAAATAGTAAATCTCAATTTTTCTACTTTTTTGGAAAAATGTCGATAACTTTTTTGAATTTTGTGCCACAGAAAAGTGTCTAAAGGAAAAGTTGTTTGTTTTTGCCCAATATTTAAGGAACAAAGCAGAAAAACAGATTTTTAAAAAAATTAAAAAAAATACCACAGTTTGAAATTTTCAAAAATAGTAAATCTCAATTTTTGTACTTTTTTGGAAAAATGACGTTAACTTTTTTGAATTTTGTGCCACAGAAAAGTGTCTAAAGGAAAAGTTGTTTGTTTTTGCACTAGATTTAAGGAACAAAGCAGAAAAACAGATTTTAAAAAAAATTAAAAAAATTTGAAATTTTCAAAAATAGTAAATCTCAATTTTTGTACTTTTTTGGAAAAATGTCGATAACTTTTTTGAATTTTGTGCCACAGAAAAGTGTCTAAAGGAAAAGTTGTTTGTTTTTGCCCAATATTTAAGGAACAAAGCAGAAAAACAGATTTTTAAAAAAATTAAAAAAAATACCACAGTTTGTATTTTTCAAAAATAGTAAATCTCAATTTTTCTACTTTTTTGGAAAAATGTCGATAACTTTTTTGAATTTTGTGCCACAGAAAAGTGTCTAAAGGAAAAGTTGTTTGTTTTTGCCCAATATTTAAGGCACAAAGCAGACAAACAAAATTTACGAAAAATTGAAAAAAATACCACAGTTTGAAATTTTCAAAAATAGTAAATCTCAATTTTTGTACTTTTTTGGAAAAATGTCGATAACTTTTTTGAATTTTGTGCCACAGAAAAGTGTCTAAAGGAAAAGTTGTTTGTTTTTGCCCAATATTTAAGGAACAAAGCAGAAAAACAGATTTTTAAAAAAATTAAAAAAATTACCACAGTTTGTATTTTTCAAAAATAGTAAATCTCAATTTTTGTACTTTTTTGGAAAAATGTCGATAACTTTTTTGAATTTTGTGCCACAGAAAAGTGTCTAAAAGAAAAGTTGTTTGTTTTTGTCCAAAATTTAAGGAACAAAGCAGAAAAACAGATTCTATTAACAATTGAAAAAAATACCACAGTTTGAAATTTTCAAAAATAGTAAATCTCAATTTTTGTACTTTTTTGGAAAAATGACAATAACTTTTTTGAATTTTGTGCCACAGAAAAGTGTCTAAAGGAAAAGTTGTTTGTTTTTGCCCAATATTTAAGGAACAAAGCAGAAAAACAGATTTTTAAAAAAATTAAAAAAATTACCACAGTTTGTATTTTTCAAAAATAGTAAATCTCAATTTTTGTACTTTTTTGGAAAAATGTCGATAACTTTTTTGAATTTTGTGCCACAGAAAAGTGTCTAAAAGAAAAGTTGTTTGTTTTTGCCCAATATTTAAGGAACAAAGCAGAAAAACAGATTTTTAAAAAAATTAAAAAAATTTGAAATTTTCAAAAATAGTAAATCTCAATTTTTGTACTTTTTTGGAAAAATGTCGATAACTTTTTTGAATTTTGTGCCACAGAAAAGTGTCTAAAGGAAAAAATGTTTCTTTTTTCCCAATATTAAAGGAACAAAGCAGAAAAAACAGATTTTTAAAAAAATTAAAAAAAATACCACAGTTTGTATTTTTCAAAAATAGTAAATCTCAATTTTTGTACTTTTTTGGAAAAATGTCGATAACTTTTTTGAATTTTGTGCCACAGAAAAGTGTCTAAAGGAAAAGTTCTTTGTTTTTGCACTAGATTTAAGGAACAAAGCAGAAAAACAGATTTTTAAAAAAATTAAAAAAAATACCACAATTTGTATTTTTCAAAAATAGTAAATCTCAATTTTTCTACTTTTTTGGAAAAATGTCGATAACTTTTTTGGATTTTGTGCCACAGAAAAGTGTCTAAAGGAAAAGTTGTTTGTTTTTGCCCAATATTTAAGGAACAAAGCAGAAAAACAGATTTTTAAAAAAATTAAAAAAAATACCACAGTTTGAAATTTTCAAAAATAGTAAATCTCAATTTTTGTACTTTTTTGGAAAAATGTCGATAACTTTTTTGAATTTTGTGCCACAGAAAAGTGTCTAAAGGAAAAGTTGTTTGTTTTTGCCCAATATTTAAGGAACAAAGCAGAAAAACAGATTTTTAAACAAATTTAAAAAATTTGAAATTTTCAAAAATAGTAAATCTCAATTTTTGTACTTTTTTGGAAAAATGTCGATAACTTTTTTGAATTTTGTGCCACAGAAAAGTGTCTAAAAGAAAAGTTGTTTGTTTTTGTCTAAATTTTAAGGAACAAAGCAGAAAAACAGACTTTACTAAAAATTCAAAAAAAATTCCACAGTTTGAAATTTTCAAAAATTGTAAATCTCAATTTTTGTACTTTTTTGGAAAAAAGGAGATAATTTTTTTGAATTTTGTGCCACAGAAAAGTGTCTAAAGGAAAAGTTGTTTGTTTTTGTCTAAAATTTAAGGAACAATGCAGAAAAACAGAATTTACTAAAAATTGAAAAAAATACCACGGTTTGAAATTTTCAAAAATAGTAAATCTCAATTTTTGTACTTTTTTGGAAAAATGTCGATAACTTTTTTGAATTTTGTGCCACAAAAAAGTGTCTAAAGAAAAAGTTGTTTGCTTTTGCACTAAATTTAAGAAACAAAGCAGAAAAACAGATTTTAAAAAAAATTGAAAAAAATACTACAGTTTGAAATTTTCAAAAATAGAAAATCTCAATTTTTGTACTTTTTTGGAAAAATGTCGATAACTTTTTTGAATGTTGTGCCACAGAAAAGTGTCTAAAGGAAAAGTTCTTTGTTTTTGTCTAAAATTTAAGGAACAATGCAGAAAAACAGAATTTACTAAAAATTGAAAAAAATACAACAGTTTGAAATTTTCAAAAATAGTAAATCTCAATTTTTGTACTTTTTTGGAAAAATGTCGATAACTTTTTTGAATTTTGTGCCACAGAAAAGTGTCTAAAGGAAAAGTTGTTTGTTTTTGTCCAATATTTAAGGAACAAAGCAGAAAAACAGAATTTACTAAAAATTGAAAAAAATACAACAGTTTGAAATTTTCAAAAATAGTAAATCTCAATTTTTGTACTTTTTTGGAAAAATGTCGATAACTTTTTTGAATTTTGTGCCACAGAAAAGTGTCTAAAGGAAAAGTTCTTTGTTTTTGTCTAAAATTTAAGGAACAATGCAGAAAAACAGAATTTACTAAAAATTGAAAAAAATACAACAGTTTGAAATTTTCAAAAATAGTAAATCTCAATTTTTGTACTTTTTTGGAAAAATGTCGATAACTTTTATGAATTTTGTGCCACAGAAAAGTGTCTAAAGGAAAAGTTCTTTGTTTTTGTCCTAAAATTTAAGGAACAATGCAGAAAAACAGAATTTACTAAAAATTGAAAAAAATACCACAGTTTAAAATTTTCAAAAATAGTAAATCTCAATTTTTGTACTTTTTTGGAAAAATGTCGATAACTTTTTTGAATTTTGTGCCACAGAAAAGTGTCTAAAGGAAAAAATGTTTCTTTTTTCCCAATATTTAAGGAACAAAGCAGAAAAAACAGATTTTTAAAAAAATTAAAAAAAATACCACAGTTTGAAATTTTCAAAAATAGTAAATCTCAATTTTTGTACTTTTTGGGAAAAATGTCGATAACTTTTTTGAATTTTTTTGCCACAGAAAAGTGTCTAAAGGAAAAGTTGTTTGTTTTTGTCCAATATTTAAGGAACAAAGCAGAAAAACAGATTTTTAAAAAAATTAAAAAAAATACCACAGTTTGTATTTTTAAAAAATAGTAAATCTCAATTTTTGTACTTTTTTGGAAAAATGTCGATAACTTTTTTGAATTTTGTGCCACAGAAAAGTGTCTAAAGGAAAAAATGTTTCTTTTTTCCCAATATTAAAGGAACAAAGCAGAAAAACAGATTTTTAAAAAAATTAAAAAAAATACCACAGTTTGTATTTTTCAAAAATAGTAAATCTCAATTTTTGTACTTTTTTGGAAAAATGTCGATAACTTTTTTGAATTTTGTGCCACAGAAAAGTGTCTAAAGGAAAAGTTCTTTGTTTTTGCACTAGATTTAAGGAACAAAGCAGAAAAACAGATTTTTAAAAAAATTAAAAAAAATACCACAATTTGTATTTTTCAAAAATAGTAAATCTCAATTTTTCTACTTTTTTGGAAAAATGTCGATAACTTTTTTGGATTTTGTGCCACAGAAAAGTGTCTAAAGGAAAAGTTGTTTGTTTTTGCCCAATATTTAAGGAACAAAGCAGAAAAAACAGATTTTTTAAAAAATTAAAAAAAATACCACAGTTTGAAATTTTCAAAAATAGTAAATCTCAATTTTTGTACTTTTTTGGAAAAATGACGTTAACTTTTTTGAATTTTGTGCCACAGAAAAGTGTCTAAAGGAAAAGTTGTTTGTTTTTGCACTAGATTTAAGGAACAAAGCAGAAAAACAGATTTTAAAAAAAATTGAAAATAATACTACAGTTTGAAATTTTCAATAATAGTAAATCTCAATTTTTGTACTTTTTTGGAAAAATGTCGATAACTTTTTTGAATTTTGTGCCACAGAAAAGTGTCTAAAGGAAAAGTTGTTTGTTTTTGCACTAGATTTAAGGAACAAAGCAGAAAAACAGATTTTTAAAAAAATTAAAAAAAATACCATAGTTTGAAATTTTCAAAAATAGTAAATCTCAATTTTTGTACTTTTTTGGAAAAATGTCGATAACTTTTTTGAATTTTGTGCCACAGAAAAGTGTCTAAAGGGAAAGTTGTTTGTTCTTGCCCAATATGTAAGGAACAAAGCAGAAAAACAGAATTTACAAAAAATTGAAAAAAAATACCACAGTTTGAAATTTTCAAAAATAGTAAATCTCAATTTTTGTACTTTTTTGGAAAAAATGACGTTAACTTTTTTGAATTTTGTGCCACAGAAAAGTGTCTAAAGGAAAAGTTGTTTGTTTTTGCACTAGATTTAAGGAACAAAGCAGAAAAACAGATTTTAAAAAAAATTGAAAATAATACTACAGTTTGAAATTTTCAATAATAGTAAATCTCAATTTTTGTACTTTTTTGGAAAAATGTCGATAACTTTTTTGAATTTTGTGCCACAGAAAAGTGTCTAAAGGAAAAAGTTGTTTGTTTTTGCACTAGATTTAAGGAACAAAGCAGAAAAAAACAGATTTTTAAAAAAATTAAAAAAAATACCATAGTTTGAAATTTTCAAAAATAGTAAATCTCAATTTTTGTACTTTTTTGGAAAAATGTTCGATAACTTTTTTGAATTTTGTGCCACAGAAAAGTGTCTAAAGGGAAAGTTGTTTGTTCTTGCCCAATATGTAAGGAACAAAGGCAGAAAAACAGAATTTACTAAAAATTGAAAAAAATACCACAGTTTGAAATTTTCAAAAATAGTAAATCTCAATTTTTGTACTTTTTTGGAAAAATGACGTTAACTTTTTTGAATTTTGTGCCACAGAAAAGTGTCTAAAGGAAAAGTTGTTTGTTTTTGCACTAGATTTAAGGAACAAAGCAGAAAAACAGATTTTAAAAAAAATTGAAAATAATACTACAGTTTGAAATTTTCAATAATAGTAAATCTCAATTTTTGTACTTTTTTGGAAAAATGTCGATAACTTTTTTGAATTTTGTGCCACAGAAAAGTGTCTAAAGGAAAAGTTGTTTGTTTTTGCACTAGATTTAAGGAACAAAGCAGAAAAACAGATTTTTAAAAAAATTAAAAAAAAATACCATAGTTTGAAATTTTCAAAAATAGTAAATCTCAATTTTTGTACTTTTTTGGAAAAATGTCGATAACTTTTTTGAATTTTGTGCCACAGAAAAGTGTCTAAAGGGAAAGTTGTTTGTTCTTGCCCAATATGTAAGGAACAAAGCAGAAAAACAGAATTTACTAAAAATTGAAAAAAATACCACAGTTTGAAATTTTCAAAAATAGTAAATCTCAATTTTTGTACTTTTTTGGAAAAATGTCGATAACTTTTTTGAATTTTGTGCCACAGAAAAGTGTCTAAAGGAAAAGTTGTTTGTTTTTGCACTAGATTTAAGGAACAAAGCAGAAAAACAGATTTTTAAAAAAATTAAAAAAAATACCATAGTTTGAAATTTTTCAAAAATAGTAAATCTCAATTTTTGTACTTTTTTGGAAAAATGTCGATAACTTTTTTGAATTTTGTGCCACAGAAAAGTGTCTAAAGGAAAAGTTGTTTGTTCTTGCCCAATATGTAAGGAACAAAGCAGAAAAACAGAATTTACTAAAAATTGAAAAAAATACCACAGTTTGAAATTTTCAAAAATAGTAAATCTCAATTTTTTGTACTTTTTTGGAAAAATGTTTGATAACTTTTTTGAATTTTGTGCCACAGAAAAGTGTCTAAAGGAAAAAATGTTTGTTTTTGCCCAATATTAAAGGAACAAAGCAGAAAAACAGATTTTTAAAAATATTAAAAAAAATACTACAGTTTGTATTTTTCAAAAATAGTAAATCTCAATTTTTCTACTTTTTTGGAAAAATGTCGTATAACTTTTTTGAATTTTGTGCCACAGAAAAGTGTCTAAAGGAAAAGTTGTTTGTTTTTGCACTAGATTTAAGGAACAAAGCAGAAAAACAGATTTTTAAAAAAATTAAAAAAAATACCATAGTTTGAAATTTTCAAAAATAGTAAATCTCAATTTTTGTACTTTTTTTGGAAAAATGTCCGATAACTTTTTTGAATTTTGTGCCACAGAAAAGTGTCTAAAGGGAAAGTTGTTTGTTCTTGCCCAATATGTAAGGAACAAAGCAGAAAAACAGAATTTACTAAAAAATTGAAAAAAATACCACAGTTTGAAATTTTCAAAAATAGTAAATCTCAATTTTTGTACTTTTTTGGAAAAATGTCGATAACTTTTTTGAATTTTGTGCCACAGAAAAGTGTCTAAAGGAAAAGTTGTTTGTTTTTTGCACTAGATTTAAGGAACAAAGCAGAAAAAACAGATTTTTAAAAAAATTAAAAAAAATACCATAGTTTGAAATTTTCAAAAATAGTAAATCTCAATTTTTGTACTTTTTTGGAAAAATGTCGATAACTTTTTTGAATTTTGTGCCACAGAAAAGTGTCTAAAGGGAAAGTTGTTTGTTCTTGCCCAATATGTAAGGAACAAAGCAGAAAAACAGAATTTACTAAAAATTGAAAAAAATACCACAGTTTGAAATTTTCAAAAATAGTAAATCTCAATTTTTGTACTTTTTTTGGAAAAATGTTGATAACTTTTTTGAATTTTGTGCCACAGAAAAGTGTCTAAAGG